>QUOL01000023.1:0-326387 GCA_009761415.1 Sarcomyxa edulis | reverse complement strand
AGCGATCGCTCGACGCTCAGTTCACAATTTCGCAGCGCGAACTTCTGTCACTCAGCCTGGATGTGAGGAAACAGTATAAAGAACTAGTCTCAACGAAGAGAATACCAACGGTTGGCAAATTAGAATCGGTCAACCCGGATGACGAGGACAACCCCGATACCAGTTACATCCTACGGTACGCTAACCCGATCGGCCCCGACGAAGAAGTTCTTTTGACGGGATCATCGATCGAAAAGCTGAGGGTCATTTACCCGAAAATAGAGGATGAGAGGATTGAATGCGTCTTGGACGGTGGGTCGGAGATTATCGCCATGAACAAAGGGTTATGGCAAAGGCTTGGAATTCACTTGCGCCCCGACCATAAAATCACTATGGAATCTGCCAACAGTCAAACCGATACGACTACGGGTCTAATCGAAGACTTGAAGTTTTCGATCGCTGGTCTGGAAATCTACCTTAAAGTTCACGTCGTAGAAAATGCCCCCTTCGACATCCTCATGGGCCGACCTTTCTTCAAGCTGACGGAATGTGTCACGAAGGACCACCTATCGGGTGATCAAGACTTGACATTGACTTGTCCAAACACTGGCCGAATTGTGACGCTACCAACGTTTATCAAACCACGACGCGGTCCTCCAGCTTCAGTGGGTTTTTACCCGGTAGGAGGGTACCCTTAGTCGAACAAACCCTCCGCGAATATACATCGGCTCTGTACCTAACAGTGGCCGACGATACCCCGACTGAATTAGAAGACTCACTATTAATAAACGAATCACCGACCGAGGCGATCCATTCTATTCCGCGTACTACCGAACCCGAACTTACACCACCCATCGATATATACCCAGGAGAAGCAGTGACAGAGGGAGCAAGGTGGTCCCAATCGGAGCTTCATCCGTTGTATAACAAAGAAGCACACCGTATCGTCACAATCGATGCGGACGCTACACTAAAAGCCGATCCACCGGCGAAGAAAAAGAAAGGGAAAAAGTACAAACCTGTAGAAAGACGAACGCAGCCAGTAGCTGCCACCCTACCAGAGGAATTCCGTATCATACGGAAATTCCCGTGCGATCCATTAGAGACTCTGCCGATCCTACCAACTAGTCCCCCAGACTTCATTCCTGGCACAAGATATACTCAGGAAAGAATGATCGACCAACACATAAATGCCGATGGATTCCTATGGCCCGAAGAGGAGAAGCTGGTACATCATATTATCAAAACACACGAAATGGGTTTTGCATGGGATGAGACGGAGAAAGGACACTTTCGATCGGACTACTTCGAGCCGATCAAACTTCCAGTCCTAGAACATACGCCGTGGAGTTACAAAAACATACCTATTCCACCAGGCATTCGGGACAAGGTTGTACAGGCGGTAAAGGATAAGATATCGGTAGGTGTTTATGAACCGTCGAATTCCTCGTATCGCTCGAGGTGGTTTTTGTGTTCCTAAAAAAGACGGCGTATCCCTGCGCATCGTTCACGACTTACAACCGCTCAACGCGATCACTATCAAAGACGCAGGATGCCCACCGATTGTCGAAGTCTATGCCGAGTCGTTCGGTGGCGCATGCGTGTACGGGATGTTCGACCTGTTCGTAGGATTCGACCATAGAATCCTAGCGGTACCATCGAGAGATCTGACTACCTTCCAAACACCGATGGGAACATTCCGACTGACGCGGTTGCCTCAAGGATACACTAATTCGGTGCAGATCCAACAAGGCGATGTCTCGTTTATCCTTCAAGACGAGATACCAAAGTACACTCAGCCCTTTGTGGACGATTGCCCAGTCAAAGGACCAAGCACCTATTACAAATTACCGACCGGTGAATTTGAAACTATACCGGAAAATTCTGGAATTAGACGCTTTATATGGGAACACCTGGTTAACGTTAATCGCATCATTCACAGGATTCGGCATGCAGGAGGCACCTTCAATGCAAGGAAATCTTTCCTCGCAGTGAAATCGGTCATCATTGTCGGACATCGTTGCAGTGCCGAAGGAAGAATTCCTGACGAATCTAAAGTACAGAAAATCCGGGACTGGCCGCCATGCGAAGACCTCACCGATGTACGAGCATTCTTAGGGACGCTCGGCTTGATGAGGATCTTTATCAAAAACTTCTCATTTCACGCTCGGCCCCTGGTCATGCTCACTAGGAAGGACGTAGACTTCATCTTCGAGTCGGGCCCAACAGAAAGCAATGGCGATTTTAAAACACCTCTTATCACATCGCCAGCATTAAGGGCGATCGACTACCTGTCTGAACGAATGGTTTACTTGGAAGTCGATTCGTCATGGATCGCCATGGGCTGTGTATTACTTCAACTTGGATCGGACGGTGTCGAATACCCATCCCGATTCGGATCGATCACTTGGAACGATCGGGAACAGGGTTACTCGCAAGCGAAGATTGAACTCTATGGCTATTCAGGGCGTTGCGTGCTTACCGACTGTATATTGTTGGAATCAAGAACTTTCACTGTCCGAACCGATGCAAAGTACATCAAAGGCATGCTCAATAACCCGGACATACAACCTAACGCTGCAATAAATCGCTGGATAGCCGCCATTCAACTGTTTACGTTTAAACTTGTTCACATACCGGGTACTTCAATGGGACCAGCCGATGGGCTGTCGCGAAGGCGTAGGGCTCCGAGGACCCGGAAAAGATGAAGACGTCGAAGAGTGGATCGATCGGCCTGTGGATTCTCGGTGGAAGTCCTCAATAGGGGAAGAGCACAAGTCGATTCGCTGCTCGACTCGGTACCGCCCTGTCGACTCATGATTGACGATCGCCCATTGCCGGTCGCGATATTAATGAATTACCAGCGATCCAAGGAAAAAGGCCAGAGATCGGTATCAGTTTCACCACGGAACAACGACCAAATGTATCATTCCGCAAACGGAAAACGCCTTAAAACGAGATGCTGAGCTGCTCGAAATTCAAAAATACCTAGAAAAACCCGAGCGACCGATCGGCTTTACGATAAAAGTTACAAGGCATTCATGAAAAAGGCGACCCGGTTCTTTGTCCTCGATGGCCGCTTGTGGCGAAGAGACAAGCAGTTATCCCATAAATTGGTTTTATCACCAGACAAGCGATTAGCGATAATGGCCGAGCTTCACGACAAGTACGGACACAAAGCGGCGTGGTCGACAAAGGTCAGACTTATGTCTCGTTTCTGGTGGCCTAGTATGAGCGAGGATATCCAGTGGTTTGTTCGAACATGTCACCAGTGTCAGCTCCGTAATGACGCGAAAATCCATATCCCGCCGACGATAGCCATCCCCTTCCCACTATTCGGGAAAATATATATGGATACAATGCATTTACCGACGGTCGATGGCTTCCACGTAATCGCGCATGGCCGATGCTCGCTCAGTTCATACCCCGAGTGGAGAATGCTGAAAAGCGAGAGCGCAGTAAACCTAGCTAACTTCATCTTTGAAGACATTCTCTGCAGGTGGGAAGCATAATGGAAATCGTAACCGATAACGGAAAGCCATGGGTCAAGGCGGCCGATCAGCTACAAAAGCAATATGGGATTCATCACATTCGCATTTCAGGATATAACTCTCAAGCACAGGGTGTTATGAGAGAAAGCACTATGATGTTCGGGAATCACTCATCAAATCCTGCGACGGCAACCAATCAATATGGCCAAAGGCGGCTCATGCGATATTCTGGGCGGAGCGTATTACGATCCAGAAATCGACGGGGTACTCGCCTTATTATATCGCGCACGGGGTTCAGGCGATCCACCCCTTCGACCTGGAACAGTCCACATTCATGCATCCCTTCATAGACGACGATATGAATTTTGGAGAACTTATTTCAAGAAGGGCGATGAAGCTTCAAAAGAGGGACAAAGAGCTCTCCAAGGTTCAGCGAGACAAATACCGATCGCGTCTCCAGTCGGCAGAGCAGTTTTTAAAGAAATACGAGGGACAAATTCACGATTTCAAGTTCGCGCCAGGAAGACTCGTACTTGTTCGTAATACTCGGATAGAGAAGGAACTGAACAACAAAATGAAGCCCCGATACATCGGTCCAATGGTCGTGGTTCGCCAAACCAAATCGGGAAGCTACATCCTATCGGAAGTGACAGGAGCGATCGCTGAACACCGATTTGCCGCATACCGATTGATCCCATACATGAGGAGGAACGAGATAACCCTACCAGTTACTACGCTAGTTGGGAAGTCGACGAAGCAGCTGGATGATATGGCCGATGAGGACACGCCTGACGAGTTTACTCTCGTGGAGCCCGGAGACGATGCACTTCCGGGAACGTATAGGACACGATTGTGGCAGTTTCCAAAAAGGCCGGAACAAGAATCTAATACGCTAAGGCCTCCGGAACGATCGTAAAGATATCGCGCGGATATCTGGAAACCTCGGGAAATACTCCAACAAGGACCGCGAACGAACAACTCTGGATAAGGCTCCCTTCTCCACATGATACTTTGAATCACCTTTCTATTTTTCCATACAAAAATGTACATTATTACAAGAATATCAGCACCCTTCTCTCAAGAATAACCCTTATTTCCGACCCTGTTTCGACAAGAAAAGGGATACTACCCCGAGGAAGCAATCGATTCTACGTAGACTTGACTGGCCAGGTGCCAGAACAAGCGGAATCCAGGTCAACGCCTTGTTCTAACGATCGGCTGAAGAAACAAAGCAAGAGGATGACCGGTAGACCGATCGTCTTGGCCAATTCCATCCCAAGTCGTACTTTCTCCGATAAAGCGTCACAACGAAGGCCGATCCTGAGAAATAACCGACTATAGCTCAAAAGGACGCGAAAGGACGAATTCTTGGAACAAAAGCCGATCGACGATACAAATACAGTCCGAGCAGGTAGTTATGTTCAACAATCGGTAGCCGATTAAAGGAAAGATAGAAAAAGGCCGATCGTGGCCGACTGCGAGAAATTGCCGATTACTGCTGCTCTAAGAGGACTTAGACAAATTGCTGCACCGAAAGCCGATCGACGACACGAACGCAATCCAAGAGAGTCGCCGTGTTCAAACGATCGGCCGAAGAAACAAAGCAAGAGGACGATCGGTAGACTGATCGTTTGACCGATTGTATCCCAAGTCGTACTCTCACCGGACCTAGACGAGTTCCTGGCACAAAAGCCGATTGTCTATACAAAGGGAATCAGAGAGGATCGCAGTATTCAACGATCGGTGACCGGGTGATGGAACGTAAAAAAAAAAAAAAAACGATTGTGGGCGACTACAACAAAATGCCGATCGCTGCTGTTCATGAGGACTTTGACGAAATTTCTGGACAAAAGCCGATCGAAGTTGTTCGAAATCGTGCACTTTCCGGTATTAAGGCCGACCGATCGACTTGGGGATTTTTGACAGGAAACCATTGTGTTGGACATATAACCAATTGTTTATGGCCGATCTTGCGGCGACTTAAGAACGGGACCCATTGACTCGTGAAGAATCGGTTTTCTGTATTTACAGATAACCGTACAGATATACGAGTCGGCACCACCTAACGTGGTACCGACGACAAGCTACGATCCGTAAAAAATGTGATATGGGCCGAAACCCGAGGAAAAATGTCCGCAGACGCGAGAGCCCGACCGAACAAAGGACGCGCGAGGAGGGGGAATTATATGAAAGAAAAGGAAGAAGGGAAATTTTAAAAGAAGTGATTATACAAACTACTTAGCTTGCCTTGAATCCTTCTTCTCCTTCTTCTTAACGATCACCACCCCATCTAACCTGCTCGACCCTTCTCCGACGTCGTCCTGCCCAGGAAGAGGCGCGGAGGCCCACCGAACGAGTACGAAAGCCCTTCGTTGAAAGCCGATTCTACGGCGCCGAAGTGCAAGTTCATCGCGTCCTCGGTTATCTTGGCGATCTGGCCAGCGACGATGACGAGAAATCCCGCTCGAACCTCTTGCTAGAAGCAGACCACAGGGCTCGGAGGTGTTTTTTGGCCGCATCGTTAGCGGCGGCCTCCTCGGCGTCGTTGGCAGCAACCTGAGAAGCGGTGTCGAAGTCTGGAGAGAGCGGGGGAGGGATGTTTAGACGTCGGTCAGGAATTTTAATACTAACTCCCGTACGCAGACGCGTACGGGAATACGGACCTTCGTCGTCATCCTCCATTTCCTGGTCCTCGTCGGCTTTCTGCTGTTGGTGCGAAGGGACTATGTTCCGACTGAACGATTCACCAGGAGGAGGAATGCCGGGCTCGGTGACCAACTTCAAGAGGCCGTCTGCGATGTACTTTGCCTTGTCCGCGCTGGTGAACTCGTTAAACTTGATCGAGCACTTGTGCTTGTCGCGGATGCACTTTCGGCAACGTCGGCCGGGGAGACCGACGCATGGCTGTACATCGAGCGCGATCCGGCAAGGGCGACACATCAGATGCTATAAACAAATGAACAAAGTCAATAAAAGGAAACCGCTGGAGGGCGGTAATATTACAAGGAGAAGGAAACTACTCACCTCGAGTCGGAAAACTTCGCCTACAGCCAAAGCGCGTTGACGTCGAACACGCGTAGTCGCCGGCACGGTCTTAGGAGGGGGTTTCTGTGCCTCCTTGGGGTCGGCTGGACCTTTTCCCTTTCGAGCTCTCTTCTTTGCCGGAGCGTCGGAGTCTCTGGTGGAAGAAGTCGCGATGACTTTCGGATCGACCTTGGTCTTGGGTTCGAAGGGAACGATACCGGTGAATTCGATCTCGGAGTCGGTTTCGTCGGTCTTAGCGCGTTTCTTTCCTTTTCGCTTTGACGATGTCGACGTAGACGCTGCTGGCGCGGGGGAATCGCGCGGCGTTGGAGTGTCGGACAAAGGAATTGGAGTCGGTGCCTTCCGCTTTCCTTTCGACGAAGCGGACTTTTGAGGAACGGCCTTCTTCGGTTTTGGCGGCGGTGGAGGAGCTATGCGAGGAGACGTTGGTGTGCGATCACGATCATCGTTCTCGGCCATGGAGAAGGAGGGCGCGAGCGAGGAGGATCGATAACGTCTTGACGATCGGACCGTCAGGCGCATAGGAATCGGACAAAGTTGGGGGAGGAAGGGATAGGTTAGGGACGATGAGTTCGAGGGCGGGTGAAGGAGGGCGAGCGATCGGGGGGGGGAGGTCGACTTCCATCCGCGCCTCTGCTGGAGGCGACTCCGGAGGAGGATCTTCATAATCAGGAATGAATCAGTAAGAATGATGGGTAACAAGGGGAGGGTCACTCACCAATCATCATATTTTCCACTTCTCCCTGCGATGAATCCCCCGTTCCCGAATTCGCCCCTTTCTCTGGTACGACGTCCGCCCTTCGGGCTTCCGCCTGTTCCTTTTCGAGCTCGTCGAGTCGTCGGTTTCCTAGAAGACAAGTAAAGGTTTTGAATGAAGTTTAGAAAGAGGAGGACGTTTGCTTGGGTAGGACTTACTGATGGCAGCGGCGTCTGTCTCCTCGCGACCCAAGTTCTCCGACTCATTCAGAACGTTGCCTGCCGAGCTCTCTGGACGAGCGACTGTTCCATCCTCGACGATCTTCATCCCCAAAATGTCGCTCTCGATCGTACGATCGAAGTCCCCTCTCGATCCCTCGCCCTCGAAGCCTTCTGCGCCCGGCTCGACGTCGAGCCGTCCGCTCGTCGGTGAAGGAGGAACGGGGCTTGGCGACCCAAAGCTGCTGACCTGAGGCGGAGGAGTGTCTGGACAGTGATACCAGAGGCAATCGAAAGCCCATTTTGGAGTCCACTTCGACGACCTTATGAATTCGAGGGCTTCAGGCGTTATCTGGGGGAGGTCGTCGACCCAGTCGGGAAAATCGTCGTCGTCTCCGTACACCGCCTCGGCCCAGTCCTTAATCTCGTTGATGAGAGTGGGAACTGGTTTACGGGCAACGGGCGAGTGAGCGTTGATGTTAAAAGAGCTCCCGGCGAGTCTGGGATAGAAATCGTGTCGCTGAGGAAGGACGGAACGAGAACGACGTGACGTAGATTGGGTCAGCAGGATGGGGGGAACGCCTTCCCCAGGGCCACTGAGACGAGACGTTGATGTATGAGAAGCGATCGGCGACGTCAAAGACGCGTTTGCCGCGAAATGAGTACGAGGGGTGGATGTCGAAGGTTGGCTGCGAGCAAACGGCTCGGACTTTATGGCGAGGAAGGGGTTGCGAGGAGCGGCTGCCTGCATCCTGGCAGGACTAATCCGCCGAGGAACGCCGCGGATGGCAGAGGACGACGCGGTTGGCTGTGATCCGCGACGACTCTCGTCATCGGGATTCGTCTTTGTACGTGCCATGGAAGTCGAGTAGGGAAGGATGATGGAGGAGAAGAGGAAAGGAAGGACCGAGCGAGCGCTTAAAAATACGCGTCGAGAAATTGCTCGAAGTCTTTTGAAACTCAGCTCGGATATGGCCGAAATGCGATCGCGACTCGCGACTCCGCCAAACAAGCTGAAGCTTCAGCCAAACAACCGCTTTAGCCAGCAGCAGGTCGATAATCCTTAAGTTCGATGCTCCCATGGACCGCGCCGGAGAGTCTATTATATAAAAACGGTAAAAATCGGCGATAATACGGGAATAATATGGATTACATAAATTCGACATAGAAAGGACAAGAAACGAACGAAAACGGGGGAGCCGATCCAGTTTTTCGAAAAACCCACTAGCGATCGGCCTAATCACACGAACACTGTTCACAACCGAATATCGATCGGACGTGAACCAAGGAAGTCAAACAGAAGGAAGTCAAAGCGCTGCGACGCTAGCGAAACACGATTAGGAGAGCGCAAGGGTCGACAAACCAGCGCCTATGAAGGATGACGATCCTTATAAAATTTATGCCGACTGGATTTCTGAATGAAATCAATTATGAACGACACTAGGCGACCCCGATTCGGCTGGCCAGCGGAATGGGACAACGCAATGTGCCAAATTATGCATTATAGACGAAAACAACGCCGCTCGAGGCAAAATACACATTTGTGGCACAAGCTACTAACTATGCAGAACTTTTATTAGATTATGTGCCGAAGACGGGCAAATTATGAACTGACTTTTTTTGTTAACTTTAGAATCGGCTGGCCTGGCGACTAGGAGCGGATCGGCAATGAGGGTTTTCCCTAGGACCACGGCGCGGCAACCTTTCCCGACTGCCTGACGGACCGGCGAGACCTGGCCCTCTGGCATCAGGTATCAATGGCCGACCGAACGTATTGTTGGTGCCGCTCGAATTGCGAACAGGTGCGGGAACCGCCCCGTGTAACAGTACCTCTTCGTGTCCATCCTTTGTGGGGAACTGGCGCACGTATGGGAGAAAGGGCATTCCGGGATCAATCGTTCCAGGATCGACTTGACCGATCGCCTTCGACTTAAGCAAGTCATTGATCTGTCTTTCCTTCATTCCCTCATCGGCACCATACCGTGCGAAAGTATCCGAAAAACTATAACCCTGGAAGTCGATGGCGGACGATGCGTATCCGGGCTTGAAATAGGCAGAGATCAGTAAGGCCGATTGGTCATAGACAGCTTTGGGCATACCTGGGCTATAAGATCGCACTTCAACCCGTTTAACAGAAAGCCGACATTTCTGACATTGACCCCTACATAATCACCTTCGAAGCCGAACTCCCGAATAAAGTATTCGAGCATGGCTACCGAGAGGGTCGCCTCGGCAGGAACGTCGACTGTCCGCCAGTCCCCCGCCTGGATCGCTTGAGCGATTCGTAACTTCATAGCTTGATGCTGAGCATTGTCGCTCCTCAGTATCAACAAGGGAAGCGCCTGGATACTGGATCGGCTTACAACATAATTAATCACTTTGGCGATAACGGTTCTTATCCAAAGGCGTTCTTCAATGGCAATCGCGCTGGTTGCGCGGTCGACAGTCGATAAATGAACAATGCCTAGAAGGTGCCGAATCGAGGCGGACCAAAGGGTGGCCATGTCTTGTGGAGGAGCGCCCCTGGTGTCACTTGGGTCCTCTGCGAATTTGTTCGCCGATAAGCGAAGTAAAAATGACATCGCGGTACAGGGATTTTTTGAATCAAGACCGGGTTACACTCTCTATTTATTCGAATTCAGCGTCGCTCACGCCTGGGTCGTCCTCGGACGATACTCCGTTCGGGGCCGGCCACATCTCGTAAGAATCCGATTGATCGCCCCAGCCGTTCCCCTCGTCACCATTCATTTCGTATCCTCCATCGGTTCCCCAGGCACCGAACCGATCGGCCGCTACATCGTAGTCTGGCGATGCCTCGCGAGCGAAGCCGTATTGAGGCCAGTCGAAAGGGTCTGTGGCTTGGCTGTAGTTGAGAGCAGCCAATCGGCTAAGCTCAACAAGGATCTCTACCGATCTCTCCCTCCATGTATCGCTGCCCTCAAAAACGAATTCGGAGCGATCGGCTGCCCTCCATATAAGGCGTAGATCGCTTAGCATCTGACCGGACTCGGATGGTACCCGGTTCTTGTTTAAATCGGCATCTGAGACACGGTTGCGCGCGTTCCAGAATACAATCTAAAAAAAAAACTTGTCTAGGTCAGAAAAGGGCCGATCGAGGGCCGATCGACATACGCACCAACAGTTTCATGACCGATCGAATGGAGCTGGCAAAGGACGTGCGATCGACCTCAGAGAGGGACGGGAACTCGCCACTTGGGTCGAGTACGGGAAAGATTTTGGATGCGACAAGGCCGATAATGGGACGAAGGTACCGACGAAGAAAGCGATCGGCACTCTCATCGTTACTGATCCAATGGAAGCTGGCGTCCTTGACGAGAACGTCGAGTATGGCTATACTAAGGGGGTCCATGTATGGTCTGCGATATTGACAGCAGTCGGTCGCGATGATATTGCTCTTATACTCGACGCCGAACACCTCGAATGGACAAGATCGGCCGATGCTGTGAAAAAAAAAAGATTCGAGCCGATCGGCTGTGAAATCGTTTTTATTTTCAAGTATATCGTAGAGCGAGGCTATCGACTCTGCTCGCCCCTCGCCGACATTGTACCGCATGATATGCCGATCGCTGCTCCAGCTAGGACATCGCCCTCGTTTCGTCACCTAATGCGTTATCTCCACGCTCTTTTGGCTTTCTCTTCTACTGGTATCCGGGATAATCGACTTGTCCGTTTCCCCTGGCAACGACGTGCCGCGTGTAAAATGCAAAGCTCGCTGTCATATTCCGAAAAGTTGTAATAACGATCGAAGATAGGCCGAGGGAATCTGCCTGGGCAATTAACAAGAGATGTGCGCGTGACCCCATGTTATGCGCTTCGGTTGGGATGCGCACGGTGTTGCGGAGTCCGCTAGCAACTGTGCGCGATCGGTAATCTAGGATGAGGGCCTGTTGTGCATGAGCGATCTTCTCGAACGATGGATCGACACTGACCTACCAAGTGCGCGAGGAATCTGATGAACTGTGTACGAGCGACAGATAGTGCGGCTTGCGCGACCATAGCATCTGCATGAAGGTTGATGCTGGCGGTGTTGTATTCGCGCTCTATCAGGTAAAGCATCGGGCGGAGCCGATAATGAAGGAATCCGTGAAATCCCTCAATCGGTACGAACGTCGGGATGAAGGAGGACGATGGCAAGGTTAACAGGGCAAATTCTGTCGCATTATTGGACGCCATTCCTGAACAATGCTGAAGAGTACGTTATTCTGGCGATCCAACTACAGGGCCTTTTATAGTTGCAACTTGTCAATCTCGATCGGCACGCGAAAGCATGGATCGGCCGCACCTTCAGTTTGGAACGCGGCGATCGGTACCCCATGTATTGCATTATCTAGTGGCCAGCCTCCCTTGTCGTACCCCTTGAAATCTGCAAGCGTCTGCTCGGATATCTTTCTAACCTCGACCTCGTCCAACATGTCTCTGACTATTTGATAGGCGATAGGTGTCCTAATGGGAATGCAAGGTTCACCGTTGAGGCCGATCGCTTGAATAAGGCCGAGGATTGCCCTCAACATATACTGAGCCTCGACGGGAAGGGTCGGTATAGGCTGGCCGTCGCTGCGTTTGTGACGTCTGATCTCTTGGACTGCCGCCTGAAGCCAGAAAGGTCAAAAGTCGCGCTCGGCTTCCTTGTCCTGATTGCTCGACGCACCAGGATTTCAGTTATTTGCTTAACCATCCACCGGGCATTGTGGACGCCTTGGTTCTCCTTCATCTTGTAGAGATCGCTTCTCGTCTCGGGCAAGGGCAGGGGCACGACGGCAGCGATATAGGCTAACAAAGGGCGGACGTGCTCCGCAAGGAAGTTTCTAAGCTCGTTTTCTGATCCAAGGTTTTGCCGATCGGGTAGGGCAACTTGGACAAATTGCTGTATCTTCTGGTTACCTTCAAAGTTCCACTGCTTTGACGACGCCATTACGAAGGATACAGGAGATCGACGTGTCTATAGGAGATATAGGAAAATTTTTGAAGCACCGCCGCATGTTTGGACCTGTGGGGCTTTGTGGACGCCACTGCCGCTCGATCGCGTCGCGTGTCCTGGACTGGCTCAGGTAATTATTCCACGATTATTCCAACTGAGAGGTATCTACGAGACCCCGTCATCTGCCGTTGGATCGACATCGTTCATCTAATCGTCTGCCTCTCCTGCCTGGGCTCTCTCTCCTCGACTGTGCGGCCGATCGTCTCTGTTTTTTTTTCGCAACGTTTAGTCAAAGGGTCACAGGAGAAAAGCGATCGCTTGCCGGTTCCGGTATTGGTAGAATTTCAGCCTTGATCAAAATCAGGATATTGGCCATGGCCGATCAGTGTCCTGCCCAGTTCCTCTGCTTCAGCTTTCAGCTTCCCCAAGAGGGCTACGTAGAAGTTGTTCGCGTCGTCTTTCCAGTCTTCATAGAAGCCGACTCTGTCTATGACAATCAGGGCTCGTTCGAGCATGATTGTCGCCTCGGCGGGAATTTGCCGATCGACGGTTCCTGTATCGGATACTGTGTTTTCTCTGTGATCGATTATCATGGCCTTTACCAGCGGTTAGCTCCCTTGCAGAACGTTTGAAAAGGACTTTTCGACGCACGATGTTGGATAAGAAGAACGCCATGAGATGGCGTGGGACGCTATACTCCGCGATCGGGTTGAACGACGTGGTCGGCAAGAACATCACCGGGTGCGGTAGGATTCTCTCTATAATACTGAACATTGGTCGAAGGCGGTGCTCGAAGAATTCAGGAATGGTTTCGCGTGCTGCGACGCTGGCCGATTGGTCGATACGAACGTACAAAGAGAAGAACTCCGTTAGGAGAGAGTGATCGGGATTCATTCTAACGGGGATTTTTCACGGCACGGGAAGGCGCTGTATTCTAGATATCAAGCCATTCCTGGACGACCTTTATACCAACTACGGATTGGAAATCCGGCTTTTTCCATGGAATAGTTTTTTTTTGTGCCCCCGATCGGCTACCTCTCCCTTCCAAGAAACCCTCTCCCCGAAGGACCGATTGCAGTACCCCCTTTTTCAGCCGTTCCGTGCGACCACTAGTCGCGGCATTCCGTCTTCGGCACTTGCGATTAGTTGGGCAATCCCTTGAGAAACATTAGTCATTTAAACCGCGGACCGGCGGTGAGCGTTCCACTCACGGGCTGTCTCTATGTCTGTCTCCCGATTCAGAGATGGCCTGTCAACTGCCTCTTCCCCTTCGCGAATCTCTTCGCCCATTTCTGTATCGCTGTCAGTGGCGACGGTTCCCTCTTCTTCCCGTCGGACCGGGAAAGGTAGAGTGCGACGCGCGACCTGCAGATTGGTGTGTAGAATTTCGCCAGTAAGGCTAATGCGATCGCCGTATAGTCTTGGTTGAAACTCCTCGATGGCCGCACATAACATGTTCGATGGATCGGCCTCCATGTAGTCCAAGTTTACTCCCGACCGAGATCGACGCGCATACAGCTCTAGGAACTGCAGATCACTGTATATCCTACTAGCCTCTTCCACTAGGGTATCGTGTGTGAAACCAATGACATACACAAATCGGCGAGTCAGGACGACGAGCGCTGTTGCTTCTGTGGGGATCGGCTCCTTGTTATCGCGATACCGATTTTCAATGGTCCAACGCAGGCGGAGGATAAATGACTACAGTGCAGGGTTAGCTTCGGGTCCTGGTGTTCGACCGACTGTGCTCACTAGGTGATCGCATATAATCCGAACGTGCTTACGAATAACTTCTACCCCACGCGGCGTAAATTCTTCATGAAGTTCGTTGCCGATCCTGTCCTGGAACAGTGTACAGAAGACGATGTTGACCATGGACCGGAGATTAACGCGTAGATACCGACGGAAAGTATTTTTCGATATTTCGGGGTCGATACCCTCCAGGTCGAGTGAGAGGTCAGCAAAAAGCTCTATAGCGACGGAATCCATGATGAGCGGCGTCTACTTCGTGATCGGCCTGCCGCTTTTATGCGTACCACAGGACCCTCGGGACCCCGGCGATTGCCCTCTGGTCCTCTGCCTACGGGTTCCCTGATCTGGTTGATCGACCGAGGACGGTCGATGTTCAAAAGTTAGGATGGAGTGTGAGGATGTGAACATCCCTAGCCTGCGACATCCTAGTTCCTATCCATTTCATGAGTACGAAGACATTAACCCCATGCCGATCTAGGTTTCTCCCCGAAAGACCATCCCTCACCTACCCGCTCAGTACTGCGTTCACGCTTTGACGACTTTCCTCAGCCATTACCCCTGTATTCCCACAGATGAAGAGTTCAACCAGTCACCAGAAAAATTAACGACAGTCTAGAAGAAATCACGACTGAAGTTTCCAATAGACGACTCCACGACTCCTAAAAAGATCCCGTCCGTCATACAGTTACCCATGAACTCCCTGCCAAAACGCATTTTCCTCTGGAAATACTGATCGCCCAATCCACACACACGCTCCTATCACTCCTTGTACCTTGCGCCCACACGTACCTGGTGGCCTAGCCTATCACTCCTGATACACAATTGACGAACTTCCCTATCTATCAGCCGATCGGTCGCCGAAAGGATCCGAGACCTGGCTATCGCTGCCGACAATGAGGCCAAACGCGATCGCTTTCTGTAGAAGGTTCGGTTACAAAGTCGGCCGACACTTATCTTGGTCTAAGGATTCGAACGCGCAACCGACCGATAATATGCACCAACCGATCGGCCGACACTTATCTTGGTCTAAGGATTCGAACGCGCAACCGACCGATAATATGCACCATCCGATCGGCCGACACTTATCTTGGTATAAGGACTCGAACGCGCGACTGACCGATCCTATGCACTGACCGATCGGCCGACCTAGTCATCCAGCGATTTCAAGTTACGGATCTTATCCGTGCAGATGACACGCATGTGTAATGCCATTCGACGCGACATGCTGTCCCAGGAGTAGCCGATCGTCGTTTCCATCCAATGATTCGAACCCGCGACTGACCGATCCTATGCACTGACCGATCGGCCGACCTAGTCATCCAGCGATTTCAAGTTACGGATCTTATCCGTGCAGATGACACGCATGTGTAATGCCATTCGACGCGACATGCTGTCCCAGGAGTAGCCGATCGTCGTTTCCATCCAATGATTCGAACCCGCGACTGACCGATCCTATGTGCTGACCGATCGGCCGACCTAGTCACTCGGCAATTTCAAGTTACGGAACTTATCCATGCAGATGATACCATGGCCGATTGGCCGATCCAATTAAACAGCCGACCAGTTTATCCCGGCTTAAGATTTCGAGCGCGCGACTGACCAATCCTTTGCACTGGCCGATCGGTTGACCCATCCACCAAGCGATTCTAAATTATGGATCTATCAAGACAAAATGAAGCATATGTGTAACACTATTCAACGCGACATGCTGTTCCAGGAACGGCCGATTGTCGTCTCTACCCAAGGATTATGGCTCGTAGCCGACCGATTCCAAGAATTGGCCGATCGACCGATCCAGTAAAGCGGCCGATTCGATAGGAAATTCGCCAAAGACCGACATAGCGACAATAAGGGGTTGCCCTTCGACACAACCGATCGGAAACGAAAAGTCTGCATTCGAAATACGCTCTACCAATTTTAACGGACATCCCCCCGGTGGAACCAATATCCGGTTCATGCTGCGTGCATCGTTCTTTATCGGAAATAGGCCTCGAGGGGTGGAAAGGCGAACCCCTAATCGCAAGAGGCGAGGAATACTTATACCGGACTTGTAAAATACATTACGGTAGCTACGGGTAGACCCCCCCCCATCTCTGTACGAACGAAATAATCAACAAACCCACTCTATACAAGGAGAAGTAGCTCACTTCTCACCTTCTAACGAATTGCTTCGACCGATCGCCTTTCTGAAATCTCCCAAATCCGAACAAACTATTGCTGCGACCGTAAACCGATCGGCTAAGTCGTTCACTCCCAGTTCCTTTACCTCTAAATTCGAGAGGGCTTCCTCTCGTCGCATTATAATTCTCACAGAGGTCATTTAGACCTCTCCATTATATTTACTTATAAAAACCTCGAGCATTTAGGTATTACCGTCAAGTACAAATCCCCTCAAACAAACGTCACCTAAACCCTTAGTGGACGAACTACTGTTAGGTTGCAGAAACTATTTCGCACCTAGCGCCGCAGTCCTCATCACAGCGCTAGAAACTCGCGACAAGGATCTCTCCATCGTACAGAGCCTAGAGACGAAGCTGGGAGTCCAAGTACGATGGGTGCCAGAGTGTCCTGAATGGCGTGATGCTGCTGCTCTGGTCAGCAATCGTCGTTATCAACGTAGCTTGGACAGTCTGGAGGGCTTGATAGTTGCGAGGATGTTTGAGTTGACGAAGATGAATATGTCTCAAACCGGTGAGTGCGCATGACCCTGCCATGTCTATTGCTAGTGACATCTGTGCAACATAGGTTACAAATTGCGCACGCACATCGCCAAGGCCTTGCAGGCCAGATCACAGGCTGTGCGCGCCGCTCTTGATCGTTATAACGCCGCCGCGAAATCCCTATCTCCCCCTCGTCAAACTCTAGGCTGGGATGATGTCGTTGAGTATGCGTTTCTCGCAGACTTTGATCTACTCCGCGACACTCGACAAGACATACGCGATCGTCCTTGGGCCAAACCTGCCGGGCGCGTCGCTATGGATCACTATTTCAAGATACAGAGGGCAAAGGAGGAGATCGAGCGCCTGAACGTTGAGATTCCGAGGCTTGTCACCTACCTTCGTGATGAAGACGCGTTTCTACGCAGCAAGGAGGTCGCGCTGAAAGCAACAGACACTGCACTTGCACATCAAGTAGGTTTATATCGCATGGAACGCGGTCGGTTCAATTCCCTGCATCTCCGCAGGCTGCGTGACCTCTCCCTCATCAAAGGATTCACGGGCAATATCCTGCCAGGCGTACGGGATGGCGACAACGACAACGGTGCCATGGATGAGGAGGTCATGATGGGTGAACAACACGCGCCTGAGCTTGGATCGACGGCTGTGGACAAGGAGGACGGAAGTGAAGGGGAGGAGGAGGATGAGGAGGTACAGATGCTCTCCGATCTTGTTCACGTCCTCACGGTCTCTGCAGACCATCTCGAGACAGTTGACAATGACTAGCTTCTTCTGAGTTTTCCAGTCGCATAGCCCTTTCCTATTCATGTTATACTTAGTTGTGCTAAGGTTGATGTATTTGTCCTTCATAAATCAGATGTTCTATGTATTCAAAAAAGAATTAAGTAAAAACTCGAGCTCGCTGTGGCCGACGACGAGCGCGACGGCGCGACGGCGAGCTCGTGTTTGGCCATATTTAATTTAGAAGAGACAACGGCTGGGCAGGAATGATGCCGAAAGGGACGTCTGGAACGGTCCAGACAACCGGCTCCACAGTCAGCGGAGGTTACCGGTGGTGAGCTCCAAGTCTGAGGACAAGTCCCTCAGAGATACCGAGAATTATAGAGGCGTAGAGGATCTGTTGTTTTCCCCCCGAACTAGTGGCAGTATTCTATTCATAGATCACTACCTATTGGTAATAACAGTTGGGCCCATCAGGTGTATCGGCTTGCAATTGCAGTCAACTTGATTACTTATGCTCTCACCTTACTCAACAGCTTACTCATTACTCAAGAACCCACTAAGCTCGTCCGCAGCTGTATCTTTGAAGTTTGGACACACATTCAAATGATAATTGAATCTAGACGAGCAGTTTGGCTGCAATGTGGCTGCTCAGTGCTTACTGGATCCACGTCCGTGTACTTTCGCGACCCCAGCGTTTGTATTGGATGATTAATCCCACTAGGGTCCACCTGATTAAATCTCAGGTGAGTTTGTGCTGTGTATACTGCCGGATCGACGCGTAATTATGTCCGAACGATAAGATGGTCGCCCATTAATCACTCGTCCTACCAAGCCAAGTATTTTAACCCATCAGTCTTACTCACTTTGATCTGGCTGATTTCTTAGATGCGAGAATAGAAGCTAAATGACACGCCTATGGACACGAAAGGCTTCATAAAACCTAGACTTTCGTCCTGGTTTTGTACGACAACAGATCCACTCCGAGAAATTGCTCTACTAGTACCCCGTATACAAAGACTCGGACTCTAATCCCAACATGTCCCGCATCGTCACCGTATTCGGAGCGACTGGAACCCAAGGTATCTAGATATCTTCGTAGCACACTCACTCGTGCAACTCTGTCTTACACACTCTCTCATTCAACAGGGTCCTCGGTCATCAACGCCCTCCTTGCAGACGGAACATTTACCCCTCGCGCCGTCTCGCGCCATCCCGAATCTGAGGCTTCCAAGAAATTGATCGCTTCGGGCGTCCAGGTCGTCCAAGGCGATCTAGGGGATAAAGAATCTATCAAGAAAGCCGTCGCTGGTAGTGAGGGTGTATTCGGGGTAGGTTGCCTCAAACAATTCTTCCAAGAGTCGAAGTTGAATCCTGGACAATCTCCTATACAGGTCACTAACCCGTACGACGCAGCCGTCTTGAGTAGTCTCGCTACGAACCCCAAAGCTGAGGTCGATCTCGGAAAGAACTTGATTGACGCGTCCAAGGAGGCCGGTGTCAAATTCTTTGTCTGGAGGTATTGCACGCCTCCCCTGTCTTGCATTATGACCAGCCATACTGATGGTCGGTGCTATGGTTAGCTCTCTCCCCAGTTCCAACTTGATCTCCAACGGAAAATATCCGCAGATGCTTCATTTCGATAGTGAGTGGTAGCGAATCTGCACTGGCATCATCCATTCGTTGGGCCTCACCTGGTATCGATATCACTCGTCAAATCAAACAGATAAATATGAGATCGAGGAATATCTTCGAAGCTCGGGATTACCACACGCGAACCTCCACACTGGTCGGTTTACCAATTATAACTTTGCAATTATCATCATTGATTTCTAGTCTAGGCATCTTCGCGGAGAACATAAACAAGTAAGCATTGCTGCTTGAACATCCTTCATCCAACTCCTTCAATGACTGATGCGTGAACGAAACAGCTTCCACCAGCTGACCCCAGCTTCGTCCGGCGGATACGAACTCAACGCGATCCGTTCGCCTATAACACTCCCTGTACCGTGGTTATGGGTCGAGAAAGACCTTGGACCATCCGTCCTTGCTCTCTTGAAGAATTACAAGGATATCAGCAAGGAGATATTGGGCCAGACCTTCGTCGTTGTCTCCGAGAGACTTACTTACGCAGAGACTGTCAAGACATTCGAAGAAGGTGGGTCTCAGTTATCTCTTCGTTTTTTTGCTCTCAGTTCTCTGACCATTGCCACGCATAAATCCCTCACCTGCAGTCATCGGAAAACCAGTCGGCTTCAAATCGGCGGCAACATCTGGTGCACCCTCGCTTGATGGGATGGTAAGCACTCAATTTCTTCCTCCAACTCCACGTCTACGTGCCAGTTGACTTGACTCGCATGGATTAGTGGGACTTCATCGAAGAATTCGGGTTCTACGGTGTTGTACCCGACCCTCGTCTCGTTGCTTTGGGTGTGAAGTTTAGTACGATCCGGTCTTTCGTGGAAGAGACTATCAAAACCAGGCTTTAGTTGAGGATGGACGGCTAAAGCTGTAGGGGGGGATTTGTATGATCAATTGACCTGAATATCATAGCATCCTAGTTTTGAATGGAACGAGTTTGCTGGTTTGATATTGGATCATCCGGCGACAGCGTTTATGATCAGCGTTCAGTGGCATCCCGGGCCACCATGCACACAATCATCAAAGCTTCCAAAGCTAATACGAACAAACTCACATCCGTACTAAGTAGAAGACTTCTTCGATAGCGTTGATATACTTATATGTACTGAAAGGTTCTCATTTATGTCAAGCACAAGTCTTGCCAGTGAGCATGTCGATGTGTACAAACAGGAAATGAAAGACGTGCGAACATCGTTGCATGTATTTGCATCCCTATCTGAGTTCGTAAATTGGGTATGCCTGAGAATAACCGAATTGATGTATAGTCCGGGACACGGTCGAAGAGAAAGCCGCGAGAGGTGCGCGAATTCCTTCGGGGTCAAGGACGCTTGAACTAGATTCTCGAAATGAACGATAGTCGAGATCGGTACAACGAGTTTATCTCATTTGCATCTACAGTATTTCTACCAATCGGGTTTAGTTGTTTTTGCCCTGTGTTTTGACAATATCGTCAGGGGAATACAACGAGTTGAGCACCATCGAGGAACGTACCCTGATCAAAGAAAAGGATCCATATAGAGATGCAAGCATTCCAACGGCAAACGTTGTGTAATACGCGCCTGACCACGGTCTTTAGTAGGGCGCTAGTCTTTGATATGAAGAAGGACTCACGCATGTAGAATGTAGATCGCGGCAAACGATACCAGAGCTGCCTGGTGTCGTTCTGCAAAAGAGCGTTAAACAGGTGGTCGAACAAAATTGTGTTGTCCATGCTCACCTGGATGATCTTCTGCCTCTCAACGATGTTGTTGGGCTCTAAAATGCGAGTCAGAAGGGTCCAGCCAAGGTGTAGAACGGCGTACTGTTGTAGAGTGCGTTGAGCATTGTAAGAGGATGTATATAACTGGAGGAAATGCGAGTTGTTTCCCCGCCACAACGACGGGTGCGGACTTTGAACAAACCGTCGCCCGCCGAAATCAAGTCGAGACCAAAAGTCTTTGATCATGGCTGCAGACCGCGTTCGTGTCAAAGTACGTCCCTGGTCAACAATATCCTCCTTCAGAATCTCATCTTCCATTCCAGGGATTGAGCATTTATCGTCCTATTATCTATGGAAATACCGCCACAGTGCTTACCCCGAAAGAGCGCGAGTCATTAGTATCTCCTGATCATACCCACCGATGGACCGTTGCAGTTCGAAGTGCGACGTCTGCGCCTGATTCCGACATCGTTGGAGGTGCAGACGACATCAGCCATTTCATCAAGCGGGTCACTTTCAAGTTACACGACACGTACGCCAATCCATCAAGACGTGAGTCCAGCCGGACATTTGGTTTCCTTTTCGATTTACTCATGATCTGGAAATTAGCCATAGACAAGCCGCCATATGAAGTTTCGGAGACAGGGCAAGTATCTTTTGCATGACTTACAGTCTGTACTGACACCTGTTGTGCATATCAGATGGGGAGAATTCGAGATCCAGATCCGTATTACCTTTGTCACTGAAGCAGCCGAAAAACCTGTAACTCTATACCACCATCTCAAATTGCATCCCTGGACAGCTTCTGGCGATCCAGAGATACCGCCTCTCGACGTTGCCATGAAATTAGGGCCTGTACACTCGTGGCAGTACGAAGAAATAGTATTCAACGAGCCATACCAGAACTTTCTCAACATCCTCACCAATCACCCTCCCACCCCTCTTCCAAAGACCAAACGAAAACCTGTACCGTTTCATCTGGCAAACCCTTCATCACTCGAAGCTTCGAAAGGCGGAGTACCAGAATTCACCGCTCTGATGGAGAAGGAGGAGACGGAGAGATTGGAACGTGCGCGGAAGGAGATCATTCGCCAACAGGAATATTGTAGAGGCGTCTTGATCGAGAAAGAGAAAGAGCTCGACCGGTTGAAGAAACAATTGGCAGAATGAATGTACGATGTGGCAACATGTATGATACAATGGTTTGGTCTTCTCTATATAATACAATGTAAAATCTACAGTTGAAATTGTGTACTTGTACAATGTGTCAATCAATGCCATGAAGCCCACCCAGGGTACATCCTTGCCTGGATGTACCTTCAGTGATACAATACAGGGATTATAATTGCGTTACGCACCAAGTTGATATTGTCTGTCGCCTCCTGGATCAGCATTTGGACCAGATTACTGGTGGATATCTCCTTCTCTTGACGTTCCTTGCTGGTGGAATAGATTCCCTTTAGTTTCTTCTCAATTGGGTTGAGTGCATTTTTGGCCAACATGCGGAGGTCGACAGACGGTTTGACGTTGTTTCTACTACGAGAGGTGGTGGTGGTGGTGTGACGTTCCTATCCATGACTTCAATTAAGCGTGCTCAAGTGAATCATTGGTGAAACGCACCAATTTGCGTTTCTCATCTTCCCATTCTACCAAAGGATCATGAATGAAAGCATCCAGGACACTCATCAAGGAATCCTTGTTGTCCCTCAACAACTGCATAGTAACTTCACAGGCAATCCGGAATACACCTGTATCGAAGATATCAATGGGACAGAAAGCAAGTCAAACGAAATATTTGTTCACCTTCGACACCCGTGACACCAAGTCCGTCGACAAGATTCTGGGTAAGTCTGAACGGTACCTTCTCTGGTGTCTCCAGTGTTTTGCCCTGGGAAAAACATGATGTTAGCTTGAATCCACCAGACCTCCGAACGAGACGGGTACCTTTTCAAATAGACAGTTGAAATCCACATGGACCACGTCTCCCGTATTGCTGTCGAGGAGAATATTCTCGCAGTGTCGATCTCCGAGTCTTGAGCACAAGAGGATTAATAGCCGAAAGGGAGTAGTGTTGGAACTTGCACACACCCTAGAATGAAGCCAACCATCGACATGACTGCCGCCGTCCGGCCGTACGCCAACCGACTAGCAAGCCACGCAGAAGGCTCTGGGAACGTCTCGATAAACCACTCATGGAACACAGGTGGGAATCTATAAAGGCGGGCGTTTAGTCAAATTATGTTATATTTGAACATCTTACTGACAGCGGAAGTATTTCCTCGACAAAGAGCTCGCCAGCGACTTTGTCACCAGCATCCTTGATCTTCTTGAAAACGTCGTTCATCTCCGAAGACTAGAGTAGTAGTCAGGGCATAGGTACGAGGTATGTACAATTCGAAGACTTACCCAACTACGTATTTTCTTGCTGTCGTATCCTTTGATGAGGACGGGTCGAATGGGTATGGTATTCGGCACCCATTGGATGAAGCCACACTCTTCGTTCAGCGTAATGACACCGTAAGTTCGTATGTCTGGACAGAGCGGATCAGTGGTATATTTATGTATGACTCTCGTAGAGGAAGCGTACGAAGCTGACGGCGACGTGACTCTGAGTTCGCCTTGAGCAGTTTGTTGATGATAGCATTGAAATCCATCAATCTGGCATCTTTTCGAAGGTCGTCTTTGGGCTTCCCGAGGAACATATAGATTTGGCCATCACTGCCTTTGATAGTGATTTTGCGCGGCTTTGCGAGAGAGCGCATGATGTCGACTTCATCAGCAAACGCTGCAAGAAGCCAGTCAGATTAATCGGTAAAATCTCTGGGAACTACGGACCGGCAAACGTAGGAGCATTTGGAGGGAATGGTTGATGAATTGATTCCGATGAAGATGATGGAGGAAGGCTGGCAATAAGTGACTCTTGTAACGGAATTATCAGGGGCGAACGGCCGAGTTTCTGAAGTCCTGGAAAATCTTTCTTCATCGATAAACTCTTCTTCGAGTCATCAGTTATATTATAGTCGCATAGAGCTAGAAGCTCGTTGGTCATGGATATACATTGATTAATCAGATTCGGAACCTGAGATCGAGCATTGGATGGATTGCTCTGACGAAGAAACCCGTATACTCGTTAGAATATAATCAAGGATACCAATGGCAGGACCCACCCGGAGCTGCTCTAGAATTTGCCTGCCGCGCTTTTCTCTGTTAGGTTTCGTTGATTTTATGACCGATGTGAACAGCCAAAGTGCTTGTTTTGGGTATTGTTGTAACACCATCACAATCAACTTTGACAGACGCTCGTAAACATCATCATTGGTGTGACCCACACGAGAAACAATTTGAGGGAATGCCGTATACCACTAGTATTTCAATTAGATCGATATATTGAAAGGTCAGAGGGCCTACTTTGTAAACTGGTGTGTCTTTGATCGCCTTGTCAATCACTGCGTTCAACTTGTTGAGCACTTCGGTAGTAGTACTGGATGGCTTGTCAATCTCGCCCATATCTAGCCATATCGTAAGGAGGCGAGGTACGGTTTGATAAACATACTTCGATCCATATCGGATTGACTTGGCGAAAAATCTGACGGTGTATAGATTCATCTTCAAGCCCCTGCAGTCGCGAATAAATAACATATTGTGAAGCGTAGCGAGGACGGCTCACCGATTTAGCTGTTCCGTGCGGGATAAGTTCTTAAAGCACTGGTCATGGAACTGTCCCAGATGATAGTGCCCGCTTTCCCAACTACGAAACGGGGTCAGCATGTAGTGGAATCAGGATAAATAGCACTTGCTGTTTGTGGAGTTCTGTTGCAATTTGGAAAGTCTTCAGAATCATGCTCGTGTCAAAACGATCGGATTCATTCATCCAGCGCGCTCGAAGGACTTGGGCCTATGACACACACATCGTTAGGAGGGAAGGTAAAGGTCACAGAGACAATGCGAACTTTGGCTTTCATCTTCTTTTCTTCCTCTTCTCCTGTGAGGTCGATGACACCTTTATCTTCCAGGAGGCCAAGGACGCGCATGGAGTTCTCTAGTTCCTGAAGCGCCCGCAGAGGCTCGCCGGTAGCTTTCAACAATTTGGCGCTTTCCATGAAGGAAAATTTCGTATTGCTTTGTCGAGCTTGCAGCATGGCACTGTACGCTGTTTGCCACTGCCCTGCTTTACGAGCAATCTTGGCGCTAGCCAGCCACGACCGGCCTATCTCTCCGTTGAGGGTAGGACGAGGCGTAGCGCTGAAAGGAACAAGTTCAACACAGACAGAGCAGGCAATAACTTTAGAATAACTTGCCACAGAGAAAAGGCTGTTCTTCGCATGCTCAATATCGGCTCTCGAGTTCTAAATGTAGGTAGTGTAGCGTCTAATCGAGAGGACAGGACCTGAGATAACTGAGCCAACGCTTGGCGCCGATGACGTGAGTTAGTCCCAGAAGATGTAGCATGGCAGATGAGTTCCAGTTCGTGAGTCAAGTGTAAGTTGAGAACTGCATCGTAGGAGCGCCGATAGCCCTTCTCTCCAGCGGCAGTGATAGGTGAACCAAGTGTATAACGTGCGGCCGAAAGTGATTCAGTGATTGCAGATTTCTCACCCGTGCGCATAGCAAGTAGGAGCCGAGCCATGACTATTGGAGGTGACTGGGAGGCTGTTCGATCGACTAGGTCACGAACATCATCCCATGCTCCTACCATCCATGCACTTTCCACTTGAAAACCAGCTAAAGCTGCCTCCCAATCGGGATTTCGAGTAAGGACACCTCTTACATGGGTCCGGAGTGTATCTACGTATATCAGTCAGCCAAATGATACAAAAGGAAGAACAAACCGGGTCACCATAGTGTCCGAGGTTACGAAGACATCTCAACAGTCCAATGTGGAAGTCAATTTTATCCGGAGACTGTTGAAGACGGACCTCCCAACAACTCTGGGCAGATGTCCAACGTCCAGTACTTTCATGTTGGCGGATCTGGTGCTCCAATGACGGTGAGAGTATAAGAGTCGAAATGCCCTCCATACCGTCGGGTTCGTCTAGACGAGCATAGATTTCATGGAGCCGTTCATAATAACCAGGAAGGTCGCCACTGGAAGCCTGGCTTTGGCGCAAAAATACTATTTGTCGTTCGAAGTTCATCAATGAACGTGCATACGCTTTGCATTGTAACGCCGCTCTAGCCATGAGGTTCTGGTCAATGCTCGACAAAATAGAGTCCACTCGAGAAAGTTCTGTAGCTGCTTCCTGGTTGATATGACTTGATCGAGCTCGTTTGTTATCCGGCTTTTTCATGCTCAGTTCCTGTCGGACGATCCGGACCCATTTGTTGAGATGATCCAGAAGGATGAATACAACCTAGACAGAAAAGTTATGGTCATTCATGTCTATCTTCTACGACGCAACGACATACTTGGGCACTGAATAGCTTTTTCTCAGCGGTAGATGTGCTTTGTCCGTCAATCTGGTCTTGAAGGACAACCAACAGCTCGGAACGGATATTCTGAGTATCTTCGTTGTTTCCGGAGATCAGGATGTTTAGGACTAGATGAGGAAGTAAATGATGTGCGACCCCCACATCCTTATTACGCACAACAGCACGAAATACGCTGAATATGGTTCGAGCAGGCCCAGAGGCCTTGGTGATGAGATGAGCGGTCCAGTTCTGGATCCATTCGCGATATGTACGTTGGCCGGGATAGATTGGATGTTTCAGGTCAGATTGAGTTCTGAATTGTATGCTGAAACGCGCCTCCAATAATGGTGTGACCGTTTCAAGAACCTGCTTTGGCAAGCTATTCCAGCGGGCACGAACTTTGAGAGGTACAGCATTGTTGTTTCCAGCGGCTACCAGAGACGGAGTAAAGTTGCAGATTCGAAGAAGTTCCTGGATACTGTAGGCGAGGTGGCTTTGGTATATTATATCGCTGGTTGAGCGAAAAGCCCCCACCAAAAGGTCCTTGATGAGATGCGTCGCAAACATGAGAGACTCTTCTTCATCGGTAAAGTTCCTAAGCACGATCATTCTGGGATCGTTAAAGCCGATTTCACATCTATCGGGATCGACGGCTCCTAGAACACCGATACATTCAAAAGCGAGCAGCTTCAGTGTGTCTGTTCCATCTCCATCGCGGCATGCAGCGGCGAGCAATGCAGCCAAGATCTGACCGACGAGAGGGTCAAACATATCGCCGGATGCGAGATCTCTTATGAAGTCGTTCTGCTCCGTGAGCATGAAGACTTTCAGTTCGCCCAAGGATTGAGCGGCCATAGTGAGATTGTCACTGGAGGACCGTTCCAGTATCCGCTGCAGCTTTTGCTTGAGCGTCCAACTACCTCTCAGAGTAGTCAATTCATCGTGAAGCTCGTGAAGCTCCGGAATGTCGACGAAGTCTACAACTTCATCCAAATGTTTTCCAAGGCTCGGCCCAGCCTCGTGGATAATGTATCCGAGAGATTCCCTCGCGACTTCTTGCCCTCGAGGTGAGAGCTGAGGCCACAACGAGACAAGTGTGGCGCTAGTGGGTCCCACATGAGGACCGACCTCATCGGGTCCCAAGGTTGATAGGAAGTTGTGCCAACTCTCGAGCGTCACTTCAGCCAGCTCGGGAATTCCCACCATAGTCTGAAACGTCGCCATGATCTAGAAAGTGATGAATGCAGCTTGAGCATCGGACGTTTCTCGGAAGATATAGCGAATACGAACCTGCGGTGCAACATTGGCAATGGAGGGACCCATTAAGACTACAAACGTTCCTAGACTGCGTAAGATTTGGCGTTTAGAAAGAATGGATTTTTTGCCCTGCACGTCTCGAAGTAAGTCGTTGATGACTGTCACTATTCCGAGCATGTAGGTCTTCAGGAAGAGTCCTAAATCCTGCGGGGGAATAACGCGCGACCCTCTGGCTGGCACATTGAGTAGACGTTCAACTTTCTTCAACGCGTTGATTGCCTGTTTATCATTCATAATCAGCAGGTAGAGGTATGCGACGCCATGCAGATTGACTCACCTTCTCTGATTCTGTTTCATTCTGGTGGCCCATTACAATGACAAGGTCCCCGAGTAAAGATACAACACAACTTTTCACGACACTCTCTATATCGATTGGCGCATTGTCAACAGCATCTGTAAGAACCTTCAGGATGAAATGCAGCGCTTTGTTTGTCTGAACAGAAGTGGGCAACAAGAAAACGTGAGCGAGGATCTCATGAGAGAAGTTCAGAAAGAGAGTCGAGGGTTTCTTCTGGAGATCCTTGGAAATCATCTCCAGGACTTTGACATCGCAATTAGCAAATAGTCCAGGCAGTGTGCGAGGCAACGTCGTCGAAATGAAGTCAGCAGGGAATATCGACAGAAGACGACAGGAATCAGTCAAGAGGCTAGGCTGTGTAGCCATCTTGTATACGAGGAAAGGCGCAATTTGATCCAAGTAGGGAAACACAAGACTGTAGGGGGCTTTTTTGTGATGTTTGGATATCGCAAGAATCTGGAAAAAGGTCAACTTGGAGGAAGATCCATCAAGAGACACCGGTCGATACGTACCTGCATATAGGAAATTCCCTTGTGGACAGGATTCTCTCTGCCTAGCTGAGATATAAGGAAACACAAGACCTGCCGAAGGACATCCACGTTGCTTTCTCTACGGAGGAGTTCATGAGCCAAAACCGAGAGACAAGACGCCACATCGACTCACTTCCCGATGGACCCAACGGTGACAAGTAACGCTTCTATCACTGGGTCTTTGGCTGTCTCAAGAAGTGTGTGGAGTTGGTTGAAAAGAGGTACGACCCGCTCTAGAACCAGATTCTTGGCTGCATAGAACTTGCTGAGTTCTTTCAAGGCACGACTAAAACTAGAATCAGAGGGAATTCCAAGAACAGTATAATGTATCGAAACGAACCCAGCGCTAAGCCTGACGCTTCTATCCTGATCGACGATCCCGCGAAAGATTATATCTCGTACTGAATCCATTCCTTCGCATGTATGGCTATGATGTCGGATCATGCGAGCGACCATGTCGTATGCTTTTTTGCGAACGACATGCGTCACATCCACTTGCTCGCCATCCAACAAGCGAGGGATTACGACGAGACACAACGGTATGGTAGAGATGTGTAAGTTGGTGCTGGAATGACATTCTGAAGTTCCAGAATGGGCAAGGAGACAAAGAAGCTCGAGTAGCTTGTCTGCTAGCGAGACGCGCGTAGATGCAGTGGTAGAAAAAAGAGGCCTACTAAGTCACGTTCTCAGCGTCGGTAACGTATCCCGGCCAAAATCAACCTTACCTTGTATACCTTTCATTGACGGTGTCAAGCGCTCGTTGCGCATAGTCGTGGTTCGGCATGCCTTCATCGGCATCCATCCAGTCAATATCTTCGCCAGCTATGATATCTTCAACGGATGCTTTGACACGTAAATGCCAAGATGGTAGGTCTACAACGACTTCATCCACCGATTCAGCAGGAGCTGGTGGTGCAATCTGCTTGTCGATCTCTTTGGCAAGGGCTGCGAGTTGTTCGCGATCCGATCCCAATAACGACTCTTTCAAGGTTTGAAGTCTTTGATGATCAGAAAAGTTCGTACTTGCACGCAAGTAGGAAAAAGCTAGTTCCTTTACGAGAAATCAGCATATACAGCACAGGGTGGTCGAGGCGAGACTCACACGAAGATCTTGTCCTTCCTCTCCCCAACTCTCAGTACGTAGGATTTTGATGATGTTGTCGATGTCTGCATCGATAGAAATGCAGAGACGAGAGGATTCAAATGTTTTGGAAAGAGCCCGATCGAGGTCACTCCATGCCGCATTCGGGCCTTCTTGCAGTCGAAAACGCAGTAATCGGCACAGGGGATATACTAGAGCCTCTTCACCAACTCTGCGAGTAGACAGTAATATTTTGACGAATGACACTGCTACAGTCAAGCATCTGACACGCTTGATCGTGGTAGTGGGACATGACACAAAATAATCAAACATTGCTCTTGTTATCTCGGAAGACTTGTGGTCGATTTCCGAGTAGAACCATGGAACGACTGGGATGGGATGAGGAATATTGGCCAGTACGTTCAGGATAAGGCCAAGAAGGACATGCGTCTGAGAGGCCAGGTCGAGAGTGATGTTACAAGGAAGATCTGAAGGCGACTATAAAGTGACGCATAAGGCACTGTTCGATATTCATTTGGGTAGCAACCTACGGGAGGAACGAAATTCTCCTTCGTAGCATCGTGAACGCGTGGTTTTTCTCCAAAGAGAGTGATGCGGATGGGAAACGAGGGAATTGTAAGAGATAGGATATCTAGAAAGATTTTTCAACGTACTTCAAGACATGTCAACGGATATAAACGTACCTTGGCTAACTTCAATGCACTCGAGCAGAATACTTCGCAAGATCACCCACATCGGACTTTCGTCTCCCACACTGACTACTGTCCCATTTCCCAGATGATGTATAATTGACAGTATGGCCAGGAATGCTCTCTCCTGGAGACTTTGTGGTGTGGGTAGTCCATCGAGGTCCAGGTCTGGGACATCAACCCAAACATCCAAAAGAACCCAAAAATTGATGAGCCTCGCGAATAGCTTTTTCGCAAGGTCTCCCGGCCCAACATAAACATCATGGAGACGGGCTGCTACTCGAGGAATGAAGTCTACAGTCACGTCAAGCACTTTGATCTTGTCTGCCATATCAGTCCACGAGTTGTCACCGTAGGCACTAAAGGTCGCGAGAAAATGGTCAGATAGTCCCGCTAGAACAGCAGCCCAACCATCTTTTGTGTCAGGAAGGATGGGCACCGGAGGATCCACCGTTAAATGTTGGGCGACAAGAGCGAGCAGAAACTGATGGAATTCTTGTGGTGACTCAGAGTTGGATACACCTTGGAATGTTGCTGGAACAGCAGGAGTAGATTGCGGTATATTCATGAGATGATTGTCGAAGATGCGGCAGTGGAATTGAGAGACTTCATACGCGTTGAGTCAAGACAAGTTTGAGCGGGAAGAGACGCGTCGCGTTACATATGTCACGACGCCTAGTAACAGTCACATATCCCCCTGAGTGCGGTCTCATCAAACTCAAGTCTTAGGCTGGAGGCTGCCGCTGGAGGCTAGGGATCTCCACATTACCATGCCTCGCGACAAATCCTCCAGCTACATGCCCGCTATTTTGGAAGATTTGGAGTCTGATTTGGCGCCCTTCCATGCGCTAAACAACAAACAGCGACACCACCGAAGTCTCCTCAAGAAATTCTCCATTACTGCAGGGATCTGCGTACTTGTAGTATACAGTGCATGTTGGCACTACCAACGCTCGTTGTTAATAGTACCAAATGTACGGCTATGGACTAGCTTGGACTACAAGCTTCTCGCTGAACAACTTTCGATAGCTCGGGATTCGTCAAGGACCTGTCGAATGGCTGCCTTGCTGGGAGGATAATCAAGTTCTCTGTGGTTCATTCAAGTATGTATCTATTTCATAGCCTGTGTTTCTCTCTCTCACTGCAAGCCACAACCTCACATCTAGCGTCCCAACCGACTACACTGATCCCTCAGCTGGAGTCACTACCCTTGCGCTTTCTAAGATACCCGCAACCTGCAGTACATCTGAACGATTAGGCTCAGTCATGACCAACTACGGTGGACCAGGGGCGGCTGGTCGTACCATGTCTTTCACCCATGGCAAGGAAATATTCAAACTCATAGGTGGTCGGTACGATCTCATCTCCTGGGACCCTCGTGGAATAGGACGTACCGTTCCAGTCGTTAAATGTCACTCTTCTGCACAAGCGTCTGCAATTTTTCTAGCTAACACCGTCTTAGAAACTACATTCGAGGTTCCTCCCGACCCATTTTCGCCCGAGGGGAAAGCGATCCTGGTCAAGCAGCAGAAGGAAGCATTGGCTCTTTGGCAGACGCGAGCCGAGATCTGTGGACAGACCATGGGCGCAGATGCATTGAAGGGAATGGGCACCACAACCTTGATCAAAGACATGGAAATGTTGTCCGCAGCCCTGGAGGGAGAAGATGCGTTGATCAATTTCCATGGTGGAAGTTATGGCACCGTCGTCGGTGAGTAGACTCGGATTTTTGTGAGGATCTCGCCGACATTTCACAGCCGACTATCTCGTCAACATGTTACCGCACAAGATTGGGAAAGTCATCGCTCACGGCGTTGCAAACCCTGTCTTGTAAGTGTCTATCTGTGTTGATTGGACCGGTGTCACTCATTCACCGTAGGTGGGGGACTGAACATTATGAGAATTATCATTTGCTGCGCGAGTTGCTACTAAATGCAGAGTGAGTCCTCTCTCTACAAAGTCTAGAATATATCACCTAACATGTAAACAGGCAGTCTTATGCCCGATTTTTAGACGAATGCTTTTCAGCCGGGGCAAACCGATGCGCTCTCGTCGAATCAAAAGACAAGAGTGGTCAAGATATCGGCAACAGAATAGATAAATTCTTGGCAGAACTATACGACACACCTTTGCCTGTTCTCAATTCCTCGAGACCAGGGCTCCTCAGATCCGGAATGATTCGCGGTGAGAGCATTTTCGTCCCGCCCTATAATAATAGCTTTGTTGATAGATATCTTCAGCACGTCTATTTGAAACTATACAGAGTCCTCCAGATTGGCAAATTACCGCCCACGATCTATCCCAAGCGATGCATGGTGATGGCACACCCTTCATCAATCAGGTTATCCGGCCAATACCACCAGATCCCGGAGAACCTGCTCCCGATGGGTTTATCTCAGCAGGGCAGGCAGACCTATCCAGATTGGCTGTATCTTGTGCGGACGCCCCACCCTATGAGGCAGGCGAGAAGTGGCCTACCGCTGAGGGCATGGTAGATCAGCTGTTGGGTATATTGCAAGAAGTTACGCCAACATTTGGTGCAACGTGAGTTTATTATTACTATGTGACATTGAGTTCTGAGTCGATTGCCTACTATACAGGGTGAATTTATTGGAACAGCACGGCGGCTGTCAGGTATTCAAACCCCCTTTTTCTGCGGTTCGCTAATAACTTGAACGCATCGTAGTTCTGGCCCAGAAGCCAGAAGCCGGAGGAGCGGTTCAACGTCAGTTCTCAATCACCCTCACCCAACAACCTTCGCTTACATGTTGACGATCATGCAGGGCCCTTGGAATGTAGGTCTTCGCATACCTTCAGATCACGTATGAACCTAACATGGTTGAAACAGAGTTCTCTTGCAAATCCCATTCTAGTTGTGTCGAACAGCGGTGAGTAACAAATCGTCATCCACCTCCCTTATTCTCAATCCCCATTAATTATCCGCATAACAGACGACCCCATAACACCAGCATACGCAGGGCGTCAAATGAGCAGCCGATTCGGGAAGATGGCTCGGCACGTTGTGCAGAATGGCATAGGTAAATGGTGTTCAATCGGATAAAATGCCCATGTACAGGAACCTAACACGAGATTGGCACTTAGGGCACTCGTATCTCACACCACCAACGCCTTGTTATGCAGCTATTGCTAAGCGTTATTTCGAACAAGGCATCCTGCCCGACGATGAGGAGACCTTCTGCGATGCTGATCCAGCGGATAACTTCCCGACTTTGAAGCCCGAGAAGTTGCCTTTGCCTCTGCCTGTCCCTGATGAGCAAGGACTGTAATGATAACGATGTAAATGGACTGTACGCTAGCAGTTCGATATATACCCAATGTACACTTGGAATCATCGGCTTCCAGAAAGCTTCACGGGACTGACGAAGTCACAGGCCAGTGCAGGTTATACACAGAGAAAAATGCGCTCGTCGGTCACTGATTGTAATACTGGGTTACATCTCTACTTCCCAGCCCGCTTCTTCTCTCGGTTTTTCTCCCTATCCATAGCCTTCTCCTCAGCCCTCTCACCCTCAATCGATCCGTACACCCTCTTCATACGAAGATTATACTCGCGATCCTTCTCCTTCTGCTTAGCCTGTTCGACGCCAGCCAAGAATCGAGAGTCCTTGCGAAGCTCACGAATAGCACCTTTGCGTTCTTGTTTATACTGATTGCGTAATTTGGAAGCCTCGTTTCGTTCATGATCCGGATCTTGGCGACGCAAGTACGACGATGAAGAGGACTCGAACTTCGGAATGTAGGTTGGTATAGGTATAGGTTTATGAGCTTGCAGGCGCAGAGGCTGGCGGGCTTGTCGGGCAAACTTGAGAAGCCTTCCAATCGAATCTCGCAATGACGAGATGCGGTCCTAGAATAAAAAGTCAGAGATCGAACGTCGTTATAGCAAGATAGACTTACTCTGTGGTCTTGGAGGAGTTTCTTGTCATCGATATGTGCAAGAAGATCTTGTATCGGTTCATACAATTCGATGAACCCATCTAATCCCTTGTATATATCTGCAAATCTCCCGACAAGATCCAAAGTGAGCCCAAGAAGATCCACTTTAGCCTGCTCATCCCCAACTTTATCACCGCCCAAGATGTTTGCCAGATCCGGTTTCTGCATGACGGCAGACTTCCGAACTTTTTTGAAATCGATCGAAAGGGACCGACAAAGATCTGACCGGAAATCTGGTGCGGGGAATGAGCCTGGAAGCTCAGACGTACTCTTGTATGAATGAGGAGCAAGGTGCAGCAGGGCGTTCACCACGAAGTTGACAGCTTCTGGGACTAGTCGTTTGGATAGCTCTTCAAACTGCAGGAACACCGTGCACAGGAAGAGGCCACTCGCTATATCGGAAAGCGACCGTACTCGTCCAAGACCTAGATACGCACCCATCAAGACGCGTGTTGGTGAGATGACAGCATGGTTCAGATCACTGGTAGGCCAAATGACACCTATGACACGAAACAGAGATAGTTCAGATAATCCTGGCCAAGTCTTTGCCTCTGGGTCCAGTGCACCTCGGGTCAGGCCTCGTTTGAGATTTTTGTGCATCAGGACGAGTTTCTCAACAAAATATTCAGCTGATTGAATGGGGTATGCTTGTGTGAGAGCCGTGAGATGAGGTATGAGTGAGGAAAGAAGAGTGAATCGCGGCTGGGGTGGTGAGGTGATATATAGAATGTGGTCGATGAGAACGGTCGCCAAAGTCTGTAATTTAACAAGCAAAATTAGCTGTGGCCGGACTGGTCGAGATGAAAATGCGTACTTGTAACTTGAACTTATTGTCTGGAGACAAGCTTGTATGGTACATAGTGCGGATACGTTGAACGACAGTTGGTACGAGTTCATCCTCAACGTCATCGACGATTGCTAGGAATTCTTCGTGTGTGGAAGGACATGGGAAGACAAACGGAAGTTCTGTTTTCGAAGACGTCCGTGGTTTTGTTTTGGCATTGCCCGTTTTCTTGCTTCGAACAAGCGCCTCAGGTTCCCCCTCCTCGACACTTTCCTCGTCGCTGTCTGACTCGGCATCATCTTCATCTTCATCACTGTCTCCACTCTCTGCACTACCCCCTTCTTCTTCTTCTTCTTCGTCTTCATCGTCATCATCGTCCTCTCCCTTGTCAGCAGCACCTTTGACTTCATCTCCCAAACCAGCACCTAACCATTCAGGTTCCTCTTCCTGGAAATCATCCTCCAGATCATCTCCACCTCTCTTTCGCTTCTGTTTCCCCCGCGGATTTTGTGCCTCTCCCTCACTATCACTCTCTTCCTCTCCCAACATCCGCTTTCTTCTCCGTCGTTCAGCTTTCTCAAGCGACTCCTTCTCCTCCAGCGCCAACTCTTCCTCCGTTTTCGTTCGATCCTTCGGTTTAGCTCGTTTATCAAACGCGAGTTCACGGACGCGCTGGTCGTAATCCAGGTCCTCAGCTCCGATAGAAGGTATGGCGATGGTAGAAGAGCTTGCTTGGGGCATGGCTTCTGGTCGAGTCCGTGCAATTGGTACAGCATTACTGCCTGTAGATGACGGATCGGGAGCATATATCAAATCTCGAAGGGAATCGAACTCTTGGTCGAGCTCGATACGCATATTATCCTCTTTTTCTCGTTCCATTTGTCGAAGTAGCTAGAAAAGCCGAAAGAGTCAAACAAAATATCTGCAGGCAAATAAAGACCACGTACTTTGTGGTGCTTGCTTTTAGCCATGACTTCTGCCATGACTTCGGCTTTGGATTTCTTCCTGGCTGGCTGTACGAATAGATGCGCCTTGTTAGAAAATGAAACAAGAATAGGCAGTAAACCTTGCAAACCTCTCCGTTGTCATCCTCGGACTTTTCATCGTCGTCAAATCCACCAAAGTGATCCCGTTTGACGATTTCACTATCAATCTGTCCAGCTGAACATAGATGTCAGCACAAGCGGATACAGCAACCTCTAAACGAGAGTCACATACCCCGTTCCTCCTCGTCAGAATCGTCCATACCCAGTCCGACATTATCAAAGTCGTCTAGATTAGAAAGACTTTGTCCATAATGCGTGAGCTCATCTTCGTCCTCCAAGTTGAATGCGGCTCCTCTGGACGAACGCTGTCTCTCCTTCGTAAACCGTTCCAGCATACGCTCTTCCACACCCATGGAAGGGTCATTCTCTCCGAACCGTCGATCTACTATTCCTCCAGACCGGCCCTTCTCTTCGTACTCCTTCAACAGAGTTTTCTTGCGCTACAACCCACATTGTTAGCCAAGTAACGCAATTACTATGAGACATATAACGCACCTGCTCCAACCCAGCCTGCTTACTCTGCGCAGGTCGTCCTACAATACCCTTCAACTTCCTCCCCCCAACATTATGCTTCAGCTTCGTGACTTTGACGTCGAATGGATTGAGTTTCTGATGAATCTCCGTCAATTTAGCTGCTTTTTTGTCCTTGTCCTCTGGCACGCGTTTTCGTTTCTTTCCATTTTGTTGGCCTGTAACACCGGCTTTGGAAAGGGCGGATTTGAGCTGTGATAGCTGTGATCCTTTTGCCATTGTGTGATTGGACTGGCTTGCCTCGAAATGAGGACTTCAATAGAGTGGTTTCAAAAAATAATTCGTGACAAATGATCGAGCCAAATCGCATGGCGTCACAGCTGTGACTTCCCCTAAGTTCGCCTCCAACACAAATTGAACATGAACGCGAATGGTAACGAAAAATATAATAAAGAACGCGTAAGACATGCTCAAGTCTAGACATCAGAGCGCTCCATGGACAGTGCATCGGATGAGACGTCTGATCATAAGTTACACATGAAATCACAACATATAATGATATAACCGACGCGGACCGCGAGTCCTTGAAGTTACAACGTGGTATATGAGTGAATATCCTCAAAACTCCGCGAAAGCAGTGTGTAAAACATACCAAATGTACCGCATAAAACATACCAGTATCGTCAGGTCGCTTGTATAACCTCGTGTGCTCAAGGTCAAAAGGAAGCGCATGATAGACTTCTGCGTTAGACTTACACCCCACTTGCCCCTACTCAGACGTCTTCATATCCCCTCCCCATCTTCTAGTCTAGTCCTCTCGTCATGGCCCCTACACGGTCATCTACTCGAGATCTTGACCACGAGTCTGTGCGACCTATGACAAGAGGCATGATCAAGAGACTCGAATTATACTTCGGAGTCTGCGAAGTCGTTCAGTCCCTCTCGCAGAAGCCAGTATTGGATCGTAGAGGATATCGCGGTGGTCTTCCAGGGATCTTGAAACAAGGCGAGTTCCCATGCTCTGCGCTTCGGGGTTTAGATAACTGATATATGAGCATGTAGCGGCGCGCGAATTGAGACAATTACAAGCCGAGAATCAGGCTCTCAGGCGAAAGCAGAAAGTGCGGAGAATGACTGAGGAGGGTATGCCATCGGTGCCGGTGCAGACGACATCCGGCATCCGGAGTGCATATCCTTCATCGAGGCAGAGCAGCATCTTCGACGAGCGAGTTGCACCAAGTAGGTCTTCTATCTCTGTTACGAGCCACGCTTGTTGACGACGGCCTTTGGGAGCAGAACGCGGAAGTGAGGGCGATACTCAACATACTGGTTATAGTGAACCGTTGCCGCATGCAAGAACCTCCAGCTCCAATTCTGCACCTGCCTCGTTAAGGCCCGTTTACCCGTCACCGCCTCCTGAAGACGAATTCTCGTACTACGGGCTGTTCGCCTCGGATGTCGATGCATTCGAAACCACAGAGACGAACGGCTCCCAACCATCCTTCCAATGGGGATCTACTTCATCGGACACGACATCGTCGTATGACACGGACATTCTCAGCAGAGCAGCTGCAGACTTCGCAACGTCACCCCGTGCGAGCGACAATCAGTCGGCCCTCATGTACTCGTACAATCCGGGCATTACCAACTGCCAACCTCAATTCGTTACGCACCCATATCAAGACCACGCACAACAAGCGCCATCGATCGACAATTTCGGTTATGTTGGGCAACCCACGTCGAATATCCCGTTCATGACCCCGTCTACGAATGGACACGGCCAGTACGCCAGGAGTCCGTCGTATCACTCGACCGCAGACTACTTCGGGCTTGGGGCCGTTGACCCAGCTCCGTACATAAATCGACACGAACTCCATCACGCGCCGCCAACGCACGAATTTTGGCTAAATCCAACAGAGGTCCAACCTCACACCACACACTGGGCAATGCCCAAAACCATCTCGCATTTTGCTACTTGAGCTCTCCAAGCTCGTCCTTTGGACAAATTGGATACTTCCAAGAAGACTGCGATCAGTCTTCGGGAATCGGCAGAGGGGTAGAGGAAGGGGAAGGGGAGGGAAGGAACGGAAAAAAGAGAATATTTATACGGACGTACCAATAGTATTTACTCACTACACATGTCTGGAACGTTGTAGTTTCGCCTTAGGATCTATGAATAATGCAATAAACAACGATATGAACATGCTTTCACTCACCTTGTCCCGACTCAAGATAGGCATGTTTGTCGCGTTTTTCGCCCTGTTGGACCGTAGAACAGCACACAAGAATTGGCAAACTGAGAAGGGCGAGAAGTTAGAGCTCGGAGCTGCGTAACGCTTTTACTCTCGTTGAAAAGATAGGATTGCGATCTATCTCTCGAGCGCCAGTGAACGTTTCTGAACTCTCAAGACAGAGATCGATGAGAGGAAGAACCGTCGAGGAAACACCGCGTGCCGTGACGGTACAAGTTGAACTAGAATAACATGGCCTGTGTTGGCGGTTCGCTGGGTTCGGGCAAGGTTCGGGTTCAGTGGGGTTCGAACCCGAAAGACATCCAAAAGACCTTTTGTGACTGCTGGCCAGGTTGAAGTTCGCCAGACGCAGCAAAGTGGACGTCCGTGACCTTGAGGTCACCGGTGTTCTAATCAAGGTCACCGCCGGCAACTTAGGACGCGTCGGCTTGTCTCGTTCATTGCATTTAGATTTGTATGCTATCCCGGGTGATGATGCTGGTCTAAGTGTATGCCATTGTTCAAGGGCTCTATCATTTAGGATTCTATAGTGACATTGATTGGAATACTCGCTCTACGTTACACAATATTAATGGTGTGAAGCCACGGAAACTGCCTTTTATAAGACGACAAAATACAAGAACTAATAGACGTCCGCCAGCGAAGACGATGTTCGGCGTTGGGGGAACGCGAGGCCTCGAGGTCGAGGGCCAATAACAGGAGGATTACGTGCAAAAACGAGTACAACGATGCAAAGTGACGCAGAGCTCATCGATAGACATGGTCATGGTCCTAGTCGAGCCAAACGGCGGCCGAATTCGATAATGAATACCAAGTTCCATTCCTCACAGACAAATTCTGCGCGCATGGAGCTCCAGTAAAATGAACGAATGATATAGGCCTGGTTTGGAGCTTTAATCGGTACTTAATTATATACGAGAAATTGGTCTCACCTGAGATTACGCTAGCTGACGCTATGACCGGTCCGTTTGAGGGGGTCACAATCGAAGGAAATTCGGAACATCGATGTGGTCGAGGAAATGCCTTCATGCGCGCGTACAATCTTCTGGTTTCTTCAACACGATCCATTGCCAAGGGAGTAAAAAACATGACAAGGCTCTGCAGGTTGCAGCGAGGAGACCTACGCTCCGCACTGCCATCATGACACTCCGGGATGCCACGTCGGCCTCTCAAAACCAGCACGAGGACGAGGCTCGATCATCACGCCAGAATGACTTGAAGTCGCAATCTGAAATTCAAATATTGAATGATCGATACCTACGATACCTTTTCCCGATCTTCAGCCCACCAACATTCTAACCAATCACCCGGAGTCACAGCCCTGAAATTGCCGCAAACTGGAATTACAACGGTGACAGCGTGCGTCGGGTACACGGAAAATCTTCCGTACCCCAGACCCCGTAAACTCTTGATTCATCTGCTTGGAACGGGAGAATCGCGACGATGACATACTCAACTAGGGTTAAGAGAATATGCCAGAGACACTAGAAAGGAGCCGGGGGCGGGAGGACCGAGGAGGAGGAGGGACTCCGAGGGATAACCGAATTCAAATTGACCTGACAAAGAGGACCAGTCCAACATTCATTGCACCAGCGCAACGAGATATGTACCGAGTTGCCTGAGCAGATAACAGTCAATGACAAATACCCTGTCTGTATTCCTGCATTACTTACTATATGTCGGATGACGCATAGATATGAAGGGTGACGCGTGGCATAATCTGCAAACTTTTGATGTGAGTTTGAAACACAGATACACGGAACCAAAGGAGAAAACTTCGTTCTGGGAGATGACCATGGTGGTTCTCTCAGGTTCAGGTCGGTCAGGAACATAGGACAGTACATATGGACTTCGGGTTGCGTGGTTCACTGGCACATAGATTAGTAGGGCGATAGGCGTGTCTGTAGTTGAGAAGCTCGACAATTTGTTTAGCAGAGTCCATTTGGAAGCACGCGTACGATAGAAGCAACGTTCAAGTTGAAAAACAAAGTCGATCTTGAACGTTTCGACTTTGCATCCCAATTTGGACAGTTATTTGTCCGTGCTGCCTTCAGATGGCTCCGGGGCTCGGCGTCACATTCTCGGAGGTCATTGTCACTGCGTCTTTGCTCTTGTGCTGTCACGCTCACCTCGGGCAATCCTAACGATGCCTGAAAGTAACATGTCTGTTTTATCGTTGCACGCCACCGCTTTGGAGGTCTGCAGGTCAGTCTACGGAGATGGCGACGAATCTACCCAGGTAGAATCTATCCACCGCTATTATGAACCCAGTGCCGGTCAGTAAACTAGCCTAGGTCTATTACACTTTCATACGCTCAATTGACCAACATTTATTTCCAGTGTAAGTTATCTGTCAAAAATCATGTCTCCTGGTGTTCATCTAGTGTGATAATAGCTACGAAAACCCATTTGTAACTGCAACATCCCGGGAAATGATCTCAGACGTTTATTCTCTTTCACGCAACCTCACGGCACTCGACGTTCCAAAGCCCCAAGCACTTCTATATACGCTCTGTGGTATAAAGCATGGTGGGAACACGGACCCACTTTTCCAAGGCGTACGCGTCTGGACAGATATAGGCGATGTTTGCGAGAGCGAAAGCTTTGGTAAGAGCCATCGGATTCATGTGACTATACGCGTCTCATCGTATTCATCGCGCTATACTCACAGATGGTCACCGTAAAAGCATAATCGAACATACTCTCAATATACTGATCCTCCCGGGTCTCCATTCATCTCCCAGTACCGACTTTCTCTCTCAATCTGAAGCACAACCTCCGACTCCAGCTGCTTCCACTGTTTCTATCCCTCAGCAGCCTCGTACACATCCACTGTCCCTCCCAATTCCCGGAACCTCTCTACACGTCCCTTCACCCCTCCACCTCCAACTCCATATCATAACGCGCTTGTCATTCAACGAGCAAGGCTTGATTACCCACCATCGCGATTTTTATGACATCAAGGATCTTGCGGGGCTAATACCAGGGGTTAGCGTCATGCAATGGGTTGGATCTAGACTCTTCGCAAGGGGATTGGCGTGGAGCGCTAGACTTTTCGGAGGAGGTGAAGCTACGATCAGTGATGCCGAAAAACGGATCCTCGAGGGAGCAAGGGATGAGCTAGTTTTGGAACGGACGGTGGCTACAAGACCAGAGGGCGAGACATTTACAGAGGCAGACGCTTATAAATCTTCTGCGAAATATGCCCTTGGGATGTGATTACTTTAGCTCTCGATGACGCTGGCTGCTTTGAGATAGGTCGGTGAGTCCTTCTTGTTTATTGGCACACCTCCATGGGATTATATACTCATATCTCGAGCGTAAAGCACTCTTATCACTCGGTCTACGAACCCATTCTACGATGATACTCCTAGACTGGAAACGATACCCTCCCATCTCAATAGACGACATCGGAACTTACCTGTACCCAAATAATCGACGCACGACTCTCACATCCGCATTAGCAATCATACTGCTGCTCAACTCACCACTATTCAGAAACACCTTTGCACTCGCGGACCAAGGCCTTTGAGCATCTACCTCAGGTTCTTGTGGCCTCCTAGATACCCACTCTATCAGGATAGCCATAGTCTCATACGTTATTGTCTCGCTATGGAACCATCGACTACGACTGTATACTACAAGCTCCGAGACGGAATACCCTAACACCTATACCCCAGAAACCTACACAACGCATCGCGCTTGTCAACCGGAAATCCTCTAATCTTCCTCAATGCCAGAACAAGCTCGAGGGGCGCTCGAGCATAGCCCACTGGTGCTGTCTCTAGATCCTACTCCATATGAGCACCGGAAAAACCGCAGTGTCCTCCATTCGCAAACGACGACTGCAGCTCCTTCCTTACCTCGGGCATGGGTGCCGAGCCCTCGTCATCCTTGTTCCACCCCCATTCGCTGGAGGCTCTCATACGGACATAACGGGCGAAACTCTGGAGTCCAAACCCAAACTGTACCCTCTCTGTCTTTCTCGCCCTCCCCCCCTTCTTCCTGTCTTAACAAGTCCGTCCTCATCGACCTCGAATCTGAATTGTCTGCTTTTTTCAATGCTATATGTATCCATTGCATCTGTCACTTCAGCATGCATGATAACCTTTCAACGTTGGAATGCAATGGTCCGGGAAACGGTCCGTTCGGAGGTTAATGAAGCGGCATTGAGCGAATCTCAATATGTCTAGATGACCCTCTGAAGCCTTAAACTTCCAACTCAGCCTTCAGCGTCAGGATACGCCGGAGGTACGCCCTGAGATGGAACTGAATAGCTGCGTTTTCGTTCGATGCTATCGCACAAGCTCTCGCATACACCGGTGTATCTCCTCAGCGGAGCATTGATGATGGTGGTTGTGGATTCGGAGGATAGTCGGCTTTCGCAGCGTCTTTTTCCCGTATACTCTTTGTTTTCGTGTTTCAGCCGCAAACAAACACTTTCATATTGGGATGGGATCATAGGTACCGTGGTACCCACTGGATATGACGCAGTTAGGCAAAAGTCATACGACGGGAAGGGAAGCCAGGCTCTTTCTAAAAGTCAAAGATAGATATGGATATAGGGACAGTTGCAGGGGCAATGTATTGGGTATTTAGGAAACCCCGCATGGTGCGCACATCCGATAAGCCTAAGACGGCTGAATCTTCAGCGGTTCGCCATACTTATCGTTGAACGTACTGTTGGGCACTACCGACAACCAGGCCTTTTACCACAGGTCTTGTATATATAGGCCGTGAATGATGAATCAAAGAAGACTTCGAGATGGAAGGAACACTGGACATTGGTGGGATGCGTTATACACTTCCAAAGCTGTGCACAGAAGCGTGGGCACCGTAGACGTTGCTGTCATTTCAAGCCCTTCGAACTGTTCGATCGATGATGATAATAACGAGTTGGAGACCTTTCGACGGGGCGGATCTGGCTGGGCCTTTCGAACTCCCCGGACTTAGATACACGTTCACTAGTGTGAATCTGTCCCTCGACAGTGTCTACCGGTGGCTTGGAAGTTCAAGCAAAGTTCGAGGTGACAGTCAAGTCCACATTGACTTTTTGCTATCGGTCTGACGCTCAGACGGCTGCGTAGACAGAGCGGGGGAACGAGGTACGTTTCACTCTAATATGGGTAGCTTGAGCACCACAAGTTAATTCTCTGGTTCAACAGCTTTTTTACGAAGTGTATCTGAGGCTTTACCCTTTCTGTCATGTTCACGGGCTAGTACTGTAGTACGATAAGCTGTATACACATGAAGCGGTCTGTACGGCGCTTCACGTGAGATCGAGTCTGCGCCCGTCATGGACCTTCCCTCCTTCTGTATATTAATGGTCTTCCCAGGTCGGCGGCGCAAAAGGCAGCTTCCACCCCAGGCTTCGTGGCACCCGCCCGGATATACTTTGATTCCCTTCGACTTCTCCCACTACTTATGATCAAGGCCAGAACAATTCTGACCTTCTTTCAATCGGTACCTAACAAAGAGATAGGGGCAATGATGACAAGACGCAAGACTCCGCGCACGGTCGTTGAGCTCAGCGACTATAGCGCCAGTCGCGTATACAGCTAGGAGAGAGATGGTCACGAGCCCCACGGATGCTTTTCACGCCACAACTCGGCCAGCGCTGTCACTGGGCCTCCTCTCCATGCCCCAAAGGCCTCCAAAACCCACCGATTATAACGTATTCACGTCTTGAGCGGCACTCTACTCAACAGCACCTATTTGCCTGGGAAATCCAAAGTTCTTACTCGTACATGCTATATGTCTCAAGCCGAAAGGTTCTTTTCTCCCTCTCTTCATTTGGCTAGGATTAGATACAGTACCGCCGGTCCAGATTCCAGACGCCTTCCCTCCTCCCCTCTTCTTTTGACCCGTTATCCTCGTACGCATCCATGCATCGTCACTGGTCACCGGACTCTACGGAGAACAGCGAGAATGGATAGATACATGTATGTTTATATATGTAAAGAACCAAGTCTGCCCTCCGGATGGCCATGACCATGGCTGTTCCCTCAAGCTTTTTGACGGGGTGGGACAAAGACTCCGCGATAAGTAAAGCATCATATCCATCCATATCATATCATATCATGAACAACCCCCTCCCTCCCCGCTCCCGCGAACCCCCCTCGTTTCACCTCCATCTTGAGAAGAAAGCAGGACTGAAAAAAAAAGCCAAGTCCTCGAACGGGTCAGATTATCTCCCACCCATTACAAGGGCAACCCCGCCAAATATAGCTCTGGGAGTAGAGTTCCCCGGCCCCTTCGTACCTTTCTTTAAGTTTATTGCATGTTGGGGGAGGGAGAGGGGGTTGGATGCTTCTATGTTTCATCACTCCCCCCTCTCGCTCCCTCCTCTCTGGGTCTCAATTTATTGTATTCCAGCAAATTTCAGAACGATAGACGTGTCTGATTTCTCTGTGTTTACATCCAAACGTAATGTTTCCTGTTAACCGAAGCCTGCCGTCCCAAGGCCGACGATGCCTTGGCATAACCAGCCAATGAGATTACCTTTCGCCCTGGCTGAGTTGAAATTTGGTGTAAACACACGAGAGTTCAGCACGTCTATCGTTCTGAAATTTGCTGTCAGGACCACCACCGAACGCGTGGACAATCTAAACAACACAGGACTTCACACACGCTAGCGCACCTCACGTAAGGTCTAGAGACTAGAGGAGGGGGAGAGACTGTAATTGGTTATTATAACGGACTGTACCCACGGGCTCGGATCAGGATCTTTTTCAGTGTTCACGCTCTCTTGCAATTGCAATTGCTAGCGCTCTGCTAGTGCTCAAGTAACCGTATATCCCCCTCAAGAAAGTCGAATCCCATTGCACCCGTTCAGTCCCCACTGGCGCGTATCGTAGCTAAAATTTCAAGCATTCAATACCGTCTCCACAACTTATTAGCAAGAAGGCACCACCGGGTAGTAAACGCACCCCAGTAGTAATAACATCGATAATCATCTGCCAAAACCGAGTCCCGTGGATATCGACGGTCTCCCCTTCTCTCATATTCTCTCATGACATGAGTCTAAAGTAATAAGTAGTTGCTACGTCAATGGGTGTTCCAATTCTTCTTTTTTCAGAACCAGAACCAGAACAAAACATATACATAAACGGTTCCGAACCCCGTCATTTCCTTTGGGTTGGGGTATTGTCCCACATGCCCATGCGAAGACAAGACAAGACAGGAACTAGTCCAAGTCCGATAACCGTCGTCTTCTAGCTCAGAGACATTCCGACTCCGAGGGTCATTCACGGATCCGGATAATTCAACGTGTCACTGCAAAAGTGGGATAGAGAGAGATAGAAAATCGATTGTATGTCTGTCTGTCTATGTGGACCTTGGTATTACATTGAGGAGAAGAACGTGGATACGTATAGCAAGCAACAAATGGGAGAGATGCTGGATAAATAAGAATGGGTTGCAAGACGGGAATTTTTTGGAGGGGCCCCACGGAAAGGTTTGATAGTACCACAAGAAGATAAAGGGAATAAGTAACGTCAAAAAAAGAAGAGATGAGAGAGATATAGATAGAGACGACGACCGGCAGGCAGAGGGGAAAAATATTGTTCTGCTCCAAGAATCCAAAAAGCAAAGCACAAGAAAGACGGATAGAGAGAGACAGATATAGATAGAACGAAAGGAGGAGAGACGGAGGACGGAGTGAGAGGGATACAATTGTTTCTGAAAGAAAAAGTTACAAACGCGCATTTGTGTTGGACTGGCGAATAAATAAATGAATGGTATCGCGCCGCCGACGCCAGGTCGCAGGATGGTGAGGGAGGTCGTTCGTTTTGGATGGGGGGATGGGGAAAAAATAATGTTAATCGTCAACGGAGGGGGAGGAGCAAAGCAAATTGAAACACAAGAAAGAGCAAACAAAATGAGCAGGGGAGAGGTTAGGGGGATGCGGGCGCCGTTCCATCAAACAAATCATGAGGCAACCGCAGTAGGCATTGGTCCTTGCACCAACGCACCCTCCTTGCCTCCCGCCATCTCTAAAGGTACGCTCTGCCATCCCGTTGTCTCTGGTCGAAGGTCCGGCATCGAACCCCGTCGATAGAACTCCTGTTGGGAGATGCTGACGTTGGGATTCGACATGGAGGCGGCGGGAGAGTAGTAAGGCGAGGTGTGGGCTTTGCGGGGCGACGACGGTTGAAGAGACGCGATATCAGACAAAGGTGCGTTGGGGAGGCGGATACCACCATCCCGAGGGGAAAGCGATGGAGACTGCGAGTTGCGAAGAGGGAAAGTGGAAAGATTGGGAGAGTTGAAGGAGGTGGGAGGAGCGGAGCCAGCAGAGTAGACGGACACTGAATGAGGGTGAGCCAATTAGCATGTGCAAGCTTGAAGCGGCGCTGCCTTGAGGAACACACCATTATCGTCCCAGTCACTGGCACCGCTGCCCGAGTGGACGGACGACGTCGACGACGACACGGAACTCCTCCTGACCAAGCCATACTCTCTCGGCTCCTTCTTGACGACGGCCATTTTCGCTTTGGGACTCACGGTACCCTTGGACTGTTTCCTGGCCTTGTTGCCAGCACGCAACTCGTCGAAACGTAAAGGCCGAGGGCGCAGGTGAGTACGTTCGTAAAGTCCGCACTTGTTGCAAACGATTTTGCCGGGGTTAAGGGTGGAGCGCCTCCATGACGGAGGTTCAGTTGTATGGCAGTTGAAACAACGGCGACGAAGGTACTGGGTCTCCTTGGAGGCCGCGTCGTCGGTGTGTTGCACAGGAAGGCCGGTGTGAGGGGAGAGGTATGACATGGACATGGGATGACAAGGGGAGGAAGACTGAGGCCGGTAGAATGCGGTCTGAGAAGGCACCATGATGGGGGTGGAATCCTCTAGTTTTATGCTGTGGGTATCTTCGAAATCCTGGTATGATGAATGAGGGGAAGAGCTGAGAGAGTAGTCGCCGTTGTGCAGCGACGATGGGTCAGCAGAGAGAGGGAGTGGTTCGCCGTAGATGGTGTCGTGACGAGAGGCGAAGGGGTTAAGGAGAGGACCGTTGTCCTGTACAAGGAAGGAGGAGGGGTAGTGTTGGAGAGGGATGCCATCGTCGCGGTCATGTCTAACATAAGGGAAAGTCGCGCGTCGCATGAGGGTATAATCTTGGTGACCCCGAGATTGGTGTTGGTGGTGTTGGTGGGGGTCAGAAGTGTGGGGAATGTTGTTCCAGTTGTCGCGACCAGCGAATGGTGGTTCGGCAGACTGTTCGAGATAGAGGTCGTGGGTGACTGGTTGCTCTGGGGCAACGTCATGGTCATATAGCTCCTGGAGAAGCGAACCTCCCCGGGAGGAGTTGAAAGCGAAAGGGTTCCCGTGAACCCCACCAGTCCAATACGGAGGCTCGACGGAGTGTGTCTCCGGAGCCACGGTGTTATCGTCGGAGTTGTCTACGAAGATGTTGCGTTCAAGGTCCAAGTTGGGCTTGAAGTGCGGGGAATGTTGGTAGTGCATATCGTCGGAGGAGACAGAAGTACGCGGGGATGGGGTTCTGGGGGTGGATGTATCTGAGTAGGAGCCGTAATTGTCAAATTGAGACGCGTCCATGTCGATGCAGAAAGAAAGCTGTTTTGAAACGCGGGTCAGCCTGAGGACGAGGACAAGGTAGGTTGATGAGGGCGCACCTTGTGATATTTTTTGAATAAAGATAAAGGGATGGTATATAAGATAATACAAGAGAAAGGAGAGAGATTTTAGATGATTGAAAGCAGGGACGGGGGAAGTCGAAGAAATGAGGAGAAGCACTGGCTCGTTTTGAAGGGAGTCTCCCACTCAGGGTCCATTCTTCTTTGGGAATTCCATTTTCAAACTAGCGGGGCTATCCGGACACTGCCCGGGGGTACGACTGGGACCCCGGAACTGGTCAGACAACCGATGCGTGCTCGACCAAACACGGCCACGCTGTCCCACTACCTCGGTTTCAATTTGACACCGCGGGACCAGCTGCCGCACAGTCACGTCGAGTCACCAGTCACATCGAGTCACCCCATCCCCCGTACCCCCGTATCATCTGCACATCATCTGCGTAACATCTGCATACCATCTATGTATCTCACCTGCTATCCCACCTATCTCACCCGCTATCCAGTTCCCCCCATGATACTTGACCATCTCACGCACCCGCCCATGTGCTTCTTCAACCGCTTTCACTAGTCCCCGTACCCCGCCGCTCCATCCCTCCCCTCTTTCCTGGCGCGCCACACACCCTGACTCCCATTATCTACAGCTTGCATCGGCACCCCGCAGTACTTCTTCATGTCCGCCGTAGAATGTAGCTCGGACCCTATATTATTTTACCGTGGCTTCTCTCCCCTCAGCCGCTCGTAGTATACATGTACAATCAGCTCTCACCACCCAAATCTATTCACTCCTTTGACTTACGTCTTGCCGTCATGCCGAACTGAGCACATATCGCCCTTCAGATTATAAAACCCCTTCCACTAATCTGGATTCCACTATCGAGATCTCTCTCCAAACTCAACTCTCTATTTATTCCTGCGGTTGTTTGTACACCAGCCCTAATCGATATCTCGGTCTCACCCGTTCAGCCTTCAGGCGGTAATTCACATGGAAACCGCGGCACGAACGGGATTGGAGCTTTTCCCACCCAAACGTATACTATACTTGCTTCACTAAACTGCATTGCCCCCACTCCTGCATAGCCATGTAATTAAGGATACACTACGTTGGGACGGAACGAGTATCTCAATCGCACAAACGGCGTACCCCCTCTGAGAGACCCAGTCAATACACCGTACCTGGCCCGTAGAACACCGTCGAGTAATTCTGAATCAGCCGTCGAGTAGGCACCACCCTACTTCTTCCTCCCCTTCCGTCCCCCCGACCCAGCGCCCTTCGCTTTACATTCTGGGCAATACCATTTGTCTGGTAAAGGTTGTTTGACGCCCACACATGAAATATGAAACTGTGGGAGAGCAAGGACACGTCATTTTTCAAGATAAAGATCGTTTGCCGAATAATGCATAATGTGGCATCAGACGACTGTCAGTGTCGCATGTGCCACAAAGCAAGGTCGTATAGGACACCGGACTGACAAGCAAAAGAGAACACGATGCTCACCCATTGGTATGGACAGTCATTATTATCGCAACCAATCATCTGACGACCATAGAGTTAGCGCTAGCCATGTCTGTAGACGTTGCTTTCCACTCACGTCTCCGTGGCTCTGTTTATGACAGAAACAATACAATGTTTCGTCATCGGCATCCTCTTCTACTTCTGGTTCTACAGAAACGACATCCTCATCTGCTTTGCGCGGTGGATGGATCTGCCGGGACAGGCGCGAACGTGCGTAAGATGGTATGGGGGGAACACTGGGTGGGACCGGACTCGGTAATTTTATCGAAGTTACAGATGTTAGACGTCGTTCTGTAAGGATGCAAACCAGAGATGGTAGGAAGAGCTCAGCCATCGTAGGTATACAGAATCGAAATAACTCTTACTCTTATTCGCGCTTGGACCTGTACTATACGATGCCAAACTTGAAGCAGGCAGGGTAGCAGTATCAGGTAATGACGATAGGCTGCTCTCACTGAGAGGGAAGGACGACGCCCTTTCGCTCGATACACTACCAGCAGGAGGAGCAAGCACAAGCTTCGGGGTGTGTTTAGGCTCTGAGTAACTGTCCTGCAAATATCCAATCTTTGCAAGATCAGACTCAAGACGAGTACGTTTGCGCGTCAACAATTCAACGATACGCTTTGCGAGTTGAACCTTCTCGTCTGCTAGTCTATGAATTTCAGTATACCAGTTTGCAATTTTCGGGGGAACGCTCGGGTGGGATGCCAGGGACCGTTCGGGAGACCCAGGGCGTGATGCCACAGCATGCGTAGCATTCTTTAGAGAATGACGAATGTATCGTGACTGCGCGTTCGATATCTCTTGTTCGAGTTCTATAGAAAACAAAACACACAAAAAAATTAAACCGGACCGTTAGAGAAATGTTGATAAAGCACGATGTGAACAAAGAGAAAAAGGCAGGCACGGGATCGATTTGAAACACGGAGCTTTTGTTCGTGTGGATGGAGAATAGATAGAGATAGAAAAGATACATATACACACAATGGCGGCCAGTGACCGCATTAAGGAGGGTCTAACAGCCAAATTAACTCACCTTGGGTCCTGGATTCCTTGTGTCGTATCTCCTGGAGCAAATGCTGGACCTCTTGCGGCAGGTTGTCAAGACCTATTCAAATGGGATACGGGTGTAAGTGGGTTTGCCCGAGATCTTCGAGCCAGAGATAGGGGAAGGGCAACAGCGAAATTATGCAAGATTTCGAAATGAGATGGCGACTCAGAGCCTCCTTTGTGTAGTGTGCGTGCATGCCACAGAATTCGAAGTGTCCATCATGCATGGCTGGCGGGCATTTCCCATACTAGTTGTCTACTAGTAGTACGTACAGAAAGAAAGGATATGGGCTCACTGTAAATGAACTCGGAGGCGACAGCAGCGGCCTCTTCGAGGTTATGCAATTGGCCACCGTGGTTCGGGATTGACATCGACATCGATCTAATAGTAGCACACTCGTAAGCTAGCGATCCGCCAATAAGTTCGTTGTAACGCTTGGTGACTGGTCGTGCGTGGCATGCCGAGTCGACTCACATATAATTGCAACGATACGAGGTACGATAATTTGCGGCGAGTTCGGGGGAGTGGCAATGGCAAGGTTTCTACCACGAGTGCAATTGCAACTCACTTGGGTGCTTGGTCGAATTTCGTAACTGCTCCTCCAGTCAGAGTACGCTCCGGGCCAGTTGTGCATTTCCGGTCCCGCTTACCCGGCGATCACAACCCCGCTCCGAGTCCTCAATATGGGTTGCAACGCTGTGAAGCTTCCGGGATGAGATGCGCCTGCTGCTGCTGCTACTCGTCGTCCTCCACGTTAGTAGCTAATCGAAATCTCAGATACAGTTCGATTTCTCCGCCCTCATCGACGTAGCTGTAGAACGTACATCGCAAAAGCCCCCCTTTTTTATATGCAACCACGATTGCAACCATTCTTCAAGACACTTCCTCCGAGAAAAGACAAAGTTCAAGACAAATTGTCTATATCGTTTATCCAGTCGGCAGATGGCAAATCCCTAGACCAGCCAGACCAAATGCTAGATCTGAGCTGTACATGTCGTCTTCCATGCACAATTCAACGGGAGGGTTGACACTCTGCAGCTGGCTGACAGCGTTCAAGTTTCCACGCGACTGTAGCTGGGATTATTGGGTATCGGTGTTATCTCTATTCGCGCGACACCCCCGCAGGTTGTCAGATAGCGTACCGTAGCTGTAAGCTATACATAGGTCTGTATCTGTATAAACAGGTCCTTCACTTATCTCTGCTCCGAGCACGGAAGAAGTACTCGGACCTCGCCCTCGCCACTTGCATCTGCCTCTGACGATGGTTCAGATCTGCTTGAGACACGAAATCGAACTCGGAAGGTGTTTGTTCCTGTGGACCGAGGTCGACGCAGATTACCATCGCGGTGTGAATCTGTTTCGTCTGCATGCTTCTCAGGCTCTCTCTCCTCAATTGCATTGCAAGTTCTCAAGGAACTGCATGCATGCGTGCATGACGAAGTCGAATTGGCTTTTTTAATTATATCTCGGGTGGGAGCTTCTGCAGCTTCTCGGACAGAGTCATTGCCTTGAACCTCGGATGCTTCGGTCGTTGCATGATATCTCTCAGGCAGGGCAAGTTGTGTAGTCAGTCCTCTTGCGCACTGTGCCAGTGCTAATTGACGCGAACAAATTACAAGATAATCAGCTCAGATGGAAGACGCATACTATTGATACGATGCAAAGAACTTGAAACGACCATTACTCCTCCAGGGGAAACCGTTGGATTATATTTGGATGAGCGCTTTCGAGCACAGCTCTTTGACACCGATCGATGTATATGTATTCATGAGCCGCTGCACAGGTACCTTATTATAGCTATAGGATGTACGTTACACACGTCTGAACGCGGCTGAAGAATGAGGGTTCTGACTCTGGGCGCTGAAAAGCTTCAACTCGAGTGCACGATACTAATAGCAATGAGTAAAAGGTTATACAATTCGCCCGTTTACCTATACCTCTTACTTCGATTCCGAATTCTTTCAGCGCTGTAGAGGCTTGTTATCGTCGGCTATGCTCTCCATAAACCTCTCACACGTCCGTATCCTCCTAATTATTCCTCCAAAGCAGAGATATAGATACCGAGAGTGGAAAAAAAATGTCTCATTAGAGTTTGTGCCTTCAAGGTTCAGTTGGTCTTCAAGCGCTGTGTAGCCACTTGCCTACGTTTAATCGCACGCATGACCCCATTTACCGGACTATGCGGCTAGTTTGCAAGACGCTGCTTTTTCAGAGCTATGGTGCCAAGCCATTGGGACCGCCAATATTCGCGACCTGGGAGCATCGTGTGCGACAGAGCGGCACAGAGAAGCTGTATTTAGCTATGCGTCAAAGAATTCTATTAGTAGCGTACGATAACATACCGCTAGACGCACGCGTAAATTGGAGGGAAGGAGCGTAAATATCGGGGGAGGAGAATGGAATGCTGGGTCGTAGAAGAAGACTCCCGCACATAGGCGATCGTGGCACTCGCTGAAGGAGTCAATTAAAGCTCTCGGCAGGTGAGCTCATCCGCATTGGAGAGATGTCCAATTACATGCCCAAGCTCCAGCCAGGGTAGGCAGATGGTCGGAATACGGAAGCAGGCCTCCTAAGACCCAGATCCTGAACAACGTGACTTTGTAGCATGTCTACAGGCCGGTGTCTCCGAGGGTTGGATCGAAGGCGGATCAGGAATAGATACCGACTTCAGGGCTTGCATGGGAAACCGTCCTAAAGCTTGGTGACCGTCGACCGAGAGAGGGGACCATAAGGAGATGGTGTTTTTTGGTTGTAAGAGTCAGGAGCTGACAGGCTTGGTAACAAAACGATACACGAGGGCACACATTCACGAGCGCAGGCCACATATACAGTTTTACGTCGGTCAAATAGCGAAAGCCTGAGAGTGGGCTAGTGTGGGTGGGGCGCGTCCGTAAGGCGGGATGCCACGCTCGAATCTTCCACGGTCACCCGGACCGCGGCTTCTGTACGAAAGGGAAAAAAAGAAAACGAAAAAGAGTAAGTACAATCCAGTCTGGGGGCTAGACATCCAGGAGCTGGTGCCTGATAAGAGGTTCAACCTCGAAGTCAAGGTATCCAGGCTTACCGGCTGTCTCTATTCAGAGACTCTCCAGAGTCCTCGGAGACAGGCCCCTGAGCTTCCGAGTCTTCGTTCAAAATAGCTGTAAGGGTTTTGCCCCACAACTAGGCCGTCCAGTCTCGAGGAGAGCAGAATCTCCTGGGTCTTCTACCCCACATTTTCTAATTTACAAAGCATGAACCTTCTGTCAAACCACAAGGTTGGCATCGGTATTCTGTATTCTGAAGGGCATAGTCTCGGTCGGCGCCGAGAACAGAGAAGCAACTTACAAAGTCATGTGGATGAGAAAAAAGTGCAGTCAAGGTACGCGAAGCTACGCACCATGTTGCGACAGTCATATCCATTACACAGCCTTGTGAGGCCTAAGATAAGCACTATGCATAATGGCCATACGATCCATAGGTTGCAGTAAGACTGACTGTCAGCCAATCTGACGTCGTGGTACGGCCGAAAAAGTCAACATACACGCCAATGTATATGTAGCGTAAGCTCATTAGCTGCATACAGCCTCCCGAGGTTGCGTAATGCGGATGGGTGCATCGTGCATGTTCTGAGGAAGTTCATTTAGTTGCAATAATGCTTGACCTGAGAAGCGTGTACTGACTTACAAGGTTCAGTCGGAATGTGCCATCACGGCGATGGTCTATGGCAAGACCTATTGATGATTCGTGTGTAGGGAGATACGAGGCTGTCCATGGGAGAAGTTGCCACTCGAAAGAGGATCAACTGGATTAGCATAATGTCAGGATTGTCAAGCATGTCAGAGACCAGCCGTGCGTTGTAGACAGACGGTCGATTCTGAATTTCTAGAGCAACATGATGATGATGGTAGTGTGACTTGTCGTCGAGTCACGCACGCGATGAGTGTCACAGCCACAGACAGGCCTCTGTCTCCAGCAACGTCCAGGACGAACCGATGTCTTTCGAGTATGCACCTGTCTCCAAAGGTGAGTTCTTTCGTAGCTCTGTGTATCTACAAATCTGATATTGTATTCCCATTTTAGGTTTCATGATAGCCTTTGCGTTGACCTCTATTTTCGTGGGGTTATTCGATGTGAAGCACTACCTGCAATTGCAAGTAAGGTGCATTGGTCTATCTCAATTTGCCATCTCATTATTGCGTCCAGCTGGTTCCACATATATCCCGGCATCACCAAGTTGGTCTATCCTACCCTGTCACCTTCCGTAGCCTGACCGAGGGCCGCAGTATTGGCGACTAGGCATACACCATCTGGCATTCTCAAACTCTAGCGACCTATTCGTCGCCGAGCTATTGTTATACAACTTTGGCGTTCCTATAGAACGCCAGTTTGGCAGTGTCAAATTTGCGGTACGTGACGTCTCCATCGTAAACTAGCCCCGAGCTGAACTAAATGCTAGTCATTCGCCTTCGTTTCGACCGTACTCGGCACTCTATTGGAATTCATCTCGTTGATACTATTCCACCGTCTAGGATTGAATTATATACCGTCAGGTCCGACAGTTCTAATTTTCAGTGCCCTATATCAGTATTGGAGAATCGTTCCTTGGGTTTATCAATTTCGTGTCTTCGGAGTACCTCTAAATAACAAAAGTTTCATATACGTCGTCGCTCTTCAGGTGGGTCTGCCGGCTTGTCTATGGTCTGCAATTATTAATGTCCGATTGACTTGACGCGTCGGAACATAGTTGGCTACCAGTCATATCCCAGGCTCGGCTGCTGCAGCAATAATTGGGATTATTACCGGTCAAATATATCGCTCTGACCTTGCGAATCTGAAAGCCTATCGTCTACCTCCATCCGTTGTGAATTTCTCTGTTCGATTTTTGCTGCCTTTGATAGGTTCCATTCGGGCCCCTCGCCGTTCCAACCGCGCATTCCCAGACGATTCGAGGACTACATCTATTCAGTCCGACCAGGCCGCGCCACAGGACGAGAACGACGAGGTAATCACAACAGCGCGTCCGCCTACATCCGAGGCTGCCACAGCTAGAGGTAGAACTAATACTATGGATAGTGCTGCCACCGGGACATCCGTGGTGCGGGAATGGGTCGATGGTTTGACTGGTAGAGCCGATCGTGTCAGTGCTGGATTCCGGATACCCACCGAGTCCGAACTCAACCAATTGACAAGCATGTTTCCCGATATTCGTCGTGAAACATTGTATGCAACACTTGAAAGAAGGTACGTACAATTTCCTGCTCGTAAATCCAGGAGCCTTTCTCATCTCTTTCCAGCCCTAGTATTGAAGTCGCAGTAGAGACAGTTTTGAGGTCTCAACAATAAATAGCACATCACTTTGTCGCATCAAGCCTGTACGCATGTGTATATTTATACCCTCAATATAACACGAACATTCAAACACCAGATTCTTGCTCCTCATCAAATCCTTCTCCATCTTCGTCTTCACCTGTGAATGCTGCAAGGGGAACGGCATAGAGACGGATCACCGGCTGTAATTGAGGTGTCAGCAACGTCAAAGTGGGATCGATAGGCCCTCGATGGAGATCTTGGGTGAATCAAAATAACGCACCTTGTTGGGATCCTTGACCAACACATACTTGCCCTCCGGCATTTTCATGCACATATCAGTGACAGTCCTTACAATACCCCATCCATTGGCAAGTGACACATTGAGCTGGGCAGCGAAGTCTGTTGGTCGCATCGACGCAGTGCTCAAGATGACATGACGTGTGTTGTCTCTTGGATTGGCACGGGAAATGTAACTGTAAGACGAAAGTCAGATAGTGAGCATTGAGGATCTAAATGAATTCGAAGACAGAAGAAGATAGAGTTTGATCAACGCACCCAATTTTCATGAGTTCGGCGCCAGCAAGAACACTCTGGACCGTCCATTTGGCTAGTTTACAGCTGTTGTTCTTCATCTCCGTAGCAACAACGGCTCCACGCTGAGAGTCGAGCTTTGAACGCCAATCCGGAGCACCACCGGCTCCTTGCGCACGCGGGTCGAATTCGTTCAGGGCACGGATAGTCACCAAGCCTTGACCGTCACGAGGATTTCCTTGACCAGGGGTGTAGGCATCGACTTCCGTTCGAACGCAAATTTTAACGTCCTCGTCTTCCGTAATGCCAAGGTCAAATACACGGTAACGGTATCCACAGGAAGCAAGAGGCTCGGTTTCGTCGGGACCATAGAAAGGATTAGGGTGATTGAAATCCACAGCAGGAGGAGGAGGGGTCTCTATGACAGATTGGAAGCCAAAGTTTTGATTGATATACGTCGCTTCCAAAGAAAGTGAGGTAGCTGAGTTGATCGAAGGAACTTCAGGGACAGCAGATTTCTCGCTTGGGTTGTTTGGGTTGGGGGGCGTAGGATCCTGAGGAGGATCCGCGGCATTTTCATTAACGGTGACCGTATCGAAAGGACCACCATCGCGCTTGTCGAAGAAGAGGTTGTTGCCCTCTCGCACTATTACGATATCCCATGGATAAACGGACCGCGGTGCACACATGAGGACACTGAGAATCACGTCGGTGGTATATACAGTAGCAACATTTTTGCTAGCGAGCTAGAAACAAGACATCAGCGTCTTGATGAGATATGTGTAGTTACAGGCCTACCTGTTGAATGACAGGATCGTCAGATGTTGTGGTATTGTATTTGATGCGGTCCACTAGTTGCAGAGGACGCTCGGTTTTTGTTGTTACTCGATCGTATGTCTTTTCGTAGGCAAACAAACGGCCGTACGAGTCCCTAGAGAGCAAAAATTAGAGGTTGACCAGAATTGTGCGGATTGCAGTGAACGTACAGATCTTCGGGTTCGTCAACTTCGAGTCTTAACTTTGAGAGCCTGTGGAATTCGATCTCCTCCAACATTGACCATTGTGGGGATATAACCACTGAAGATTCGCGAGTCCGGTTGTTCTAGTAACATCTTAAATGTATGTTCAATATTGGTGCAAAAGAATAGACAAACCTTCTCCCAGTCTCTCCATCCACCTCTTCTTCCTCCGCGTTGGTTGCCTCCTCGTCCAGTGTTCAAACCGCCACGGCCTCGCTGGACACCACCTCTGTTGTATCCTCCAGTTCCACGAGCAGCTCCACGTCCCCGAGCAAATCCACCCCTGCGTGGAGGAGCTGCCTTATTGTCAACGAGAGAGAAGCTGGATTCGTCCTCGACATGGAAGTATGCGAATGCGCTAGCAGTTCCACTTCCAAATGCTTGATTACCATCCCTTCTACGTCCACCTGGACCACCTCCACGGACGTTTTGTGTATTCGAAAGACCGGCAGCAGACTGTCTGTTGTCAGCAGATGCGTCGTTCCAGTCTGCGAAACGGCCTAGTTTATCGGATTTCGAGTAGGGTGCGTAAGGTATATCTTTGAACTTGAATTTGTCTGGAAAGTTCGAGGACGACGGTCCCCAACCGCCATCTGGATTGTCGTTAATAGGCGGGAGTGAAAAGGAAGCCATTTTGTGCAAGTTAGAGCTATAGGTCGACGCACTCACTTTTTTTCTTGCTGCTTTCCCACGTGGGAATTTCAATCGCTTTCCTCGCGCCGCCACCATGAAGTAGGTTCGTCTTTCAGTGGACTAGTCAAACAGGTCATTCAGCTTCATTCCGTCCAGTGTAGTCAAGGAAATAAACAAGATAAATGATATAGAGCTCCAACTCGGAGTGAGCGGCGCATCATGGCACGACGAATACAAAGGTTGGGCCCCTCCACTCCGATGTGCTTACAATTCGTCTGACTGTGCTCATAGACTCTGCCTATATCTTCATCGGAGGATTACATTTCGACCTGACGGAGGGCGATGTGATAACCATATTCTCACAGTATGGAGTCCACTCTATCATCTCGCTGCTCTACTTATACATTCATAGGTTCGGCGAAGTCATGGATATGAACATGCCCCGCGACAAGGAAACTGGTAAAACCCGAGGATTCGGCTTTCTCATGTACGAGGATCAGCGATCGACAGTATTGGCCGTCGATAACCTGAATGGTGCTCAAGTCTTGGGCAAGGTTCTTCGAGTTGATCATGTCAAGAACTATAAGCAACCTAGAACAAAAGGTGAAGATGGAGAATGGGTGGATGCTGAAGAGCAAAGTCTTAATGCCAGACCAGAGTTGGTTGTTGGTGCGTCCGTCTTTCTGAGCTTGATCATTCAGATATCAATGACAATCTGGTCAGACGATGATGCCGCGTCTGATTCCTCTGTATCCTCCGGACCATCGATCGACCCCGAGGATCCTATGCGTGATTATCTCATTTCCCAGCGGAAAGAACAGAAAGCTTTGAAAAAGACCAAAAAATCGAAAGGGAAACACAAAGACGAAACGCCAGACGAGCGACGCGCTAGAAAGGAACGGAAGAAAGAGAAAAAGGCTCGGAAACTCCAGAAAAAATCCGATGGAATCAAAGGCGTCGAAGCATTATTGAACACACTTGGTCGGCGGCGCTCTGGAGACGCTCGATCTAGATCAAGGAGTCGCTCTCCCGAGCGAAGATATCGCTCCCGGTCACGCTCGCCAGTAAGGAATGCACGTGAGATGCGTTCATCATCGCGGTACAAAGGCGACGATGATGATATGAGAAGGAGAAGGGGTTACGACTGAGTGTAAGATTCGTGTAGTGTTTGTACATACCCTGCCAGCCTGGTCTAAACCATACTGGATGTTAATACATGACTTTCCATCATGCAGGCCAGGGATGGATATCCATATTGCTTCGATTTTTGCTCGTTCGCCCATCCTATGACTAGCAACTGCTATGATATTCACAAGTTGTAACAGTGGGATATCATTGTGAGATAGTGTAAATTCACAGGCGTGGTATGAGGGGAAAGATAAATGGCGGTTCTAAACATAGATATAAAAGGCATCAAAGGATTCTTCCGGCGACGTGCCAACATGAAAGCGGTAGCGCTGTGCAAAGAAGCCTCGACAAAAGGAGAACGAAATGATGCAATCCATGCAGTAGGATCTTGCCAAAGATTCACTAGATTCAACAAACCCATCAAGCATCTGCCATCCTGACTCAGAACCGAGAGAACGGATTGTTAATTTTATTCCCCGTTGTGGGTAAAGGCGATATGAGGATGGGAACATGTCAAGTGTTCCAAGGAGATGCCTGACGCCGCATGAGCAGTAAGAACGCTAAAACTTTGTGGATGGTCATTGCAGTACGTACCTCAAGCCTGCTACAGATAGTCCCTCGTGAGAATTCTATGTCTCGTTAGTCCGCAGAAACCCCGTAACATCTCAATACAATGAGCATGGAGATAGCAAGAGAAGATTCTGTCAAAATGTAGTGGCGAAGATTGGTCGTGGAGGGATAAAGAGAGGATTCTAGATTTTGAGAGAAGTAGAAAGACGATGGTGGAAGGTAGATGATACGGAATTACTAGAAGGGGAGAGGGTAGATACGACGAACCTTGGATTCTGTCATGAGCAAGGGAAATAAGAAGGCACGCGTGATTCCGAAACTCATAGAAAAGACGGTGTGGCCTTTTGAGCGTATGCGAGTGAATGACGATGATAGCGAGGCCTACGCGGTGCCTAAACATCCGCACGCACGGCGTGTAGTAGGTCCAAAAAAGTATCACCAAGTACGATACAGCTTCTGAAATTGATGAAGGGAATCTAAGAAGTTACTTGAGTATGTCGCTATCGGTTCTTGAGGTAGTACCGCCCTCCTTTCGACCTGTGAAGATCACATTCCTGATGGATTATAGAAGACTTTGTGTAGACCATGTTGATCTGAAACTTTGGTGCCTAAAGTATGCATGAGCCGTGTGACAATTGCTCGAACTCACATTCTTTTTCGCAGGCTATGTCTTAAGAATGTCGGCGGAAAAATTCATGGTGATCAAAGCTACAGGACACGAAATCCGATACTTGGCTCTGAATGCGACGGTGGAGTAACCCATAGATACCACAAGGGGCATCACTGTGTACAGGATGCTGCGATTGGAGAGTCAGCGAAATAGAACTCGAGATCTATAGTGGCACGCAAGTACCAGTCATCGTCGGTTTCGGGTTTGCCCTATTCCTGCTCCACCCCCGTGGGCACCAGTAGCACCTGTCCGCATTTCCTCTTCGTCTAAACCAGCCTCTGCTAGTATCTTCTCAACTTCGTCTAAGATTGGTTTGTACGCAGCTAACAAGGTGATCAATAAGAACATAGCGACTGCGTATAGGAATAGTCACCGTATCGTTCTTCCGCCATCCCAAAGCCATCCCGACGAAGTTGTTTACCACGGTTATCACTAAGGCCATGAGCCTTTTGAGCCCAGTATTCACCTATCGCACCCGCAAATTGAGCGATCAGAGTCCTCGAAAGCTCGAGGTCTTGGATTCGGAGCGCAATACTCACGAGAACGAGTGTAGAACATTGCTAGCGTTTCACCCGGTAATGGAGTACTAACCACATCTTCAGCAGAGCGTGTATTATCCTTGGCCACACCCACGAAGCTTGTAGCCTCCGAACGAATAGCTTCCTGAAGCAATTTGTTATTATTTACCTGGGATGGACACTGATGATCGTACCTTCTCCTCTTGGATTTCTTCAACTGCTAGCTCAGGATCATCCTCCGTGGATTCAGGATCTACTTCGGCAGTGCCGTGCGGAGCATCTTCAACATATGCTTGATCCTCGTACTCGTACTCGTCTTCGCTGTCGTCTTCGTCATCCTCGTCATCCTCGTCATCACTACTACTTCCTTCATCATCTCCCATGATAACTCCACTCTCTTTCAAGCAAACATACCGATCCATCTTATCCAATTGTAAGGAATAGAAATCATCCAGTGTATATTCGCGAGAACCACGTTCGTAAATCCCGCCATATCTACAAACGAATAATCGATTAGAAATGAGTGGATCCAGCAAATTGAAGGACGTAGAGCGAAACGAACGAACATGTATAATGTGTTCCGCAAAACGGCCAACATCGCGTTGTATCGCGGAAGTGGTATAGACAGATTTGGATCATTCAAATCTCTCTCGACCTCTAGTATCTGAAGGGGTGCATCGGCGTTCAGGTCGGAAGTCTGATCGATGACAGGATACAAAGTTAATAATCCGTATGGTGACAGTTGCGGAATAGAGAGAGAACATACAACAGTTTCACCGTCCTCATCCTCATCCATGTCTTCATTCTCGTCTGACTGAATATTCAGGGGTATTGCAACCTTTTTCTTACCTCCTTTCTCTTTCTCCCTTTTCGTTTTAGGTCTCTTCAATATCAGAGACAACCATCTCCCTTTCCCAGTCCATTGATACCCGTTCCTGTGTCAAAACAGTCAGGATGATCTCTCAGTGTCCAATCGCATACGAAAACTCACAAATCGTTCCAGAAAATGCTATCCATACCTTCCTCGCCCGTATCCTCGTCTGTGACCCCTCCAAACAGAACACCTGTACTTTTGGCTGGCCACGCTGTCATAGTACATCCTGACCGAAGGGATGGAGCATAGGCCGTCGAAGGACGTTTACGGCGTTCCCATTTCAAGGTCAAGCCTGGAGGGAGAGCCGTGGTAGGTATGTCTTTAGATGACATAGGTGTGAAATTTGAAGGCTTAGTCGATACCGATGTAGTCGTGGTATCCAGTGTCATCCTAAAGGGAGATGTAAAATGAAGTCAATGCTAGTATGCTAGGAACTAACCGTAAGAACCAAGTATCATCTAGCATGATGCCCACTGGTCGTTTCCCCTTGACGTATTCTTTGCAATATCCTCCTTTTTTGCTGGGTCAGTCTCAGAGGACGTTAATCCGTGATCAGATACAACATACCGTGTAATAAGATGCCATCTGGTGTGGACAGGAATGAGAACCCACTTCGAGGGCTGGGATGCCAAGTTATTTCGATTAGCCGACAAATACTACAGAAGGACTACGTACGAAGGCCCGACACCGACGCCCAAATCGACTTGCATCCATCGATATTCTTGGGTGTCGAATAACCAAAGATCGTTCAGATATCTGGCTGTTGTGATGTGAGGAGTAATAAGGACTGTCAGTAGGAAGTGGTATACTCGTAATTCCGGGATCATAGAAGCCTCCGAATAAGACTATATAATGTTTCCACATCGCCATTCTGGAAGAAAATCAACGTCACGCATACAGAAAAGGATATGAGAACAAGACTTGGCTCACCGATGACCACTCCTCGCACTAGGCGTCGTCATCCCCTTTCCCTTCACTTTCCCCTTGCCATCGTAAACATCGATACGGTCCCATGAGTGTGTAGTAATATCGAAAGACCAAAGATCGCGATAGTGGTGAAAAGTCGTCTGATGCAGCGAGGAGAATTCTCCACCGAACAAGAACAATTTCCCTCCGCCGATGGGTGATGCTACAACGGCATGTGCAGAACGGGGACCGGGACATGTTCTGGATACAAATTTCCGCCATTCGTTCTGGTACACAATTGAAGGTTGGCATGGAGTCGCGTTGCGTCGCGTCGAGAGTAGTATTGGCAGCTCACCTTCTCCGGTGCATACCTAAACACATCGTTATAGAAATGCTGCCGAAGAAACATCACACTATTGTTGACGGACCACATTGTGTCCACGAAATACGATACTTACTGCTCTTCCATCCTCTGCGAAGAACTCTCCTCCGATACACCACAGATGGTTCCCATTCGGACACGCCGTTAAAGTCGCGCTAGCTCTGCGGCTTGGTGGGCCTTCGACGAGTTCTTCAGTGACCGTATGCGCTGCTTCCCATTCTCGTTGAAGCTACTATGTTCAAATTGCCCATGTCACCTTCTAGGAGCCCAGAAATTACTATCGCGAGCATCCACACACCTTGTCCAGGATACCCTCTAAATCCTCGTCGTCTGAATCTTCCCTGATGTCCTTGTTCTTATTGACTTTCTTCTTCTCCTTTCTCTCTACCTTTTGAGCTGCCTTGGCTTTCTTGGCTGCTTTTGCAGTCGTCGTCCCCGTCGCTATATTCTTATTCTTCGGTTTTGCTTTACCCATCGGACTGCGAGCCTCGATACTTCATTAATGTTATAAGTAGAAGACGCAGCAAGTTTGAAGCAAGTTTTGAGTTTTGGAAATGAGTCCGCCTCAGCGCGCTAAAAATAGCCACATGGCATTTGACGTGCTCGCTGTTGCGGCCATCGAACTCCTTCCTCCTCCTTCAAGTGCTCGGTCCTTTGTACTGTAAGTAGTGTCTGATAATCTGGAGAAGACCAGGTTAGTTGCACTCTCGAAATAACCGTTCTTCACGTCTCATATTCTTGTATCAGGTCGGGCCATACCCATTTTCGCGAATCACCGGCACCTATACCACGCTCTTTAACTTTTCCTAACAGCATACCACTCATATTCAGTCTTCTTCTTCTAAAATTCGACCCGAATGACGAAAAAACACAACTTTAACTCTCCACATGCTACATTATACGGCAGGTTCGCCGTCCTCATGCTGCCTGGCCTCGTTCATGATCCAAAGAACCTAACCCTTATCAAGGACTCACACTTTGTCCCGACGTGACGATTGTGTAGCACCTGACGTGAGCCCTTCCCCCCCGTCTTCTATTCGCATAGTTGCACTTGTGACGACTCATTATGATTTACCTTCCTTAGCCAGCTAACACGGTGACGGATCGTCTAAATACCCTTTTGAATTCTTCCGGCGCGGGATACATCTTACCCTTATGCCCCGGTGAACAATATTTGATTCAAGCACCCCTCCTTTTTGCTGCACCAAATCAAGAAATTAGTACTGTAGGATATCCCACGGGGTCGGATAGAGCCATCCTCGTCGTCGACGGTCCGGTTTCGAATGGCACAGGTCATACCACTGCTGTAAATGGACAATGTTCACAATGTTCTGGCGTAAAACTTCGGAATATCCAGGTACGTCATACCTACTAGGATAGGATAACTATTTCTCATAACTTTACTTCAGATCAATGGTACTCGCGCAGGCGCTCCTCCCACAAGTGGCGGTGCCAACATCGAAATGGGAGGCTCAAACGCTGATCAGTTGATCGAATACGTTCATTCATGGGATCCACGGGGTTGGTCGTGTCTCCATATCATGGAGGGTTCTCTCGATTGCACCAATGTTACCGTCCAGAATAACGACATCGGTCCTTGTGGCTCGGATACGTTCCAGGAATGGGCCGACGGAATTAGCATGAGCTGTCGAAACAGTTTCGTGCTGAATAACATGATCAATAACCCCACTGATGGTGGCATCGTTTTGTTCGGTGCTCCTGGAACGCTCGTTGAGAACAATACGATTTGGATCGAAACTGTGAGTGGCTCTTGATGTCTTGTTCAGTCTTCAGTGTTCTGATGTTTTTGTTTTTTCAACGGATAGCAAACTCTGCTTGGGGGTATCAATATGGTTGATTACCTACCCTTTAGTGGTGATTTTACTGGCACTGTTGTCAGAAACAATACTATCCTTGGCGGTTTCTCGACTGATACTGCTGAGGCGGGCGAAACTGACGGTGATAATACCGAGGGAATCGTCATCAAGTAAGCCACTAGCCAAGAATTAACGTTCTGGTACTGACGTTCGCCCCATGACAACTCGACAGACTTGGCATTGCAATTGGTCCTCGAACATGGTTCGGCAACCAGTACGGCGACAACGTCAGTTCATCCGGGACAGTTCTGAACAACAGACTATCTGGCGCATTCAGCTATGGGATAGCTATCACGTCAGCTGTCAATTTCACCGTAGAAGACAACGTTATGTTCGGCAACACTTCGTTCATTGGAGCCCGTGGTCCCAATTGCAGTACTAGCGATACAGTCCCAACCCCCGCCGCATTCGTACTCGATACAAATTTGACGTCGGCATTGACTTATCAGTCTGACTTCGAGATAATAGCGGATGGGGAATCGTTGACGTGTGTGCTTCCACCAGACGGTGGAGACTATTGGCCTTTTGGTGGTAACCCATCGACTGCCAGTAATTCGTCTTCGAGCTCGACTGGTAGCGGTAGTTCAGGAGGATCTTCAGGAGGGTCGTCCTCTGGAAGGACGGCTGGAATTGCTGTTGGGGTTATCGTGGGTGTGATCGTGGTAGCGGTTTCGTCGTTCTTCATTCGGCGATGGGCAATAAAGCGTGCGGAGACAAGAAGACTGTACAATGCCGCCAAGACTCCGAGGACTGGATACACGCAGTCATACTAGCGGCCATGCTATCACCCATAGAGACATACTATCAATAGAGACATAGACTTTGTTGTAGAGATATCCTTAGTACTTTGTTACTATCTAATTAGATGCTTGTGCGGCTTCATTTTGACGCGGTTGCTTACTAAGCTTGTATCACCGACCTTTGGTTTCTGTCCTCAGTCGACGTCCTTCGTCTCTCTGCTTTTGCTCACTCGTCGACCTGTGTTATCACTGGTCCATACTTACCGCCACAATCACAACTACTGAACTAATAGGAATATCATGGCAGAACGCGGGTAAGTAAATCCAATCCAATACGCATGTCCATCTTTACACCCTCTTTTGTCAGTTTTCTCGGCGTCACTCCCCCCATTGCCACAAGTGAATCAAGCGAAAGAGAGAAAGAAGTCACAATAACACTCATGGAAGAACTCAGAAGACAGAATACTTTCGAAACAGAGGAGGAAGCTCGCACAAGGTGAGCATTTTACAGCGAAAAGCACCTGGGTACTTTCTCGGCAGGTGGCAGGCTCTCTCTCTCTCTTCGAAGGGATGTCATCGCACAATGTCTCAAAATGTTAGGAAGATGTCCAGCAGACACTGCGAAACCTTGCGTTGTACTTTTTCTCTCTCTCTGAGGCCCTCCCTTGGACGTCATCTGCCATTTACCTCTAGGAGCTCCGTTTTCATATCGCCATTCAACCTCTGACGCTAATGACGTGTCGGACCTTGACTCCCAGGGAGATTGTACTCGGCCGCGTGGCTGCTCTTGTCAAAAAATTTGTTCGCACCGTTTCCCTGTCTCGGGGTCTCTCCGAGACTGCAGCTACTGCCGCAGGAGGCAAAATCTTCACCTTTGGATCATATCGATTAGGGGTCCATGGTCCTGGCTCAGATATTGATACCCTATGTGTTGTGCCCAAGCATGTGTCTCGCGACGACTTTTTTGAAGTGTTCGAGCCAATGCTAAGGGAGCTTGAGGGTGCTACTGAAGTTTCGGTGCGTGGCTTGGATATTGACAATTTTTCTTCGACTCTCAATCCGAATGAACAATGCTCCCAGGGAGTTCCGGAAGCCTTCGTACCCATTATCAAGTGCAAGATTTCTGGCATCCCAATCGATTTTCTGATGGCCCGTTTAGCTCTATCGTCTATACCAGATGACTTGTCACTAAGAGATGATAATTTACTTCGGAATCTGGACGAGAGATGTGTTCGTAGCTTGAATGGTGTGTGGTTTTCACATTCGGCAGATATGTCATAATCGCTCATAATCTCATGCAGGTTCCCGGGTCACCGATGAAATTCTGCGTCTAGTCCCCAACGTTCAAGTTTTCCGAGACTCCCTCCGATGTATAAAATTATGGGCCCAAAGTACGTCACGCTCCCCTTCCCGCTTCCGACAATATCCCGGCACAGACTGACCAGCGTCGCATCTACCAATAGGAAGGGCTATCTACTCAAACGTCAACGGATTCCTAGGAGGAGTCGCGTGGGCGATGCTTGTTGCCCGGATATGTCAATTATACCCAAATGCCATCGCCGGCGCCATTGTCAGTCGATTCTTCATCATCATGTACCAATGGTCAGAGTCATATTCCATTCGTCTATCTCGAGAGAATTGTTCCAATTCCATAGTTTTGTAGGTCATGGCCACAACCCGTACTTTTGAAGCAAATCGAGGAAGGACCGTTACAAGTCCGGGTTTGGAATCCAAAGGTAGCAGCAGTATCCCGTATACCCTCTTCGTAACATGGTCATGGTCTGAACTTGTCACTTCTAGTTATATCCTGCTGATCGGGCGCATCGAATGCCCATTATTACCCCTGCTTATCCTGCAATGTGTTCCACCCATAATGTGACTGCCTCGACACAAATGATCGTGACGGAAGAGTTCAAAAAAGGTGTGTCACAGTGTTGGGACAGCGAGAAAGTTGACTACCACTGATGAGTATCTCGATTTTGTTCGTAGGCGCTGATATTGTTGATAAAGTCATTGTTGGAAGTGCAAACTGGTCCGAACTATTTACCAAGCATGATTTCTTCCACAAATATCGGTACTATCTTCAAGTTATTGCATCAACAGGAGCTGCGGACTTGCAGATCAAATGGTACGTCTGCCCGTCTTACTACTCTCATTTTTAACCTTCGCTGCTCAAATTTGATTTGTAGGGCTGGTACAGTCGAATCCCGGATACGACAATTAGTCATGAAGCTTGAGTACGTGGACTCTCTGACATTGGCACATCCTTTCGTCAAGGGTTTCGAGCAAGTATCATATTGTCTCTCGGACGAAGAAGTCCGTGCTGTAGCCCAAGGTGAAATATCCGACGCCATCGCTAAACGGAAAAAGGAAGATATCGAAGGCAAGGAGGGTGCAAGTCCCGTTCACTCGACGACATTCTATATCGGGTTAGCTATTGAACCTAAACAACGTGCGTCATATATTTCTGTCGCTTTTCCTGTCACTTTCTACATACTCGAAATCGGACTCAATCCCTCATTTCGACTTTCGAAGCCGGCGCTACTGGTCCCCGACGGTTGGACATATCCTATCCTACTACTGAATTCACGAAACTGGTCAAAGTGTGGGAAACATTCGATGAGGCTACGATGGGCATTGTTGTTCGGCACATCAAGAGGTCTGCGTTCGTGCCATCACACGGACATGCTTGACTGGCTAACGCATTTTTTCCATTGCACAAGCTCCGCACTACCAGATTACGTATTCGACGAAGGGGAGCGCCAGCCCAGGCTGGCGCAGAAGCGTGTCAAGGTATGTACCGGTACGTTTCTAGCTAGGAACAAACACTGATCACTTCATTTTATTCATCTTCGTTCCTCATTCTTTTGCCTGACGTTCAAGGGTTCTGGCAAGTCAGGCAATACGTCCCCAGACAACTTGCCAAATAAGAAGAGACGGTTGGTCCATTCATCCTTCTCGTTTCTTTTTCCTCGTTTCTCTTTCTCGCGATGCCGATGCCGATGCCATTACGATTTTTTGCTCTCCCTCCTCATACAGGTCATCAAACTCGACATCGACAACAGATTCTCATCCTCTCAAGTCTACGGAAAACGCCATGTCAACATTACCACACATGTCACTACCCCCAGTGGTCGAAACCTCTGGCCTGTATTCTCAAAATCCAAAAGCTGGTCAAACGGATCACCTCAAATCACCTCAATTACCATTCGGTGAGAATGTCGCAGTCGTCACAGGAGCCCAATAGACACAACAAAAATACGGAAGGGGAACGAATGCCCTTGACCCGGACTTGACAGAAGAACTCTCTTGTCGTGGTTGTCCTCTTGGCTTATTTATCTCCTCTTTTTTCATTCGTTTTTTACAGAGAGCCCACTCCCATGCATGCCGTTTCGTTCCGGTCCTGACACGGGGAAAAAATCCACGACTACGGTTCGACGGGTTTTGCGCGGTGTGTCTCTCCTCCAAAAAACGAATTATGTTGCATATTATTACTTTTCTAATATCGGTTCTTGTTCTTACGCTTCGCTTGCATCGTCGATTCTCTTTCCGATCCTTTGCCCTCGTTCTCTCCCTCGTTTGTTTGTTTCCTCTCCTCCAGCACATAACCATAACAGTTTTCCTCCTCTGTATTTTTTCTTCTAAACCCTATCTCCTCGTATATCTCGAGACACAAACGTGTATTCTATCCTACGACTCACTTATAAATACTCGTGAACTTGCAGGCAAAATTTTGTACCCTCGTTGAGTGTTCGGTACCGTCGACGCGACGAAGTGCGCTGACTTAGAGGAAATATCGGGTGGTCACTACTCACTCCCCCGTCTTCTAAGGTTTCGAGTTGACAGTACTAGTCGTGGTTCCTCATGTCTTGATTGAATCGGACTAAGCACTGTTTGACTCTCGATAACTCTACATACCCACGAATGACTAGTCAGACTCGGAGCTACACGAAAATGCGTCCGCAGGCCTCATGACCGGCCCATGATCAAGGGGCTCGGACACTCAACGTTAGTTCTTTTGTTAATGAGGTTCATTGCATGTACTTAGCCGTCAAATCCGTGAAAACAGGATCAAGAGGATAGGGAAGAACACACGAATGTCATGTTATTCCTAAGAGAGAAAGAGGAGCCGACACTGGTCAAATACAACACCACAGAAGTGGAATAGGACCGAGGTAATTCGGAGTCTAACCAGTATACTGGACTTGGCTATGGAGATCAAACACAGCATCGATGAACTCGAATGCATATATGCCATTTGAGAAATCTACGCGGATCAAAAGGCGGTTGTAAGTTACTCTGGTTGATCATGGGTAGATTTCAGCCGTACTTCGGTGGGAGTGGGAGTGGGATCGACAGACAGGAATGGTAGCCCGAAGGGGGTCGAGAGCATGGATGCCATAGGACCCGAGCCAACGGCACATGGAAAGCCCGGTCAACTGTCCCGATGTTCCTCGAGTCCATCATGATGGCGAAAGATGTGTAGGTTGTTGTTGGGAAGTATTATGCTTCGGGCTCTCCTATACGACGACAAAGTAAGACTGATCAGTGAAACAATCATATAGGAACATGATAACAGTATGAGGAAGGGGTAGGCTGTCGTTATGATGTATCAGCACTCGCATTCGCAGGTCGCCGAAAGAAATACGAAAAGGCACGTACCTTGGGTAGGCACATAGGTAGTATTGAACGCCATCCGACTGGATCAGTTTCAAGGGCTTTGGCCAGACAAGTGTATCACTGTATCCGTGCATAGTCAAATATTTGAGTGATCCGCGAGGCATTTAGGAGGCAGTAGTCCTTTCACCAAAGAGTCAAAGTCAACTTGATACACGGATACAATCGAAGGGTTGATCAGGGTTCTAGTTTGATCAAAAACGAAGTCCTTCCAGGAAACAAGTTCATGCAGTGCAGAACAAGAATAAGATCTCAAGCAGACGTAATTTGAAAGAGTGGAGATATCGGTACATCCTCCATGTCGGGAAATCGATCTCTTGGACGACCGGATATGAATCTGAAGACATGTATACTTAGACCGACTCCGAGGTGGTGTATCCTGAGATTTTATTGTATAATTGGACTCACCGGATCACGCATCGAGCATTATTGGGAGACCAGTGTTGCCATTCGGACAGTAAGTAAACAGATGCTCAGCTTCTGAGCTATAAGATGCGCATGATGAAACGATTACCCTGTAGAGGGATACTTTCCCGAGGTGGGATCGCATATCTACATATAGGAAATAGTTCCCGGAGCATTTGATACTCAGTACAGCAACACAGAAAGTCAAATTTATCGCACTCACAATTGGATATTTTCCAATGACATTTAATATTCCTGCGGCCACCTACAGAACTGCTAGCAATGGTATTGCAATGGCAAGTACTTAAACCGTCAAGAGGTCGCTGTCCCATCTTGGGTCCCATTCATATGTTTAGGCTCAGAAGATTCCAAGTCAGAACAGATGCCGAATTACCTTGACAGGATTAACAGGATAGTCATCGATTCCGAGCGTCGAATAGAGACTCGAGGTTCTGGACGTCGTGATGAACGTTCAAGTCCACGTTGATTCCACGCGATGGCGGTTTGAGCTTGTTTGTCAGCAGCCTTTACGCGCCATGATCACATGCTCCGTAGAAGAGAAATGGCTCACGTGGAAAGAGCATTTTGAACGTCACTCCAGGTCACTCCTCGACATCGTCGACAACGACGACGACGACCTCGAGCTCAACGTCACTAGCAGCGTCGGCGACATCGCTCTCTTCGACTCAAACTTCGGCGTGTATAGCAGCCCTTTCTATCTTTACTCATATTTTTATCCATTTCTAGCTTCATAATATCCATCGTGGCTGCTATACCATGTCTTCTCCCCCTCGGGATACACCCGTCCTTTCCAGCTCTCCTGCTTCTATTAGAGGTGCCTCACCTGTAAGACGCAGAGACACAGGCAGTCAAAGCGATATAGATCGTCCTCGCCATTCTCCAACCGTAGCCCGCTCATATGACCATAATGACCCCCAGGTCAGGGAACGTCAGCGAACCATGGATGTGGACATGGCCATGCAGCTGTCTCGTGCTCGTAGAGAGACAATCAGTGTCTCTCCTGCTGTATCCTCGTCTCCATACGAAATCAGACAAGCACCGTCATCGGAGCATTCCCTCACATTCCCTGCAATGACAACTCTCTCTCCGCATGAACAACATCAAATCGATCTGGCAAGAGGAGAGATATTGCATACAGTCAATCCAGAGAATGGTGTACCTGATGAGGAAGACGAAACTATACCCAGGCCCGGCCGAGCGTCTTCTTTCGAATTCTATCCTCACTTGAATCAGTCGCACGACCCCTCTCTACTAGTCTCTCTCGGTCCCCAAGCCTCCCATACCAATATCCACTCTCATACCGATCCGGACCCACCCGCCTTTGGTCTACCCACCTACCAGGCAGATGCCCTCATCGCTGCCTCCAACTATGATTTTTCGCCTATGGAGCAATTTGCCTCTGCTGAAAAAGCTGTCCTAGGCTTAACCTCACCACCAGTCACTCGATTCTCCGTCATGAATTCCCTGAGACTCCCACCGGAATCCGAGCACCAACCCCAACAAACTGACACCGACGATGCGTCGGCTATAGCAGGACCCTCTACTTCCGATTTTTCCATATCCTTACCCCGCCCAGCTCGACATCGCAAAATCAGTCAAAGCAATACGAATCCGCGTCTTCACAGAAAAGGTATCGGCGGAAAAATGGCTCTTTTCGAAGGGAATCCTGGTGAACCACCTCCATCCCTCCCTGGCCGTCTCGGCGTTCTTTTGAGTGGGGGAGGTGGACCAAACTCCAGGGATTCTACAGACGATATAGCCGTGACGAGTAGTGCACCACTGCCCAATACCATAGGAGGCATACTGAATACAGGTCACGATCGGCCGTATCGCTTTTCTTTCTATTCGAACGCTCTGTCTGCAACTATCCATGCACGTAGTCTTAGCGAGCTTCCTGCTGAAGGGCAAACATTTCAGGATTTATTTACCGGTGCTCCCGCGCCCGTCCCTGCCCCTGCCGCAAAGTCCAACTCCGCACCGTCCATCTCAAAAGATCGTGACCGTCCCACATCGACTTCTCCGGCTGGAACTGCGCGGCAAGAGGCGAATAACAATAGCGGTAATTCAACCAATGGCAATGGCGGTTATTTCAACCCGAAATTCAAGCCTCCTACTATGCCTGGGGCAGGAATGACGGGTGGTATGATCGGAGGCGGCGACACAGATGGAAATACTTGGTGGCTTGATGTACAGAGCCCGACGGATGAGGAGATGAAGATGCTCAGCAAGGTGAGTGACGAAAATATCCAGGAGTCGCTTCTCATCCTCGTCTTATTGGCATCCTCTCTCATGTGACCTAGGTCTTCAACATCCATCCCCTTACGACAGAAGATATTCAGATGGAAGAAACGCGCGAGAAGATTGAACTGTTCCGCCACTACTACCTCGTCTGTTTTCGCAGCTTCGATCAGGATCCATATAGTCCCACCCACCTCGAACCTCTGAACATGTATATAATAGTATTCAGAGAGGGGACCCTATCGGTTAGTGACTTGCTTCTCGCCCTCACTTTGTAACAGTATCATGAACTGACTATGCATACCCATTTCAACTCCACTTCGACTACCTACTTCTCTTTTTTCTTATAGTTCCATTTCAGGCCCACCCCCCATCCACAGAACGTCCGCAGACGAATCAAACAACTCAAGGATTACATCAGCGTCACATCCGACTGGATCTCATACGCCCTCATTGACGACATCACCGATGCGTTTGGGCCGCTCATACAGAGCATCGAATATGAAGTCGATAGTATCGATGAGCTGGTACTGATCCTCAAAGAAGCAGAACAAAGCGACATGTTGAGGAGAATAGGGACGTGTCGTAAGAAAGTCATGGGATTGTTGAGGTTAATGGGCAATAAGGCGGATGTGGTCAAAGGGCTGGCTAAGAGGTGTAATGAGAATTGGAGGGTCGCTCCTACGTCTGATATTGTGGGTACATGGAGTTGTCTGCGGTTATTTGAGATTATTGACCGTTGGGTTTGTTTTCTAGGGCCTTTATTTATCGGATATCCAGGTAGGCCGTTTTCCGAGGCCACCTTGAGCTCATTGTCAATAACGCTGATCTTTCCTCTGTAGGATCACTTAATCACCATGACCCAGAACTTGAATCACTACGAAAAAATCCTATCTCGTTCTCATTCCAACTACCTCGCCCAAATATCCATCGAGATGACCGACGCGAATAATCAGATCAACGATGTTCTTTCAAAGCTGACGGCTCTCGGTACTGTGCTTATACCCATGAATTTGGTGACTGGTCAGTTATTCAGTCACCCTACTTATGAGCATCATCTAATGTCACGCTTCCAGGTCTTTGGGGAATGAATGTTCATGTTCCTGGAGAAAACGTCGAAGTGAGTTTCATTGACACATCCTTCGCTCTCTTCAATTGACTGACTTGTCTATCGGCAGGGATATCACTGGTTCATCTCTATCATAGCAGGTCTAGCTGCATTCGCGTTCATTGGGGGCTACTCTACGTACAAATTCATGGTGGGACGATGAGTCCAAATCGTTATCCTGGTTTTACTTCTCAGCATTCTCTGTACTTGCAAGTCATCTTTTATTACAATAATCAATCAGCATAGGATCATTCATTCATAGTTAGCTACCCATAGACAATAGAATGTGTATGCAGGAAATCTAAATATAAAGAGGAGAAACGGGCGTTACAGAGCATAAAGAATTGAGACAGAAATGAGAGTGATCTTTTTTACAGCATAGCATAGATTAAACGATGGATAGAAGAACAAGAGACGCAACCCTTCTGGAAACTAGTTCGTAACTTACGTTAGACGTGTCGGTGTCATCCCATTGCTGGGTGGTGCCAATATCACGGGATGCACTCCGTTTCCATTTCCATTTCTCATGGAGGGGGAGCCCAAGTAGGCACTAGAACGAGGTGGCTGATCAGTCGGAGAGACTATCATGGCCAGGGAAGGAGATAGCGTCTGTACAGGGCGGGCAGGTTGAGGGATTGGGGTGTGTGGCATGGCATGGCGTTTCGGAGAAGGTAAGGGGCTCATAGGTGTATCGTCGTCCGGGTCATCAGGTTGTTTGCGTTTCCTGGTCGGTGGTACCGACGACGACGACGACAATGGGGGTAAAGACGGCGGTGGCGATACCGTCGTACCATCAGGAAGCTGACGGCGTTGCGTGGAAGGCGGTCTTGAGGGGGTGGCCACAGTGCCCCATCTCGACCACGGGGGAGGGGGAGGAACAGCCGAGGAGGCGAACGAACTGCTAGAAGCTACGGCCATCGGAGCGGACGTGCGAACATCATGAGAATGAGCCATTGGGCTCATTGGTATGCCTTGGTGAGTCATCGGGGTTCCGGTCATTCGATTCGGACCATTCACTGGGAGGTTGTCAGGTTGTCCAGGCACGAAACGCACCATTTCGACAAAGAGTGTCTGCTTATACGGGGGCGGCAATTTCTTATAGATAACGGTTCTGCTGAAGTTATCAAGCATCTCCTTTATGTTGATATACAGGTCTGGTGGGTGGCCACCGTCCTCTGTAGGATATGATAAGATATCGGACCGCTGAGACTAGTAAGAAGAAAAACGTACCAAGAGGCTTGACTCGAACTTCCGAATATGGATATGTTCTATTTTTCCGCAGAGAGCACAGAGGACAAATGAACGGCTCCTTAGTCGTCGAGGAAGAGTCCAAAGGATAAAAGACACAGCCAGCATGGTATGACTTATTGCATAACTCGCATGCCACTTTTGGGTAATTGAGGAGATAGCTAGTGCGCCCCCTGCATATACAACGAGTGCCGTCGGTCCAATCCTGGTCTACATCTTGTCCGAATGTGAATCGCGGACGTCTTCTCTTCTTTGTGCGTATAGGAGTGGGTTGACCCGCAAGGATCCGGTGTAGTCCCGCCAAATCCAGTCCAAACGAAGCGTCTGGAGTTGGCGAGACTGCGAACTGGATTTTGTAGAGTTTACGCATGAAGTGACGCACCTGGTGGATGTACTCCACGCGTTGATTCCCAGGCTGCGAGGCGAAGGCCAAGAATTGCCCGATGACATTTGATAAACGTTCGAGTTTGTGCACGATGATCTCCAGCTGTCTCCAATCCTCAGAATAGTTCTTTGTGATTTCCGGAGCGTTATGCAAGATGTTAGGGAGGTAACAGAAATGGAAACTACGGTCCTTGTGAATCGCGCCGTTCCAGTGATGGTGATCGCAGAAAGGGCAGGAACCACCGTTCGCTGCGCATACACCGTGGAAGCGTGCAAAGCAATGATCACATTGGACTGCATCGGAAACCTCGCCAGGAGGAGGAGGACGGACGGCACGAGTGCAGATACAGGTGACATATTCGTCAAGAGGAGGTAGGTCATCAGTGGTTCGGGTGTATTCAATGACGTCTTTCAGAATGGTATCGCCGTGAGCTGTCTGGTGCTCGTGACAATACCATGGTAGATCTTGAACCCAGCGGTAGTGAGCATTTAACTGGGCATCCAATTTTTCGAAAGTCGGCAATGCGAACATCTTGAGGTGATCTCGTGCATAATTTTTCCACTGTCCCATTGTGTCGAAAACATCCTCCTCTCCTCGACGGTAACGGTTCTTCAGGACCTGATCGCTCCTTGTTTCGAGGTCAGCAGCGATTTCGGCAGTACGTTTTAAATCCTGGACGGCGACGATGCTGAAATCCTTCTCCGCACGAGCAACAAACCGGAGCACATCTTGTACTTTAGGCCTTGCTGCATCAGGCTCTGGAGCGAGCCATGTCTTGGCTTGCTTCTCGAACTCTTTAGCCTTAGAACGAGCTGCCATAAGACGGTCCAAAACCGAGGGATCTATCGGAATATTTGGATCCATGTCGGCAAAGTCGTCGAGTTCGTCGATCGTCTTCGATGGCTGAGCGAGGACATTTTTGGCTCGTTCCTGCCAATTGTCCCCTGCACGCTGCCTGGCCTCCAAGAGAATCACGTGCTTGTTATCGGGAGGGAGATTGCAAGTTCGAGCGCGTGTCAACAGTTGTCGAGCCTCCTCCAATGTCATCGCGCTATCGTCTAACTTCTCTTCCAGCTCCTTCACAAGTTGTTCGCGCAAGACGATCTTTTCGAGTTCCACGAGTTCGTCTAATTGCACGTTCAGAGAGGAACCTTCGAGGAGCAATCGCTCGCACTCTTGGAGATATTCGTCGCGATCTTCCTCTCGATCTTCCTCTGTACTCGTTGAGGCGACGAGTAGGGCACCCGCCTTGACTCTCATGCTTTCTGCCTGATCAGCAAGCGTCCGAAGAACCCCGATCTCCGGACTGTCGAAACCCAGATTATCTACTTCTCCCAAAAGAGCATATAGGTCGTCCAATCCTTTATCGGGTCTGTCACCTGGATCGTCGGAAGCAAATGACTCGTTTATGGGTGGCCTTCCTCGGGATCTGCGAGATCGCTTCCGACTCTGCTTCCGGATGATGAAGGAATTAGCAGCCTCTATCCACTCATTAGCCCGGGTGACGCATTTGCGAAGAGTGTAGACGTTCGGTAGATTGTAATTGATGCGGTCCGCCTCTGCGAGAAGGGCACGAAGAGAACGAAGAGAAGGGCGTGCGCTTTCGACGAGGAGCTTGTTGAATTTGCCACTCCAGGAAGAAGGTATACCAGCACGTTCGTCTATTCTAGCTTGGGTGTCGAGTAACTCTTCGTCCGAGAACCGCTTCCGCAGGGTGAGATGATGATTAGATTTATCGCATAGAAGATCCGCGTGTTCGACGCAGACCACTTTCGTAGTGCATTGGCATGTGACTTGTGATAGATAGCAAAATGCCTTGCATACTGTGCATTGGTATTGATCTTCCGGTCGATCTTCCCCCTCGAGAATTTCGGCCATCCCAAGGGCCCGTGCTTTTCGACGGTCGTTTATTTCTCGGGTGGTCATTTCTGTAAGGCTATCGCTCAACCTGCAAAGATGCAATCTGATATAAGCCTCGAGAACGTTGTATCTAAGATGATAAGACTCACCACATCGCAGTCTTGATTGCTTGCGAATGTTGAGTGATCGTAATGAGAAGCTCGTCGTGAGAGAAAACAGGCAACTTCCTGTGTTCCCGGTATCTTTGAACGCAATCACGTCCGTAGGGAAGCCAGTCAGGAAGTGCGAAGTTCACCGCTTCATTAAAATTGAACTGGAAAGGGTATGTAAGAAATTTCGTCCTGATGAATCTGCAAACGTCTTACCCCGTGATTGAATCCTGCGTGATACGCTTTAGGGTACGTGATCACGAACTCTCCAGCTCTCTGGTTGCAGGCGTATACACGTACACCAGCTTCGGTCACCCTCTGTGGATTCATGAGAGTGACGAGCTGGAACAAGAGATCGGGTTGGGCCTCGAAAAGATCTGGGGCTTCGCATTTGATAGCAGCCTCAAACTTCTCAGCGTCCTCGCCTGGAATTCCGTACCAAGTCTTGGTTTCACCCCAGTGCACTTTGGAAATTTCCAACGGTTAGTTGTTTGTTTGAAGTAGGAAAGGAAGTAGGGCAATCTTACTGAAATTCACGCTATACGTATAATGATCCTAGGAATTGATTGCGTTAGTTGAGGCATATGGATAGCATACAAAGTGAACACACCTCGTTATGCCAACAGAAAGTAGAGAACGTCATCCCAACATAGGTCCAAGGTACAGTCATACCTGATATATCCGACTTGATAAATCGGAGAAGAGATTCAGAAACGATAGGAATGTTGTTCAGGTTCCAGGGATCCTTGGAATATGGATCTAAGGGATGGGTCTCAAGTGTGGGCATAGCACTGCATGGGATGTCAATCTACGCTGACCTTGGAAGGAAAGGATCAAAGCGTACCTTCCGTGTGTCGTTGAGTGCACATCTGCACCATATTCTACTTCGACGGTCTCGTGTGGCGACTGAACAAGCCTCCAGAACTCTTTCTCTACATCATGTTCGGACACCATTACATTACCGATGCGATTCGCGGTCGGATCGATAGCTACACCGGGACTAGAGGGATGAGGCGGGTGGGAATTGAACCATAAGCGCCTGAACTCGATGTCGCGAGCCTGGAAGCTGGAGAGGCTATGCTCTTCACCTTCATCAAAGCCGAAATCCCCGCCCGTTCCAGAGATGCAAGTGTAGCAGAACCATTGGTCCTTCGGGATCACGTCTAGAGGCGGGTCAAGGCAAAACATATGGAAACCTACGTGCAAGAATATCGGGAGTTGGATTGATAAAAGCTGATAGAACACGTACACTTACCACAGTCACAACCGTCACACAGGAGCATCTCTTCTCCACGATTCTTCTTGTGACATATCTCGCAGTTTTGCTGATTTTACTGTCAATCAGACGGACATGAGACTATTGGATGACCTCGTACCTCGGGCGATCCTTTGTGAGCATCATTCTTATCGTAGAAATGGGGAGCTGGTATAATCGGGGACGGAAGCAAAGCGTTATTCAAAAGTCCAGGTTTCTTGGGTGTAGCTTAAATACCGGTGGCAGAGTTGAGCGATGGACATAATATCGTTTGAGTACGACTTACGAGTCAGATCTTGAGAATCTGTTCTCATACTCCTTCTAGGCTTTGAGCTGCTTCCATTGGTATCTCTGTAATCGGTCTCGTCCGGAGGCTCGGACAATGGACTGGATGTGGCAGTCAAAGGACTCGACGGAGGGCTGCTATCGTCCGCATTCGTCACAGTGGCGCTCAAGCGAGACAATGGGCCCGCAGATTGTATGTTCAAATGCGTTTTCGGCTGTGAGTCTCGAGCCATCGGGGACATGGACGGGGAATTTCGAGCGCGTTCACAGAAATGCTCATACGGAAGGATGACTCGAGTGTAGGAATTCTTGATCTGCGTCGACAAACCTGGAATACCACGGTACCCAAGAATTCGGCCGAGATCGGACCATTTCTTGTTCTTAGTGACCTGATGAAACAAGTGAGTCGAAATTCCGAGTCGGCCCAGGAAATGTATTTACCATGTCATATCCGCCTAGTTTATGCACTTCCTTGCGTAGAAGCCATAGATCCAACGGCTTATGGTTGATCGTAGGTACTGCAACACGGGGATTACCTTGCTGTTTATGAAATCGATACAACTGTTCCAGGAAGTTCAATTTTGCTCGCGAAGAAGCCTCAATCGAGTTCAGACGCTGTAGTCGTGTCTTGAAACGGTAATTCTGGGGATTTCGGAGGTAGAAAATTGAGCGGTCAAAATATCAAACGAGGAACGCTAGAACGAACCTCAGTATCCGTTACAAAAGGCATTTTCCATTCTTCAGGAGGGATGATTTTGATTATCCCAAATTCCTTTCCACGGTCTGAAATGGATCGAATGTACGCCATAGGATCCTTGAACTCCTCCATGGTAGGCCGAAATTCGGGGCAATCTTGTAGACCGAAGAGTCGGGGTTCTGTCTCGGGAATGGGGTCTCTGGGACTGGAGGTTTTGACTGTAGATAAGTCTAATTTCGGAGAGACTGGGATAGGTGCCCGATCTCGATAAATATCCGTCAGACTGTCCTCAAATCCATAATCATCCGGATCCATAGAGACGGATCGAGCATGATTGTTTAATGCGGCAAGAGCGTCAGTCTTTGATTTGCGGGGCGCTCGCTTTGATTCCGTGTTGGGTTCCCGTGCAGTGGCTGCACGAGAAGAACGAGATTCTGTAGAATCAGGATCAAGAGAAATAGCACCTTCGACGGGAATACCGAGGGAGGAGATGAAAGTGGCCACTGGTTTGTCGTGGAAGCTGGTCGGCAAAGTGCTTGAACCTGGCTGAGCCGGGCTGTCGGAGGCGAAACGAGGTGATTTACCCCTACGAGATGGTGTACCTCGAGGGGTCGATTCAGAAGGACTCCCGTGCATAACCTCGGGAGTGAGAAAGGATTTTACAGAGATGTTTTGAGAAGACCCTTTAGCGTCCAACGAAGTGCAGCAGTGAGAGACAATTCAAGGTCCGCACACAGAGGCGTACCTTCGACGTGGGAAATTGTCCATTTTAGGTCATACCCTCTGTGAAAAAGAACTTTGATCGTCCGTTCATGTCTGTCTTTCAATTCAATGCTACTAGCTATTTCCCAACCTATCCTATTTGCGCCTTTCTATGAGTATTTTCCCTCCCAAAAGTCGCTGACGCCGCATGGTGGAAACATGGCAACAGCGAGAAGCGCCGTTACAGTATTAGCAAGAAGTTGGGAAGCAAGCCACCGATGCGCGATCGTTTATCGGCATCCTCCGTTCTCTACCTACGAGTCATGTTAGAAACTCGAAAAAGAGAGACTACACTCGAGCAACGAATCGTTTCCCTTTGTTCATGTCCGGCTTCTGTCCATGATGTTCGTCCCAGCCCACAGTGGTGCAGTCCATATGACATGAGAAGCCGATCGTTCCGTAATTATCTCCCGGCGCCCTATCTTTGTGGCGATTGCCTATAAGATCTCTGGAAGGCAACTCGAGGGCGCCACAACTTTACCTCCAAGGCCTTATAAATTGCTACCTGGGGTGAACTGAGTGTACAATGCACGCTCAAGGTGAAGGGGTTCAAAGGAGTATACAATTCGGACGCAATTAATATAACAGGTACGCTATCAAATAATCTAGATATCGATCCTGAAATGATTAAATGAACTTGGCACATTGCTCCTAACTTTTTTTACTTGCTATTGTACCGCTCAAAGACCTAGACTTACGTGGTACATGCGTCGACTGCATCCATCAGTGCATGATCAGGTCCAGATACAGGGAGAGACTCAGAGTTGAGGGAGTTCTAAAGTTAAAACAAAGAACCTTTCGTTGGGAACTGATCTATAAATTGATTGATCTCGGCATCAAATTCTAGTCATGTGATATGCATTGGCATTGTGGCGCACAACGCAGTGTTCAGGATCAACGAGCACCTTGAAGCTGAGAGGTATGTTGGACCGTAGTGACACAACAGCGGAGAGGACATAAAGGAAGTAGGCGACTGACCGTGCCAGAAAAACTGCACACCTCTGCACAAAGCGATTTACGATGATACTTATCATTGAATTACTCTAGTAGTATAGGAAGGGGAAGAACTACCCCAATATCTTGGTCCTACTCGGACGACGAATATCAGGCCTAGGACAATTTTCGCGGCATCAAATACCATGTACGTCCGTCGAGAACCAACAAGAAAGGCCACGCCTGTAACAACAAGTATCACCCATCTGACCGATAACTTATCCTCGAATCTACGATCGAGAAGAAACATCAGGTCAAGCAACATCAAAGAATATAGAAACCTACTTCTGCCTCTCGAATAACGGCCCCGTAGTCCACGACGCAAAATCCACGATAACGAGAAACGGGGCGACGTTCGGGAAGAAATGATCCCCATCGAACGGAGCGGTAAACCCTGCGGTGATGAGCGTGCGCACCCACACAGCTAAAACAGGCGCCACCAGTGGTAAGAGCCACGTCATCAACAACAAAAGATGAAGATTATGATGGTGATTGTTGATCTTGTATCGGTTCGTCACAGATTTTTCGAGACCCTCTGGAATGTCCCGCGAAGGTTGTTCGTTTTCAGACTCATCATCATTGTCACGCTGACGCAGGAGCGGGATCGCAGTGATCGGAGGAGTTGGCGAGGATTGTGAGAATGGATTGACAGATGTGGAAGCGCAAGTGTATAGATGGATCAACCAACAGCCTAGAAAGGCGACTTGCCATGGTATGAAAAGGAACACAAGCAAGAAAATGAGGACCATCGAGACCATCGTGCTCCTACGAACACTGAGTTCTTGCTTGCGCCTGACACAACGGCCACATCAGCAAAGCCGAAAATGAAAATGACTTGATTGAAATGGAACGAACCGGCCGAATAGTATCCTGCTAACTCTACCGAGGGGCCACATTAATATTACAAGGGCCCACCAACTAATGAAGACTAAACCGGTGGCCACAAGGAGAATGAGCGGTGCAATCAAAGACAATAGAGGTTCTCCTCGATTTCCCAGATACAGGCCTTCAGATAGTGGTACGAACGAAAGAAGGAATGAGCCAATGAGTAGTTTCGGGAGCTTCTGACGGCCAAAAATCGAGAGAGACTGCTCGATCGTTGGCATATGATCTAAAGGAGATCTATGAGTCAATCCAAATCCCAAGCACGATACACGATCCGTGCTCACCAGTCTTATCGCACTCGGTCCAAGCCCCAAAAACCAACAAGGCGACAGCTCCAACGGCCCAACTAGCCAACGTCGTATAATATCGCGAAGCCCATCTTCCCAGGGTGGCGTAGAAATCAATTCGAACTTCAAATTCCGCTAGATCTTTACATCCCGTAGACCCAGAAGAATAGATATCGAAGCTTAGTCCACGGTGTGCACCGATGGATGTAGGAGTGAATGGAGCAGAGCTGTGGGTATGCAAGAGGATGTGGTGCTGCGGTAGACTATGGAGCGGGAAGTAATGCGTTTCAGCAGGATGTGATGTATGCACGATGAGTGGGGGCAAGAGTGCATCTGTGGATAATACGGTTAGACTTGAATATGACCAAAAAACTATCAAAAATGATACCAGAACATGTCTGAGCAGACGCCTTCTCCAGAGTAAATTTTGGCGTCAGCCTATAGACTACCAGTGCACTCGATAACAGGTTTGGCAAAGAAATACCGATTTTCAACGCGCTCAGACTAGGTATCTTGATCGACGTGCTGCCGAACAACTGACCTACCGAAAAAACAATCAGGCCACCGCATACCGCCTGGAAATGCAATCACACTCACCGAAAGTACTAACTGTATTTGTGATGACAGCTTCCGTCGAGATCCCACCAACAACCCAGCCTCTTCCATCTGCGTCATCCATCCGAACGGCGATCCACCGCGGTAGCCCTCCAGTATCATCACCAAGAGGGATCTCAGCCTCAAAAAGAACGACACCTTCCGACTCGTCAGATCCCTCATCCGGTACAGGGAACATTATATCCGAAACTGGGTTGGGTATAAGTTTGTGAACAGTAGGCTGTACCAGTTCGCAATCAAAAGGTGTTGCCAAAGAAGACGATCTAACGCAAAGGTTGACAGATATCGTGAGTGGGAATGGGCTCTGAGGTGATACGGGAGGAATGGATCCTTGGGAGACCAAAAGGATGAACTTGACGGGTAGATGTGTTGTCGATGGAGCTGGGACAGGTAGAAGGTAAGTTCGAGAACCCTTGGGGCTCTTCAGGACGAGATGCATATCCGGGGGAAGAGTCTCGTAAGTTGTCGGATCCGTTAACAAGAAATTAGGTGTCTCGAATGGCACTTGAGGAGGCGTGTGGCCATCTCTTAGCCATTTATCAAGTACACGGGCCTTGTCTTCGATGGAGCTCGAAGCCCCAAGTTCGAGAGCAGCTCTAGCGACCCGCCAACGCACTTGATGACACCAAACCATCTCTTGATGCCCAACACCAGTCCAAGCACCTTCCAAAGCCGAAGTAAACACAGTCCTTCTATAAACGCCTCCATCCACATTCCGCTCCACGGACGCAGGAAGAATACACGACTCAGAAGGAATCATCATATCAGTCGCACCACCACAAAGCGACAAAATAGGCGTCGTATCAGACCCCATCACACCTCGATTCGCATCGTACAACGTCTCAATCCGAGAATCGAAGCGCACCGGAGGGAGTGTGTGTGGTGTCGACATCGTGATGACAGCAGAGATACTACCGTTCGATATCGGGAGGAGAGATGTGGCGACTATACCGCCCATGGAATGTCCCATTATTATGATCTGGGTGTTGTGGGGATAGAGGGAGAGGATGTAGGATATGGCACGTGAGGTATAGGCGATTTGGGAGTCTAGTGTAGGGCCGTGGAATGCTGAGAGGTCTTCATTGAATTCCACTGGGATGATAGGACATTAGCAATGGAAGTCAATGCCATGGATGGGAGACCCTAAGAAGCAAAGAACAACATGATTATTCACGTCATCAACGTCCTCTACATGCAACCTTTCTACATGGGGAGACAAGCAGAACCAGCGCAGATAAAGCGTCCATGAGAAATGACAGTGACACATCCACGCAAGCAAAGGGCATAGATGAACACACCCACCTGTAAAGAAGTCAAGAGGCTTCAGCGAACTGGAAGCAAAGTCGGAGGCGACGACATAAGGAGACGAATAATACTGTCTCGTCGCTGAAGATGCTATCGAACGGACTTGGTGAGAGGAACCGGCATTCCCTGGGATGAACAGAACTGGGAGGCTACCACCCTCTTTTTCACGTATCTTCAAGGATCAAGAACACGCCAGTCAGGTGTTGCACTTCTTTTCGTGTAAATTACGACTTACCTGGCTAGACTCCCATCCTACCTCGCGATATAGCCATAACGAATATCTACGCGCTAGTGGTGACCATGAGGTATCGAAGTCGGACTGAAGAACATAAGAGGGTGACATCCATGACATGCGACATCCTTGGGGTGAGAGGTTGGTGGAGATATCTAATGTGGCGAAATAAGAGACGAGGAGGATAGCAAGGGATAGCAAAGCAGTGAAAACAGGGACCAATCGAAACATAAGAGAGTTACGGAACAAGGCGTAGCGCCCTCAGTTGCAGTTATTCAAGTTCAGTCATAGATATGGATACCCGGAGAACCCTTTATTTACGTTCCACAAACTCGTATTGAGGAATAAACATTACTTCCACATTCAAGTGGTATGTGGACATGATAAGAAGAAAGGTACGACTAGAGACGGATTGATGACAGTGATGTAGAGGGGGGATTTGAGGTCGACAATGCAGAAGATGATGAAGGAGCAAGACAGCCTACGACGCGCTTTAGAGAAGAGGCGGACGTAGGACAAGGGAGGGAATAACAAAAAAATAAACGTCAGAACCGGACCTCTACTCGTCAGCCGGTGCCTCAGCGGTCTCCTCTTTGGCATCTGCGGGTTTGTCTGCTACGAAGTAAGTTGGTGAGTAAATTATCCATTGAACAACGGAAGCCTAGACGTACCCGAATCCTGCATGTCAGAAGTCCATAGGGTCAAGTTATCTCTCAACAGTTGCATGATGAGGGTAGAGTCTTTGTAGCTCTCCTCTGATAGCGTGTCGAGTTCTGCGATGGCATCGTCGAACGCCTGCTTGGCAAGATGACATGCACGGTCGGGGCTGTTGAGAATTTCGTAGTAGAAGACGGAGAAGTTCAGGGCAAGGCCGAGACGGATGGGGTGCGTGGGAGGAAGCTCGGTGACAGCAACATCGGAAGCAGCCTTGTAGGCCTCGAGGGACTTGTCGGCACTGTCCTTTCGCTTATCGCCAGTGGCAAACTCGGCGAGATAACGGTGGTAGTCGCCCATCCTTGAGGAGAGTCAGTTTTGAGGGCCTGAAGTATAATACACGTGACTCACATCTTGTGGTAGAAGACCTTGGATTCGCCAGATGCAGCGGAAGGAATGAGGTGTTTGTCGAGGACCTCGAGGATGTCCTCGCAGATCTTGGCAAGCTCGCTCTCGATTTTTTCTCTGTAGCCCTTGATCATGGAGACCTGGGCTTCATTTCCCTTTGACTCCTCTTTCTGCTCGATCGAAGAGACTATTCTCCAAGACGCGCGACGGGCACCAATAACGTTCTTGTATGCGACGGAAAGGAGATTACGCTCTTCGACGGTGAGTTCCTGGTCTGACGAGGCGACGCGTTTCATGTTCTCGACCATCTCTGTTGATGTGAAGGATCAGGGAGAGCCGCTTTTCTAGAAAATAGACAAGAGCTTACCCTCATAACGCTCAGCTTGCTCAGCGAGCTTGGCGAGGTATACAGAGTCTTCGCGGGATTCAGGCATCTGTGATCGTCACCGTGTCAGGAAAAACGGCAGACACGCGTAGGATTGGAATGAAGACGAACGGTAATTGGATTGATTGGACTATAAGATACGATTAGGACGATGTAGTTGAGGATGAAGGGATAAGATATGACTTACTTGGGGAGAGATTGAGGGAGAAGAGAGTTGTTGTGGAGATGGTAGTTGATGATGAAGAGAAAGGAAAAGAGGCTATAAATTGAGCAGACCTGGGCGAAGGGTTTTGAAGCCGAAGCCGAACCAGGGCGAAGGGCAAAGCCGAAACAAACAACGCGTGCGTAGCCACACCAACATCAGCCACAACCGGGTCACCACCCACACATCCTCGACAGCACACCAAGTCACTGCTACTAGTCATGCATATGCGCATATACTCATGCCATGGCTAGTAATTGTGCCAGTTGTTACTGGAGAAGGAGGAGGAGAAGGAGGGCCATCGCTGCCACGTTCACTTGGTTCGGCTTTCCCAATTGGGCGAGTCTACCGCAGCGCGCAATCACTGGTTTGCTTGCAGTCCATCCTATAAGTAGTTGATGTTAAACCTCGTTCGAGTTGCGTTCGAGGCAGGACATCCACTGCTTTGTTCCGCTCAACCGGAGAGATCATCCTTTCGAACACTGATAATGTTGGCCTGTACAGCTCTAGGCTCCAGCGGTAGCCTTCAGGCTTTCAAACGATGTAATACTTATAGATGCATATACGCTGGTTATCATGCTTTGCTGTCAACCTGAATACACGCGTTCCTTTCTTTCCAATCCATGATACATGTCGAATAGTGGCTATCTCAGCCGAACGATTTACTTTAGCGCGCTATATTTTCGACTTCGTCGCCGAGCACGTCCCCGATGACACGAACCGACATCTTACGACACTTGGACATGTATCTTTGAACCGAACTCCACTTGGAGTTCGCCACATCACTGTCCGAATCCATCCGGAATCGAAAATAGCTATGACTTATGTGTCCTTTCGTCATGGTGGGCCTTGTCGGGGATCGATGACCTTTCAGAGACCTCTGCGGGATGATTCGCGTTGGTTTTCAAGCAAGGCTCGCCGCGGACACACTGCTTAAGCTTTGTGACTGATAGCTTCGATGCACCTTTGTGCCATGAGCTAAAAGTGAAGGAAAGGCAAAAGTAAATATAGGGTGAGAGTCAATGCACGTGATGCTTTAGGGACGCGACGCGTCGAAGGCAGCTAAATAGCTGCTCTAACTTGGCTCAGACTCAAGAAGCACAACATCAGAGCATCCAAAAACTGTGGCATTCGTATCGAACTAAGTAATAGTAGATTTATATAATACTTCATGAGCCAGACCCGAAAAATAAAAAGATAAATACATCCCCATCATAACCATCACGTCGTAAATATTTAATCGAGCTCGTCGAGGGACATCTCCCGCTTGAACAGGCTCTCGATCTTGTCGACAAGGCCACCTGCGAGTTCTGAGGCACCGAGACTGGCAACAAGTCCGATGGCGCCTTTGCCGATGGAACCGAGAGGCTCGGGCTCACGCTTGCTGACGTCGGCGGACTGGAGGAAAGTAGCGAGGGCGGTGAGCTCGTCTTCGGTCAGGTCTTCCAAAGCACGTTTGCTGTAGAATGGGAAGTACTGGTCAGCGATAAGGACAGCTATCGGAGAAAATCGAAACATACTTGAAGAGCTTGTCGAAAGCAGCGCCTACGGCGGTTCCACCGATAGCACTGCCAAGACCGCTGAGAACACCCTTGGCAACGGTGGTTCCGAGAGTGTCCTCGATGACCTCTCCGACGACCTTTCCACCAACAGCACGCTTGGTGACGTCAACGGATTGGAGGAAAGTAGTAAGGGTGTCGATCTCATCATCGGTAAGGTCGCTGAGAGCACGCTTGCTGACGTCGGAAGACTCGAGGAAGGTAGCGAGAGTGTTGATCTCGTCCTCGGTGAGGTCTTCGAAGGAACGTTTGCTATAAATGAGAGGCAAGTCAGTCAATTGGAAGCAAATGCATCAATGATAGACAAAAACGTACTTGAAGAGCTTGTCGAAGATAGCTCCAATAGCAGTTCCACCGATAGCACTGCCGAGACCACTGAGGGCACCCTTAGCAATTGTGGTGCCAAGAGTGTCTTCAATGACCTCTCCAACAACCTTTCCACCGACGGCGCGGCTGCCGAAGATGCTGCTGGCGATACCGTTGGTGGCACCAGAAGCAGCGCCTCCGATGATAGCGTTCTTGATGACAGCGGGGAGCTCCTTCTCGCCGACACCAATGAGACTGTCCAAAAGTCCGGCAAAACCGGCACGAGCCTCAAGGGAGAGTTCGCGTTTACTGAGAACGAAACATGAGCACAAAGAATAGAGTCTTACATAATGATTACTCACGTGTTTCCTTCCAAGAGACTCTCGAGGCCGGCGAAAGCACCGCCAGTGAGGAGACCACCTCCAAGGGACTTGATGATGGTACCAATAGGAAGTTTGAGACGGGCTTCGAGATCGCGGGCCGCGAGTTCCCGGGCACTGAAGATGGAAGTTAGACGGAGATATAGAAAAATGGAATGAGTGAGACATACGCAGGGGAGGTTTCCTTATCTAAAAGGGCCTCCAATCCGGCAAAGGCACCACCTGTGAGGAGGCCTCCACCGAGTTCCTTTGCGATAGTCGAGACGGGAAGGGAGAAACGAGTACTGTATCGAAAAACGGTCAGTGAGATGGAAAACTAAGTGGATAGATATAACCTACGCCAATGGGGCGGCAAAAGAGGGTGCGGCGGCCGAGAGGATGGCCAAAGAGACGATAACGGACGTGGAGTACATTTTGAAAAAAGGTGATGAAAATGTAAAGAGTTTCGGGGTTGAAAGAAGTATTAGAAAAGGAAGTGAACGAAGTTAAAATACGAAGAAGGATGCTCAAAGAAGAAGAAAGCTAGGAGAGTAAGTAATGTTTGTTAGCATCCATTGTGTAACTGGTATGAAGAGTAGAACTCACTACACAGTACTTGAAAAGAAGCGAAGGAGAGACTGGCTGAAGAATATTCGACGCGTCCCTCTTGCCTTTATACTGCCAAAAGGACTGGACCGTAGGCCCCGGGGCTGTACCATTGCTTTGGAAACTTGCGCGATGTGATATTCCGATTGAGATCGTAGACCCACACATGTTTCCCCTGCAGCGCTCTATACAGTCAAGTCAAAACCAAAGAGATTTACCGGAGGCGAGACCGCATTCCCATCAAAGATCACGGCCGCCAAGAAGGGATGTATCACGTTGCTATCGCCCAAAAAACATCAAGGCCAACTGTTTTTTGGGCTTGGGTTCCACTGGCGAGTAGGTATTGGTAATGCTTTACTGCAAAATGATGCGATCCCGGACTCACCAGCTTCAATAACAAAGAGTCCGATGCGAGGACATGGGCATGGGCACCAATGAGCGTCTGCAGAATCCGACAGACGCGATAAAGATCACGCGATCTCATGGACTGGACTCTGGACGGACTTTCAAGTTGTGGTGGAGGTTAGACCAAATCGAGAATGTAGTAATTCTACAACCATCATTCCTCTCATCAGCTGGGACCTGGGAGGAGAGAAATGGCATAGCCTTTAGAACGGCACCAATGCGAAACACTGAGACATCAGGAGGATCACATACCAACATGGAGCATCACAATCCAAGATCATTTGCAAGAGCTAATTGTCACTAGAACATTCGGCAAACGGAAGTCACCATATGGTACACACCTAGGTACACTCCGCAAAGAATGGACCGCAAGACAGAAAAGAGCGAGAAAACGCGCGAATACCGTACAAGTCTGCACGCGTCTGTGCGCGTACGTATACGCGTAGGTGATGGGAGGAGAGTAGAAAAATATTTTTGGTGCGGGCAATGCCAGTGTAACGGAACACCGATGCCGATCGATCACTTTGATCCCTTATCAGTACCGGCGGCCTCGCATCGGTAATGATCTCCTTCGAGGTTTGCTCGCAGAGACCACCGTGTTTTCATTATGATTGAGGTATGATTTTTGCTTGAGCCCATCCAGAACGGAACTTACGCTGATTGACGCAACCGCTGAACGTTACAGGATCCATCATCGCGATCGGTGATCATGAGGCCTTGAGGACCCGGCGAGGATGAGGAACGAGGTTAGGCCTTTCAGGTCATTGATGTACAAGGTGAAGATTTTTTTTTGTGTTTCTTCTGAAACCCGAGTCGAGAACAAGTACAAGTCTTTAGTTGTCGGCTCTCTCGGGCTATCGATCATCGATACATCTCTGATGCCTTCTCAAGGCGGTGCGTGCCCGAACAACGTAACACTGCTATTCTTACCCAGTAGACATGCTGAATTCTTAGTTATATTCTGACCTTCAAGTCCCCACACATTCAGATTTTTTTCCTCAAGCTTCATCCTCTCGCACTCCCCAATCGATCCCAACATGTACGGCCAACAACAACAAAATGCCCCCGCGTACGGATATGGTGAGCCTAAAACCTACAATCGATTCGGTGATGGTATATTGATATGATATATCAGGCTCGGCGCCCCCTCAGCAATATTCAGGCGCGCCTTACGGGCAGCCCCAGGGCGGCTACCAGCAGCCTCCTACCAATTATGCACCCGGCCAAGGCCAATATAGTCAGCAGCAGCAAGCCCCGTATGGCCAACCACCGTACGGTGCGCCCCAGAACAGCTATCAGCAGGGCTATCCCACTGCTCCTCCTCCACAACAACAACAAGCTCAGCCGTCTTCTATTTGTTTCCATTTCTCTGGCGATAAGAAAACCATCCTCAACTCTACCGCTGTCGATCCTTGGGGAAAGACTGTGATGTCAGCGGTAAGCACGAAGAAGGAGACAATTCTTCGGAATGGAGAGAATCGCGTCATCGCGACCATCGACTGGGATCATTCAAGCCCTAGGATGCAGTTTCGTGGATCAGACGTCAAGCTCAAGGATTTCATGCCCTACGACAAGAAGTCTAAGTATGTTGCCGTCACTTGCCTTGTAGACTTGGATACTAACGTGTGATCTCTTGTAGATCAAGAGTAATGCAGCATAATGGATTTGCATACGGCTGGTGCGAGCAGCCTAACGGCGATGTCGCGGTTCGTGGGATCCTATTTTTTTTCATTTTAGAACAATCACTTATCAGGACGTCACAGCTCGCTCCTGTCTCGAATCCCGCTCGAAGCCTTGCAGCGTGGCGCGATCCCAATCACGTCATTGAGGTTGATATCTCTCAAGAAGCCCTACGAGATGGTTTACTTGAGGAATGCTTGCTCGGTGCATTCTTGATGAACAGCGGGCACCCATTCGGTGACGTTCACGCAGGAACCGACCCTGCTGTCCGTGGGGGCATCTTGGGTGGCATCATTGCCTCTATGATGATGTGAGCTGGAAATCAGTTATACACGAGGGATCCAGGCGATTCGAAATTTCCTGGTCGTCGCTCCTTTCCTGTGGCTGAGTGTAGTTGTACGTTTGTACTTTTCTTTCTGATGATACCTCAAACACGCATTATTTATAGACTGTAGTCTGGATTCCCTGCTTTTTTTCATTGTTGAGTCTGCTACTATTCCGTAGTTGAAGATGAAGGTTCAAGTTTGAAGGTGCGTCGCGTCGAAAACGCGTCGATGTACACGTAAAGTCACAGTCAGATGATCTAGGCTTTATCTCGAATTTTATGTAAATTTGACCTTCATCCTTTGCTCTTCACTACCACCGACTGGAACCGTAACACGCTTAGGAGCTCGCCGACTCTCTTTGAAATCATCTTATCTACAATGCCTCCTAAACGCAAGGCAGACAGCGCGTCGACCTCCACTTCCAAAAAAGCCCGATCCACTACTACGTTAGTCACCCAAGCATTAGTTGCTTCTATCCTCGCAGACCCTAAGGAATACCCTATTCCGGACGACGACAACGAAATTCGCAAAGCTCTGGTCGATCTCGCTACTTATGCGCGTGGACTGGAGGAGGAGATCGACGCGTCGAAACCTAAGGCAAAGTCCGCTGGAGAGATCGCTGCCGCGGTCGAGAAACTCAGGAGTGCCGCTGTGAGCGGTATCAAGAAGCAGATGGGCGTGAGTTGCTTTTTCTTTGTTCTCAACATGTTTTTTCACGCGTTCTGACGCGTATGACTGTGAAGTGGAAACCAAGTTGCAAAACCGGATCTGCCAGATGGGTTTACGATGGAGTGTGTGCCGACGCAGAAGTCTTTGGAGCAATGCTTGGGCTTGGTGGACCTCCTACGTTCAAAACGAAGAAGATGACGAGCGACGAGTTCCAAAACAATGTCGGGCAGGTTGAGGGTTCCGTTCGGTACGTGCACTATGGAACTCATCTGAACTTGTAACCATGTACTGAGATGATGTTACCCAGATACTCGAGCCTCTACATCACCAGCGATGTCAACATCCATTGGAAGGCTGATGAAGGTACCTTCAAATTCAGTGGATCTTACGGTGTGCCTGGCAGTGGGCGAGCTTAATAAATCGTTACTAATACTAGCTACTTGGTCACTACCAACCTGCTACTGCCTTATAATTTCTTGCTACATCGCTCCCCTGTCTATAATGTTTCTTACCTAGCTTCCTACTGATTTTCTACTACATATACACATATTTTTAAACCGCTCCCTTGAGTTTGAAGTACTTAGCGGGCAATCTTCCCTTTGACGCGCGACCAGACGCGCAAAGCACGCGACGATGACCCACGTGTGTCTGCTGGCTTTGCATTTTCGAGACTCAGACGGTCTTCCTCAGACAGATCAGTGCAGCAATGTCTGCCCCAGCTCAAGCTGTAGTTCCAGCTCCAGCTCCTCGAGCCAATCCTAATGAAGAATCTACCTTCAAAAAGGTCGTCGGTATTGCACAGGTAAGTCATTTGTACTGCAGAAAGCCTTAGACTGAATACATGATGCAATACTTTCTTTAGAATATATTCCTCGTATGGGCTGTAACGCAACTTGGTACGCCTCGATAGCATCCTCTTGTAGCCATTCTCTCTTTCTCTCCTGAACTAAATCTGCATCATCAGCTACCAAATTCTTCCAAGGATCTTCACCAAGTACTACTACTACTACACCCTCTGTAAATACTCCAGGGAGCCCATCGATCGCTGTAATTGACCCATGGTCTGTACCACCTGTTACCGCTTTGCCAGCATGGCCTCTTGGCGAGAAGCTCTCTATGCATGTATATCTCTCGACATCGCCCAATGGCGACGTCTTCTCTCGCAAATGGACCTCGGCCTGGAGGAAGGATCAAGATGAAGGCTTACCGAACTTTGTTTGGGAAAACATCACGTATGGAGATTGGAAGGACAGTCGGACGGTTGAATTTGATGTCAAGTTTCCCGAGGTCAGTCTCGTCCCTACTCCTCTGCATTTGTCTCTCAATGAGTATATTCTTTGTAGCCTGTTCTTAACAATGGTTCATTGTGGGCAGACATTTTCTTGGCCAAGAAGGGTGCAAATCCTGATCCCCAGGATGCAGCCTTTGAACCAGAACATATCCACCACGTCCGGAAACGTGAGCTTCGTCTCTGAACATTATCCCCCGAGCTCGCTGTTTTAACTTCTACGGTCTCAAGTATTGACTCCATACCTTCCAAGGGCGAAGGCCAGGAAGGAGAAGAATCTCCTCAGTGGATCCGATGATACAAAGGAAGATGATGAAGAGGTCATTATCATGACCCTCGTAATGTTTTGAACTTCTGACGTTCTGATATTCGTAACAGGTTTCCCCGGATGTTATCGTACCCCACTGGCATAGTGTATGTCGTCCTGCTTCCAGTCCACAGTCTCAAATTTAACCCTTGATATTCTAGAATGTCACTCTGACGCTTATTTCCGATACACCAGTTATTCCTTATAATCAACTCCCCCCTCCTGTGATAGAACGTCAGTCTCATTATCATCATCAATTCTATGACTATTGACGTTAACTCCTCCTGTAGATGTACATCTCGTTCCTAATTCACGCGACGAGACCGGCACAAAGGGGCTTTACAGACCTATAATCTTCCCTAATGAATTTTGGCACCTTCGATCCCATTATGTGGAGGTCAACAGTACCACACCGTCCCTTCCCCTCCAAATCACGTTCCAGCCCATGTCGTACATGAAATTCCAGCTCTTCGCATCAATGACCTATGGATTCAACGAGGCAGCCAAGCAAGGTGCTTCGGGTGGTGCAGAGTTAGATGAGGTCAAGAGGATGCTTACAGAGACTAATCCTTGGTTCTTGGGTATAACTGCTTTTGTCAGTATTCTCCACGTCGTGTGAGTGGCATCTCATCTCTAGTTTCTTTGTTATGGTTCGAACCTGATCGTGATTCACAGATTTGAGATGTTGGCCTTCAAGTCGGATGTTTCCCACTGGCGGCAGAAGAAGGAGATGGTTGGAGTATCTGTCCGGTAAGTAACCTCATCCTTCAAATGTCCTTCTCTCCCTGACATGATATATCTTTAGAACTGTATGTATCATCATCCAGTTCGTGTTCATCACAGGTCGGACTGAACTATATCTTTAGATCGTCACGAATGTCTTCGTTCAACTCGTCATTCTTCTGTATCTCATCGACAACAACAATGATACAAGCTGGATGATCCTCTTTGGTTCGGGGACTGGTGTTCTTATCGAAGCGTGGAAGGCAAGTTCTCCATCACGACCATTCTTCTCTTCGTTTACTGACCGCTGCATAGATCACGAAAGCCGTGGATATTAGCCTGGTACCTTCTCCCGCGGGTGCGCTGTTACCGTACAAGCTTGACATCAAAGGTATAAACATCATCTACCTCAGTTTAGGCCGCCATCTAAATGTATCGTTAAAGATAAACACGTACTCAGCGAGGACGAAAAGAAGACTCAAGAGTAAGTCTCTTCGACCGTGTTCAACTTCATTTGCTGACCAAACATGATCAGATACGACAAGCTCGCCTTCCGCTACGTGTCCTACGTTGCCATTCCTCTGCTCGCCGCGTACACAGTATATTCTCTCATTTACGAGACCCACAGAGGATGGTACAGTTTCGTTATCTCAACTCTCACTTCTTTCGTCTATATGTTTGGATTCGTAGGTGGCCTAGGTTTGTTGTCCTTCCTTTTGCTGAGATCTTTCTTCAGGCGCAACTCGTCCCCCAGCTCATTATAAATTATAAGCTCAAGGTCCGTTCCTGCTCCACTTCAGCCCCGTCCATGAATTCACCACTGTCAAACAGAGCGTGGCCCATATGCCAATGAAAGCTATGATTTACAAGACTCTATCGACTGTCGTTGATGACTTCTTTGCGTACGCTTTTTGTCCGTCATCTTTGCACCATCACACTAAAATAAAATGAATCTCTGTCGTTCAGCTTTTGCATCAAGATGCCATTTTTACATCGCCTGGCTTGCTTCAGAGATGATCTCGTGTTCCTAATCTTTCTCTATCAGGTGAGCAATGCTGCCGTTATCGTCTGTCATATGCGCTGTAAACACCAATGCTCGTGCAGCGCTGGATATACCGCATCGACCCTAAGCGAATCAACGAGTATGGTCAGGTTCTAGCAGAGGGCTCAGATGCCGCGGACGGAACTACCGGAGAAACCAAGAAGAACCAATAGGCTCCCATGGGTTTCATGGTCAGATAACGTTGGAGCGGTCAAATTCATAAAGGATCAAAGGAAAGTGCATCGGGTGTCTCCGCCTTCCCGCTCCAGAACACACGGAGGTGAAGTAATCCTGTTTCCTCCCCAGCGTGGATGTGTGTATCAGATGTACTTGGAGGTGTGAATGTAATCTGCGTTTCTGGCTCACGAGTTACGTTGTGGGCTTCTAAGTAGCTCCGGCAACGCTGTAGAAACGAATTATGGGCACTTTTTGCCCTACTAAAATCTGGAGCACTTAAGGATCATACAAATGCACTGAATGCAAAAAAACCAAAGGGAAACGAGTGTGTTAATCAAGCTCAGGATCTTATTTCGTCGAAATTGTCCAACACTGGTCTAGCGATAGTAGTTGCACCGGTCACGCGCCGCGGAACTGCAGTTCCTCCACTCATCCACTATCTCCAGGCGCTGCTCGGACTACATCGTCGCCATGAACAAGACTGGCGACCTTGAAGAGCACACTGACTATGCTTGCCATTGTCTGAACGTCCGTATCAAAGCCTTTCCGAATGACAAGACGCCACCACCGGAGCTGGCCCCGAATTCACAGTACAGCCCAGTCTACGTCCGCGATGAAAGTATCACCATTGTAAGTTCGCACAAAACCCCGGAATATATCTACGGTGATGATGCCAACTTTTTTCACTAGGCTAACCCCCAAATAACACTGAGGATCCGGACGCAAGGAGCTCCCATTGCTGGGACATCCCAGTGTTCACGATACATCTCCTTGCATTGTCTCATATGTGAAACCCCTGTGTATCGCGTCTACCAGGTCATTCCGATTGATTCCGAGAGCGATGGCGGGCCTATTCTGCCGACAGAAGAGTGGGTAGAAGACGAGATTATGAAAAGCGCGAGTGGCTGGGTACAGATACACAAAGATTGTCTGGTGAGTCATTTTTATCGCCGATCGACTCCTGGGTTAGATGGACTCTTCTCCCTGTCTGTCTGATCCAGTCTCGTATCTCATCTTATCGTGTCCGTGCTCTCCCGGACTACGAAAACCAGAAAGAAAAAAAAAAACTAAACACTTTATTGTGACTTGCAGACAGGCGAATATATCATACGTGCCCAATCTTCTCCTGCATATTCGACTACATTTTCTCTCGTTCTACCTCCCCAATCCACTACCGCAATACCTCGTCAGATCCCTCCACGAGCTAACCATGAATCTTTACTTTGGACTCCATCGATACCTCCCATTCCCGAAACATCTGTACCACCATCTACCCCTCCTCACTATCTTCCTGAGCAGCGACAACTATTCCCCCCACCACCATTTACACCCTCTCATTCCGTTTTTGTCCACCTTTCATCTGTTGCATCCAAACGTTCACAGGAGATCCGAGTACAAGCAGAACTGTATCTGGCCGAGATTGTCAGACAGAAAACTGCCGAAGTTGAACAAGTTGAGGATGAGCTTCGCGAGGAAGTCGAAACCCTGTGGAAGAAATTCAAGACTGGCATCAGCAAGATAGAAGCGGTTCAACATCATCCTGTCACCCAACCCACCACTTCCACGAAGTATAGAGATCGGGAAAACTGGTCTGGCCCAACAAGCCCTACTGGATATGGTACTCCAGTCAAAATTCGCGATTTCGTGCCACAGCATATCTCCTCTGCGCGAGCGGTATCTCCCGTTTCTACAAACCATCGACTATCTTCCCTTTCAGCTTCCCTTGCAACATCCTCGTTTCATCATCCCAAAGAACGACAAGCTCAGTCATCACCACCCAGAAATAATCGCCCCAAAGTGCCTTCCGTCAGCACCGAGGCATCGTCGCATGGTTCTAGTTCTAATCGGACTCTGTCTTCCCACTCCCTCACGTCATCGATGTCGCTCCCTGGCTATCCTCCTGCCGAAGGTACTAGCAGCGTCCTACAATTTAGACGGAATACAAACGATGCTATAAATACGGCCGCTAGCTTTAGGTACTTCGTGAACATCGAAGCGGAAATGGCTAGGAATGCGAGAGAACAGCAGAAGGATGCCAGCAAGAAGCCCGAAGCCCGACCTACTTCCTCTGAACTCCCTCGCCAAAATAACGGGTCTCTGGAACGTACCGCTCCTATCACAAACGGACACAACAAGCATCATAAGAAGTCGTTCTCGGAATCCCAAATAACTGTCGAGGGCCCCACAAGCCTCAAAGCGGCCAAAGCGGAGACTGTTGCCCAAGAAGCCTCGGGCTCACGTGGGCGCAACAATACCAAGGGCAAGAGAAAGGTTACTTTTGATGTTAATCCTGACATCGTAACCATTAAGAGAGAAGTTGATGCAGAAAAGGCAGAGGAAGAGGCATTAGCGAGCCATGAGATCGGAGGTTTTTATTTTCGTTGCATCTCGATTTGAGGAGAAGTATATTGACATGATTGATGTCTCCCTTTAGAGATGGTGTTTGATCTTGAAGATGAAGATAGCGAACGATCTGTATCAGAAATGCCATCCAGACTTGTATTACCGCTGATCGAACACAACACCCCTCTCCGTCCTCCAAGATCGCGCACGGACACGCATTCCATGGGCATCTCACAGTCATTCTCTGTGTTGCAACCAATACCTCCTCCTGGTCCTTCGCATATGCGTGTGTCGGGTCTCTCGCAATCTGCTCCCAGATATAGTCCGCCTCTGGATGATCAAAGGCCGTCAAAATCTCTGTCAAACCCCGCAGAGCCAGAACTACCGACTGATCGCGAACAGGAAATCCTCAAGTTGGTAGCAGCAGATACGCCTAGTCATCGCGGCGCGTGGAAACGCGACAGCAAAGCTTGGAATTCGTTCATCCGTCAAAAAGATTATACCCATTCCGATGGCCCCATTCCCGAAGAAGGTGAATATGACGACAGTCTAGACACTATCCATGGAGATGAAGATGATGAAAGTCTCTCAGATGGCAATGAAGAAGGTGAGAGTCACGATAAGCTCAAACTTTGTTCACTCACTCATGTAAATTTATAGCACCGAGCCCACACTTACCAGGAATGGCCGGATCTCTCCCCATCCCTATCGCGATGCATCCGAGGATGCCGCGAGTCCACGAAAAACTCAGTCTTGCCTCCTACCAGCCTAAGACGTCTCTCGCTGACCGTCCTGGTATCATTGTCCCGGCACTTCGCAGGCCGGGCGGCATTGGTTCACCGCTCGCATCCTCAACTACCATTCGAAAGGCTATATATGCAGAACGTGATCGATTGCGGTCCATGGATCCAGGCGCACTTGATTTCGCGGCGGAAGAGGATGATGATGTTGGTGAAGACACCGAAGACGAGACCAACGATATACCCGTGGGCAGGGGACAGAAGAAGGCTCTTCGGATATTGCAGAAACGTAGTAAAATTCCTGCTGCTGGAATGTGGAGAAGTTTGGCATGATGGATGGATTACGGAGATATATATATTTGTATGTTACAATGTCATAATTACCCTCAGCGCCGTAGCTCTGAACTCGTACATATGTTGCTGTATGTCTGTAGTTTGATAGCTTTGTTAATAATGTACTCAAGAATCATTTGATACCCTTTCCTCGCGTAACGTTCCAAATAACGCGGTTCCAAATCTACGTAGCGATCATCGATGTCATGCAGCATATGTATATAACTCGTGGCAGGAAGTACCGAATGGTATGTATCATAGGCTTTCGATACATAAGCTCTACAAATGGATACACCTAAACAACAAGCATGAGGCAAAGAGTGAAATAAAGTAATCCTTGGAAAAGTGAAAGGAAGCGAGTCGAAAGCAATATGACAGCGTTCATGAGACATCTAACCAGTATCTCCATCTTTCGCACCCGTATCTGAAGATCCCGAGGCAGTGGAAGAGGCGGACGCAACATTGAAAATTGTAGTACCGAATTTGACTTTGATCTTCTTCGGTGGATCATCTCCAAGTTTTGATCGACCACTTATTCCAGTTTCGTTCCGTGGGCCCAAGTCAACCTTTTTGGCCTTGCTCAGACGTTCCAACAACTCGTCATCCTCATCGTCTCTCCGGCGCTTCTCCGTCGGTCGCAAAGGGCCAACGGAGTCAGCCGAAGGTAGTGACTGTCCTAGCGAACCAGACTTTCCTCGCACCAATGCTTCTAATAGATTATCCTCCTCATCGTCGTCAGTGGTCACACGCTTTGGTGGCTCGCCTAGCGGAGCCGGGGGTATCGATATCTGCTGATGTGTCACTTTGGGACTAGATGGTGGTGGGTCCGTCGAGGATGTCAAAGAAAAGGGTTTCCGTACATTCTGTAAGGCCTTGAAGAAAGTGTCCTCGTCATCATCATCACCATAATCCACGAGCTTCAGGATGGGTGCATGCAGAGTGTTCATCCCTTGCGGCCGGAATCCTTTGGACGTGCCACCGCCCGGTGAAGGACGTCGTTTGCGTTTCAAATGATTCCCGGTCATGGGAGATGATTGACCTGGGAGTCCGCCACGTGTCCAATGGGCGCTAATGGAAGGGACGAACTCGTCCTCGTCATCGTCGCCATTGAAATAGTCTTCCTCTTCGGCTTCCATTGCTCTGCCTTGCCCTGGCCATAGACGAGTATCGACAGGCCTTCAGGGTGATGTAATCAGTAGGAAATCCGTTGACGCAAAGTGAGTGTACGTACTTGTCGGGTTTCTCCTCGGGCAAAGGCTCGCTATTCATTTCCCATCGGCGAATGAAGAGCTGGAATCGTGGGCCACCAAGCGGTGAGGTTGCTAATTTGCGGATGATGGCCTCATGTTGGGTCATACATTGCTTGATGAGATCCTTTATGTTTTCCTAGATGAAAAACATTCAATTGAGATCGTAGAACACGATGAAATCGACCGTACCCGGCGCATGTGTTCGAAAAATTCCTGGCACGAGGAACTAAGAAGGTTATCTCGCCGCGATTCTTGGAGGGTGAGGTCAAGGATCGGCTTGAGGACGTCATTTTTTATCAGATGATTTTGAAGGTTACGGTTGTTCAATTTTAGACATATTCGGAAGTAGCGGAAGGCAGCTAAATTTTTGACAAGGAATAAGTATGAGGAGAAGAGTCGGCACTAGAACTGGACAAACCATGTCGTAGATGCTTATCTCTGACTTTCAGCAAGGTCGCCACCCGGACGGAAACATTCGAAGAAAGCATATAGAAGTGACTCCGAAATGAATGTTGCAAAGCAAAATTGCACAACAAGTCGCATAGGTACAGGTATAGGTTCGTTCTTTCTCGAGTCAGAGGTAGGATACGCTCTTGAAACGACTAAATCAGAAGTTTGGATATAGTATATGCTCGGGACACTCACCTGCATATGTCTTGAATTCCGGTATATCGCTGAACGGCTTGAACAGTGTATCGATACAATTTTTATAAAAGTATTCCATGAATTTCTCGGTTCCAGGATCATCCTTGGGACGACCGAGCATCTTTAAGTTAACTGAAGGCTAGATGGACATCAATCCATCGGATCGACCAAGAGCAATTGGATGCACGCACATGTGGATCCACTCCATCCGTCACAGGGACATCTAACCAGACCTTCAGCGCATCTCCAACCTGACTTTGTATAGCTAAATCCCGACTCTGCGCCAACATCCTACACAGCAATGCCAGGAGGGTGACGGCCTTATCGGCACCCTTCTTCCCGGCCTCCCGTTCCTTGTCGATCGCGAGCACTTGCTTTAACACATGCCCTCTTACACCATTCAGATCATGGTCCAATAGGGCTGCCAGGATCTCCCCTCCAGCGCTGATCATAGGCCTCGAGGAGTCATCCTTCTCTGGTAACGAAAGAGCCCACTGAACACCAAATAGAACGCCACGATCGACAAGACTTCGAAATAGAGCCATCCGTGCCGGCACCTGCACGTTCTTGCCCATGACACAGAGTTGTTGAATGAGTAGAACGACCTCCTTCCGTAATGCGATCTCTCCTGGGGAAAGCTCGTCAGGTGGTGCAAAGGCGTAAGTTCCTGAACTTGATCGTGATATAGATGTACTTGGGATTGGCTGGTTTGGGAGAACAGGAGCGCCATTCTCTAGAGGTATCTTGGGGTCAACATCCATCGCATCACTCCCGTTCTTCTCTCCCTCCTTTCCAAGGATCGTCAGAGGGGGCTGAGAACCAATGCGTGGTACCTGCGGGGGTTGCGGGGGTGCTCTATTTCCACCACCACTCAACATATCCTCATCTACATAAAGCCGAACCACGTCTCTCAAAAACCCGTGGTCTTGCTGAACATGTGTGATGATATCGATCTGGTTGAAGATGATACAAGAATTAAGGACATTAAATGTCGCGTCGTCCAGCGTTCGTGCAAGAACAACGTCCTTCAAGAATTGGAGCCGATAAGTGTGGTGTATCTTGCGTTTGATACCGATATCGCTGATGGGGATGGGTTGATGGAAGTGGGTAATGTCATGTAAGAATTCACGGTAGTTTGCTTTGTGAGTGGGAAATTCGGGGTCGTCTGGAAGCGATGAAGGCAATCTTAGATGACAAATGACGCGTGAACCCTGTAGAAGACGCACATTCAAGGATTCCGACAACACCAAAGAATAAGTCGTCCTCGAGAATGTGTTCGTACATGCCGTGATCGTTCAATGTTACTGAAATTCGCGTGATGTCAGCCGTAGTCTATGATCGGGCTAGGGAGATCTCTAGCAGATGGTGACCTACAAATGGTCTGCATAAGACTACACAATGCATGCAGATTCTCCAAGCTCTCCAGGTCTTCCGCTTGATTGAAAACATCGATCAGAGATTTGATGTAATCCTATTGACAACGACGAATTGATATTTAGTCTGGATAAGATGAGCAACACAAGGACAGGCAGACGAGGGTGTTCTGCGCGAGTGTACGATACGGCACGCAGGAAAAGGGGGACTTTGATCCTTACCTCTTGCTGAATATATTCGCATATCTTCTCTTTGACTGCAAGTGTTCTTGCCAGACCCTTGATAGCACGTTCAATCTCCGCAATTATACCAAGTTGAGGACGCGGGAGGTGACCAGAGCGAATGATGCTTGCTGTCGTTACTGACGTGGATGTAGCTAAGGGTTCGGGGCCGATGAGAGGCGAAGAGGATCCAACTAACTGATCTTCTGTTGGGCAAGGCTATGATGAGAGTGTTCTGAAAGATGGGATCACATTGACGTACCTCCACCGTTCATATGTCTCTGCACCTCCAAGATAAAATTCCACACTTCTGAACAGCCATCTGGGTCTTGGAAACTGAGAGCATAGTCTACGCCATCGGGCTCCGTCCACACAATCAAGGTATCTGGGTAGCCCAAGATCAGGAAGTTGTCTGTGTGAAGATGAAGTAGACACAGACCTTGTTGCCTCTGGTAGACATCATTCCCTCGAATAGCCGTAGAAAGAATGACTTCTTGGTAATTGCTTTCCGACCGAGCGATGAGCAAGGCATCACTGGTTTCGTCCTGAAATTGACCGAAGCAGAACGCAGTCCCTTGATCGATCCAACGAGAGCCTATCAGTTCATACACCTATGAGAGCACGAAGTCAACAGCAGACGCGGTAAAGTCCAAAAATGCTTCCGTATGAACGAAAATCGGGACATACCTTGACGCGTTTGAGTTCGTGATCGCCATCGGTCAGTAGGTCCTCGCTGATATGCGTTCCTGTTGCCGTTGCCTCATCTATTGTGGCTTCCTCCAGTTGTACCACTATCGGTGGCTCGTCTTGCTTCAGGCTACTGCCATCTGGATCTGCGGTTGCCACAGTGTCGTCGTGTGAACCCAGGTCTTTGTCTTCTGAGCTTGACGCCAATAGGTCCTCCGAGAGAGAAATTTCTGAGACATCTGTAGATGGTAATGCTGTGGGTGTCGATGGGTCCTGAACGAGTGAATTTGAGTCGGTTGATTCTGGTATTGATATGAGGGTCGGAGAAGCGAGATTAATGGAAATCGGAGAGTGTGATGTTGATCCAGACGTCGATGGGGATACGGGCTGGGCGCCGTTCATGACCAGAAGAGAGAAAATATGGGCACCTTCCCGTATAAAAAACAGAAAAAGTGGAATAGAAGTGAAAACGCGTTTAGCCTGCTTGCTTCAGGAAGTGTGACATGTGACTCTATTGTGACTTGTGAGCGCGTGTTGAATCCGGAGGGTCGGATTTCGGATGCGGCCTCGGCATCTTTGACCTCCGAAAAAAACCGCCAAAAGACCTCCACGAGGCAACGCGTCTCGCTGCTTTCACTCTTCGACGTTAACGCCATGAGTTCACGATCAACGAGCATCGTTGCAATCGCGGGCATCACACTTGCTGGTCTCGTTGCCTATGCAGTCTATTTCGACTATAGACGTAGAACAGACGGCGCTTTCCGCAAGAAACTACGTATGTTCATTCTTTTTTCTGCTCATTTGGCGTCAACTTAGATCCTATCCAAGGCAAGGAGAAAAAAATCGTGGATAAAACTGTGAAATCACAAGCAACAGTGGCATCTAGCTCAGACGCTCTCGGCATTGATGACTTACGCGCAGCCATGGAGAAGTTACGCAACGAGGAGGTGCCACAGTCTATAGAGGAGAAAGAGCATTATTTCATGGAACAAGTCGGTCTTGGGGAGCAGCTTGCTTCAAAAGGTACGTCCTTTCCTTGTCACACCTCGCCGTCCCTACCAACACAAATCGTTCAGGCCCTCCACACTATCTTGAAGCCGCGCTTGCCTTCTTCCGTGCCCTCCGGGTATACCCCTCGCCTGTCGAACTCATCGTGATATATCAGAAGACAGTTCCAGAACCTGTGTTCAAAGTGTGTACATATGTCGTCTTTTTCGGTCTAGATTTTGACGTCTACCCCGCCTTAGCTTGTGATGGAATTGACCAACTTGGACGTGAGTTTACCTTCCTTGCCAGGTCAGCCAGGCGCAGAGAGTCTCGAAGACGAGCTTGAAAGTCCAACTCGAGGACCTCCTTCGGAGGCGTCTTCTCAGGAGTGGGACAAAGTGACTGATCCGGGTTCTCAACTCGCGTCATAATCGACCAGTCTCTTAGATCTCCTACCTCCCCTACTATTTTTTTCTGGTAAAGGAGTGGGTGGGGGGACAGTGGCGAAACTGTTGTATTTGTCATTTTCTTTGGGGATATTACCATATCCTGGAGGCGCTATATTTCATCAAATGTCTGATTTACTCGAATTTCTCTGGCCGTGTTCTAATAAACTTGCCCTTTTCCCCATGCGCGTCCCTGCTTCTCGATGTGCAGGTGAAAGAACGCGTCGAAGGTGAGCTCCAAAACCCAAGGATTGTTTTTATCCCATTGAGACTGAGTCATGGCTATCAGGATATCCAAAGTATTTCCCGCCCAAGTCAATGAACGTTACTGTAGAAGCTCGAGATGCAGTTGGAACTCTAGGTGCAAGAAAAGTCCTGGTCGCCACCAAAGACTTCGCCTCTGGAGATGTCATATACAAGGTCGTTTCCCTGTCTATTCCCCCTACGTCACCTTGAAATTTAACGTAAATTCCATGCTTTGTAGGAATCACCAGTAGTGACCGTCTTGGATTTCGATCTAGAAGGCAAAGGTACCCACTGCACTCATTGTCTGCGCGTCATCGAAAAAGGCATGGGAATCAAGCCTGCCAACGACCCCTTCAGGTCCATATATTGCTCGAAAGAATGTCATATCAAAGCTGGAATCCAATACAATAACCTTCTCTTCACCCTCGAATCGGCTCTCCCACCCGACGTAGCTGCCCAAAATCCCACCACTCCTGCTGAAAATGCTGCCCGAAAGAAGGCTCAAGCCGACTTTGTCAGCTACATAAAAGGAAACACAGAGCATGCCGCTCTCTTGCTCGTCGCCAAATTCGTATCTAGACAGGTGGCAATAGAGACAGCCAAAATGCTGCCTGCTAAAACCCCCTCTGTCGGTGACTTCCCCGAAGCTGATGGTGGTGATTATGGATTGTATGATCACGTTGAACGGTTGAGGTACTTGGAAGTGGTTCCATCGGTAATGGAATACAAAATGCTCGTTGAGGTATTGAAGAGTGCGCTACCTGGGCTGGAACAGTTCATCACGGAGGAACGGCATGCGATTCTACTAGGGAAGATGTCGTATAACTCATATGGTGTCTGCTATGGTGGTGGGAGAGATGACAAGGTCTGTCACATTTCATATTTCCTCATCCTTTCATCTTGTCTGACTGTTCCTGTGTACAGCCCGCACCCACTGTTCGTCCCGAGCAAGTGGAAAAATCACGAACACCGTACGGAACGTCGCGTCAAATAGGTCGTGGCTTTTATCTCGTCTCCGCATACCTCTCGCACTCATGTGTACCTTCCGCACGACCCTCTTTCTCGACGGGAACCTCTGAACTTCACTTGATTGCTACCCAACCTATCAAAAAAGGGGACGAGATCACCGTCGCGTACGTTGACGTTACACGGCACGGCGGCGAGACGCCTGTCGCATGTAGGAGACGCCGACGCACGGAATTGGCACGAGGATGGCGGTTTGCGTGTATGTGTTCCAGATGTGAAGAGGAGGGTGCGCAAGCCGGAGGGACGGACAATGACATGCCACTACAAAAGGACGAGTCGAGAGTTGAGGCGGTGGTGGTCAGGTCGGAAGAAGGCGAGGACCCTGCCAACTCAGTGGAGTAGAGAGTCATCCAGGATTGTCGATTATCGATGATTCGTTTACAGCCCTTGAGGCCTGCTGGATATTCCGTTTCTCCTAGAGAAGTGTCTCGTATTTGTCGGGGTTAAACCCATATCGCTTTCTTATCAGTATATTTGAATAATATGCATGCCCCTTGCTCATCATAGGCCTTCCGTGATTTTCTCTCGTTTTCTTACATGTTCTCAACTTTGTCCGAGTCGACGCGTGCGGATTGAATGCGATCGGGCTCGGACTCTTTCAGTACACTCACGCGCTCTATCTTTTGTCTCACCCATTTGGCGACAAAGGATCTGATGGAACACAACCCGGTCGAAATGAATATATAATCCTCGAGCGATTACAGAGTTGGACGTTATAAGTCATGGCCCCCGTCGTCAATGGTCGTCACCTCTTCAACGCAGTTCCTCAAGGTATGCTTTCTACAAGCGCGCAAAGTTGTCGATGTACTCTGAAAATTGATGACCTCCCCAGGATATCCTGAACCGGGCAAAAGTACCATATATGATACCAGCGAGACCATTGACCTAGACAATGTACCCTTGAATGGGGGCTTCCTTTTGAAGACTTTGACGCTCTCCCTCGATCCATATATGAGGGTACGCATGCGGGAAGAAGCATATTTGGTGACTGAGCAGGCATGTTCATAACGCGTCGAATGACTACTGACTGTCTCCTCTCAGGCATCGTTCCGAATTGGGCAACCGTCAGTTCTTCCTCATCATCTTGTATAGATGAAGGCGTCTCACTGGCATGCGTTCAACGCTAAAGATTGATGAACTACGGTGTGGCTGTAGTCATACGCTCTGAGAACCCAAATGTCAAGGTGGGAGACCACTTGTACGGCGTATACTGTGAGTGTTGTCTGGCTGCTTACTTGTAATGATGTGGTCCTGAATGATGCTCTTCTCATTTATGACAGCTTTCCAGGAATACCACATCAAGAAGGATCTCAAAGAGTACAGTCCTATGGGCAAGCTCGAAGAGCTGCGCCTTCTCAAAAATGAAGAGAAGCTACCTTGGACTGTCCTCGCTGGAGCTGGTGGAATGATAGGTAAGAATGATCCAATAATCTGAATCTGTCATTTACCTTGATGTGCTTATACAATTTTCCAGGACAGACGGCTTACTTCGCCTGGAAAGAATATGCCAGACCCAAAAAGGTGCAATTCCAAAGTTCGCCATGCCGTTCTTTTCAGGCTAACGGGCCCCTGTCTTTTAGGGAGACGTGATATTCATCACGACTGGAGCTGGCGGTGTCGGGTCGTAAGCTTGTGCCCTTGGTCGATCTGACACATATCGACTGAATGTCTCACAGAATGGTTGTCCAACTTGCCAAGCGGGACGAGCTTCGGGTAATTGCCTCAGCAAGCACAGACAGCAAGGTAGAATTCATGAAGGAAATTGGAGCTGACGTCGCATTCAACTACAAGACCACTGACACCCGCGAGATCCTGGCTAAGGAAGGACCCATCAATTTGTAAGCAGCTGTTTGCGTTTCTCCGTAAGTATCTTACAATTTTAGGTGTTGGGACAATGTCGGAGGAGAGATGCTGGAAGCAGCCCTTGACGCAGCTGTGCGTGGAGCTACATTCATCGTGAGTCTTTCGTAGAGAAGAAGAAACGTAGCTGATTTCGGATGTTCCCCTAGTCCTGTGGCATGATCTGTGAGTATAACGGAGAGAAGCACCCAATCAAGGTACGTTGTTGACGCCTTTTCCTGGACTGGCTGTCCAAAAACCCCCTCGACAGAATCTATTCAATCTCATCGGAAAGAGTATCGCTATCCATGGTAAGCACATATGGGACCTGATCCCTTCTACTAGCTAATTCTATTGCTTTGCAGGTTTCTTGGTGGTCGACTTGCAGGAGAAATACGAAGAAGAGTTTTACACACTCATTCCTCCTCTGCTTGCCAGTGGGGAATTGAAATATAGAGAGGACGTTACCAGGGGTTTGGACAAAGCTTGCGAGGCTCTTCTGTCTGTTTTGACTGGAACGAACACAGGGAAAGCAGTGATTCTGGTTGCTGAAGAGTGATGCTGGTAGTATACTAGTCTGTTGATAGAAATCGAGTCGTTGATCATTCGTTGACCCAGTCGCGTCAACGCGATACCCTTTCGAGGTCTGTTCCTTCCGGAGCCACCATAGGAGCCAAAATCTATCAATTGTAGGAGATCCTATCCTATCCTTATCGACTGCCAGCAGTGCCGGCGGTCGTTGTTGAACGTACAAGTCCAAAGTTCACGCGACGGTAGCTCGCGTAATTATAAAGTAGGGTACGCGAACCTCATGCATTCTGACCATCGTCGAGTCGGCGGAGGATCCACACCTTTGTCCTCATCTCCTGGTCGTTCATCCTCGTTTCCTCGCCCTCACTGGCCTTGGTCTACGTACACCAGTACTCATCGTTCATCGCAATCGTCTGTACATTCCTCTGTGTCTACTCCTCAGACGTCCTGGGAGCCTAGGCTTTCATCTAGCAGCTCAAACAGTCCTGGTGTAATATCTGGATCCATTCCTTGGCAACCAATTCCACCTGCTAGGCATAATACAGGCTCAACTACAATGGCGTATCCAATCCAAACACAAGAATCTACAAGACAATGGTCTTTCACGGTATGTGTCTTTTCACATGCTGGTGCTCTGTCTGACCTTCCAAGCAGGGCTTCGAATGGGTCATACGCGATGTTCAAAAATTGAAGGAATTCTTAGAGGGACAAGAAATCACTGAAGTTGAGGAATCTATAGAGGGAGCCGCTAGGACACCGCAGCTCAGTGACTTCGAAATCCTCAAAGAGTCACCTGTCATAGGCGACAATAAATTCAAGTTAGAGATAGGTACGTCCGATGCCATTGTTATTATCCCCGCTTTATACAACGATATTTGTCCACTAGCTTGTACCCAATCAAATGATTCAGAGATTGTGCAGAAACCGCAGACTCTTGGGCTCTTCATAACCTCATTACTGGTGGACTGTGGTCAAGGCGACTACGAGATGTCCGCATCCATGATGACCTCCATCAAGTGTCAAGATGACCGCGCTGGAGAACGCGGTGCTCGTCCTGAATGGGTCTGGGAATACTGGCAGACTGATTGGGTCTTCAGGCAAGAAAGCGAAGTCTGGGGTAAGCATATTCATCCTTTCCAAAGACTCAACTTATGAGGCCCCGTAGAATGCCCATTACCACCTATTTCAGTCCTATTGGAGAATGAAAGGATTAGGCAAACAGATTCTTTCGTCATATGCATTCAGATACATTGCCCTGTCGGTCCTTTTTTCCCTCAGCATCCCTCTGCGTATTACGTGCCGAAAGATCTTCTTGATGGGCTCGAGGCGTCTCTCGATAATGCCAGTGAGTGTGCTGTTCTCAAGTCGTTACATGTTCACTGAAACTTCGCTATCCAGACACTGGTGACGTGAGATTTATCTGTCTTGAGAGACTGAACCCAGACTCCCAGGCTTCTCCCAGGCTGACCACGTCAGAGTCTGCCCCTACACCCAACTCGTCGTCGTCGTCTTCCTCTCGTTCTCCTTTCCCGAGTCAAACGACTGCTCGGAAACGAGTGATTTACGCTCATTCTGACATCCTCACTCGAAGATCAGAATATTTCGCTACCATGTTTGCATCCTCATTCTCTGAGAACCCTTCTAGCGTAATTCCAGGGGACAGGAAATTGTATACAGTCGTTGTCGAAGAAGCCGATTTCGAAACGACCTACTGGTTGCTGAAATTCTGTTATGCCAACTGGTTATTATTCAAAGAAGAAGACGACCCCAGAGCTGCTGTTCGTGGTATCGGTGCTGGGTGGAGTGCACGTTGGCTGAATGTACGTGGTGGAGAGTGGGACTGGAAGACATTTCGCAAGGTAAGTAATAGTGAGGATGACAATATAGGAGATGCCATGAGTATAACAAGCGGAGAAAGCATGCGGTCGAATGGAGAAGGAAGTCAGACCAGCGGTAAATCAAAATCTTACCAAGCTGTAATACCACCCTCTGCACCTACAGTTCGTCCATCTCCAACACTCAGAACACCGTCCAAGTCAGGAAACCCTGCAGCGTCATCACGTCAAAGTAATCCCGTAGTACCGCGCCGTTCCGTCGTAGGTTCCTCAACTGCTGTGCCAATCAACATTCCAGGCCCGTCCGTGCCTCGAACGAAATCTGTTCCTGTTCCACTCTCTATTCCTACTGCAGGCTATCCGTCAACGCGTTACTCTGCTTCTCCCCGGTCACAAAGGCAGCATCATGCACCTGTTATACCAGTGCCCGATCCACATCCGCATCCTACACCTGCACCATCTCCAGCATCTGCACTTTCTATCTACCAGGTCGCGCATCGCTATGATATACCAGGTTTAGCGACGCTTGCTCTAGAGCATATCATGAATACTATAACGCCTCAGGCTAGCTTCGCCCTTCTTCTAGCTACATCCGTGTGGGACGAGTTGCGTTCTCTTATAGAGGTGTGTTCTGGATCATAATCAGACTTGTAGCCTTCCTGACGCCTATCTCACGAACATTCATAGGACTACATTGTTGAGAGATGGGATGAAGTCTCTCTTACCCAAGAATTTGAACTCTGCTGTGAGGAGGTCGCCGCCGGAGAGTACGTGCAGCTATCCTATACTATTCTTGAGATCTTATTGACCTGCGCTCTAGATGGGGCTCGGACGGTGGTAAGACAATGATGGCGCTATTTAGACGTCTCAGGTCTCCGAGCACTATGGTGTATCCCAGGGTATGATTTTCTACTACATAATATTCTAATCCTGTGTCGCTTTCTCGGGTTTGTTAACCCGCATACCTTTACCCCCCGCCGCATATATACGTGACCACACGTGCACTCTTCACTGTAATATACACATGGTACATGCTGGTACATGGCACCTACCGAGGGAGGCTGAAGATGTTTGTCGCGGAGCCGCGTTTTGTATCTGACCCTTTTCCCGGTTACGAGTGACATACGTTGTGCTCGAGTTACTAGCTTGACGTAGCTTGGACGAAGCGCCACGTTTTAGAGGCCATGGCCAGCGCCCACAAGCACCCACTGTCACGGTCACAGTGGTGTAGGCGCCGCTGACTCTGAAAAATTCGATCGAATCTAGCCCGGGGCAATTTCAAGCTTCATCATGTTCCCAGCACCGAGCACGCCTCCGTCTTCCTTATCGCGATAACTGTAGCTAGCCCCAGTCTTGTTTTCCTCAACCATGTTGTCTCGAGCCGCTTTACGTTTGAAGGCCAGAGGATTTGCTACTCAGGTATGGAAATTTGTCCAGTCTCATTATGGAGACTATACTCATACTACTCTCGTTAGAGCACTAGCTCCTTCCAGATACCTGTGATTGACTTTCAAAAGTTCCAAGGCGCGACCTCGCGTCATGATAAACGAAGTGCCGCCGACGAAATCGTATCCGCTTTCAAGGACAGCGGATTTATCTATCTCGAAAATCATGGGATCCCATCAACCGCGATCCAGAATACTTTTGAGAAGGTGACGGTGTTCCTGCATAGTCAGACTATGTCGTAGAAGGCTAAAGTCATAATACAGAGTGCTGCCTTCTTCGCTTTGGATCCGGACATCAAAGTGGGTTCAAGCCTTACTTTCCCAGCTTACCCTCCTGACCCGATCTACCAAGAACAAACTGCAATGGGCAACCCCCGAGTCAAACAGAGGATACGTCATTCCCGGTCGTGAACGAGTGACGCAGTCATTGGATCCCCAAGAAATCGCAAGACTGCGAGCAGAAGCTCCTGACTTCAAAGAAACCATGGAAATAGGTCGTGACTGGGATTCGCCATATCCAAACATGTGGCCCACTGAAAAGCACGCCCCGCTTTTTAAGCACACTATGCTCCAGTTCTACAAGGTGAATTTCTTTACACGCTACTCTCTTTGTTATAAAATCACTGACCGTATCATATAGAGATGTCACGACCTACATGTTCAAGTAATGCGATCGATCGCTCTAGGGCTAGAGCTCAACGAGGACTATTTTGACTACAGAATTGACAAACAGTGTCACAACCTTCGACTGTTGTCGTATCCTGCTGTGAAGCGGGAATTAGTGCAAGGAAACGGGAAAGCCCGCGCTGGTGCCCACTCCGGTGCGAGACGTCATGGTTTGATCTATATGTATCCTCACTCATACAAAATGCGGGAACAGACTATGGTACATTGACCCTGTTGTTTCAAGACTCTGTAAGCCGTTTTTTGCCAATTTTCTTTCAAGGCTTATGTCTTGACATCGCTCAGGTTGGCGGCCTTGAAGTACAAAATCCCCATACCAAAGAATACCACCCTGCGACACCCATTGTATGTGCATCTTGTTTTCGGTCTTATCATATGGTATACATGCTCATTTTCCTAGCCTGGCACAATTGTGGTGAACGTTGGAGACCTGCTCGCGCGATGGAGTAATGATGTTTTACGTTCCACTTTGCACCGCGTCGTTGCTCCTCCCGCCAAAAAGATCAACGAGACTGAGAGCATAAGTCCTGCGCGGCAATCTATCGCCTTTTTCTGCAATCCCAATTTCGACGCAACTATATCATGCCTGCCGACTTGCGTAGAGGACGGACAGAAACCAAAGTATCCCACTGTTGTGACGGAGAACTATATTGTCGGACGGCTAGCAGCGACCTATAAGTAGGGTTATGAATATATTACAATGAAGCTATCACTTTTCAGTATGGTATGAGGGTTATTATGCACTATGAAGGAGATTGAGAAATTCAACGTCAGTCAGAGTCGTCGTCTCCTGCACTGAAACTGAACTCCTTTTTCTGGGCAGCGGTCCACTTGCTGATATCCCAATTCGACGGTCCACGCTGTGGTTTCGTAGGACATCCTTGTAGATACTCCTTATACTCCTTCCAAACGCGAGAGAGGGTGAAGTCTGGGTCCTTATCATCTTCGTCATACTTGTCACCGCCGTCATACCAGGGTTTTCCATCTGATTCTTCTTCTGCCTCTTTGAGGTTATCCCTGATTATTGCCTGAGTCTCGGGGTTTTGGCTGTGGATCCACTCCTCCAAACGAGCGGTTTCTGCCGCGACGACCTGTTCCGACTTGTCATGGAATAAGCGCCATCCGATAGCTTTGCATACGAGGCGATAATCGGATCCAACGCCCCCCATTTTCGACATCGCGTGACCCCAATCGGCTGCTTTTTTGAGAATGGTCTCCAGGCTGGGGAAATTGGTGACGTCCAGACGATCTTCTTTCTTGAGAGCGCGCAAAATGTTCACCAGACACGCGCCGTACGCTTTATTTATGCGTTCGGTCCGGTCACCGTCATCGCACACTAGGAACACCCATTGCTTCAGTCCTTTTGCTCGAAAAGATGACACAGACAAAGAAAGGGACTCACTGGGCCACGATGACTCCAAGTCATTGAAGACCGTCAGCGCCTCAACGGTAACCATACACTCGTCCCATTTCTTCTTGAGAATCTTAGAATGAAGAGAGCTGAGAGTCTTGTCGACGAGATCAAGAAGACCATATGCATAGAAGTCTGCCATATAGATTGAATCGGAAGACAGTCGGCGAAGCAATGATGAAAAGAGATACCATTGTAGATGTACATGCCAAAGTTATCCGGATTGCGATTCTCTGCTTTCGTGAGTAGGTCTTCAGTTATCCGTTCGGCCTTGACCGAAATGAAAAGATCCTCGTTCATGAAGGTGTAGCCTGTAGGCATGAGAGACTAGGAAGAGTCATTTAGTGCGACAGATGTAGCATACAAAATTACACGCACAGTTGCTGCGGTTGTAGATGCCATAGCTTGCGAAATCAAAATTCCAGAGTTCAACTCGTTGTGGAATTTGGAAAGGTTCAAGGCAGTGTGACACAAGAACTCTGAAACGCCGGAAAGGGCCTCCGGTCGCGTGTATGTGACGTCACGCGTAATTGTGACTATGCTACAACGAAATACACAGATCGTGTTCCATTACGCCAGAAAGTCCTCCTCGCGCACTAACCGAACCTGCAAAGGCACTTGTGCAGTCTGATTGTCTCCTGAAGGGGGACGCACAACGGGAACTTGTAGGCCGTTCATCTTCCAGTATATTTCTTTAATGTTGCCGTGTTCGTCTGGCGTCGATGGGAGAGAGAATTGCATGGTAGACAAGAGAGTACTGAGAACTTGTTCTGAAAATCAAGGTGTCAAAATACGCATGATGATAGTCAAGCCTAACATGACGCACTCATCTCCATCTCTGCAAATTTGAAACCACTTCACAAAAGAGACCATCAACACCATGGATTATGAGATCGTCGTCTAGAAACTTACATGCAGGCTCGGCCACCTCCAAGGAATGTCACTAGAGCCGAGATTCAGTAAACTTGTCAAGCACTATAGGCAAATCACGTACTCCTGTGAATCGCTATCAGTAACAGATATGCAATGAGACTCCATGGCTGGACTCACATTGACGCATAGACACCTGGATATTTTACACCGTCCCTATTACCGGGAGCGCCTTCAGCAGCGCCCTCTAATGAGGTCCCCTCGTTATCTACAAGTGTTCCATCCGTGTCTTTCCCCAGTTGGATTCGCTCGCCCGAAGCAGTAAGCCATCTCTCGGGCCGCCAAACAGACGCGTCTTCACCCCATATCTTCTTGTTGTGATTCGACGCAAGAATTGAGATAATGACAGTAGTGTTCGCAGGCAGTGGAATCGAAGACACCTCGGCTCCAGAGACCGAGTGAACAGGGTACTGCAGAGGGAGTGTCGTTGCTGCTCGAGTTCTACAGACAAGATTGAGAAACCCGCATCTGAATGATTCAGATATAAACTTACGTCCGGCTGAGGAGAGAGGTAGGAGGGTGCACCCGCAAGGTCTCCCGGACAACTGCGTCAAGATATGGTAGACCTACCAAGGTGTCGTAAGGAAGGTTTACATCTTCCCAGCCATCCTTGGAACCACCGTAATCGCACTTCGCCTTGCGAACTTCGCTTCGAAGTCGAGCTTGTACCTCTGGGCGACTAGCAAGGATATAGAGAATTCTGCAGATCGCGGTGGTTGTGGTCTCGAAGCCTGCAAAAATAATGGTGCTGCAAACGAATGGGTTCCAGAATGAAGGCAGCCGAGAGTGTCCAATGCACCTACTTCATTTGTCCAAGTAGTTCTGATTCTGTCAGTCTATCGGAGACATCCGAGGACGCGTTTGCTCGGACTACAAGTCCCTTGAGCTTGTTACCACTTCCGTATCGAGGTAGGCCACTTACGCATGATACTCATGATATCCTTTCCCTTCATGCGCTCACGCAAGTTTCCTGCTAACCTCGAATCGTGGCCGTTTGTCTGGTCCATCGCAGACTTCTTTTCGGCGAAGATTCTCCTGCCTGCAGTATCCATGACACCAACTATTCGTTGCAGCTCTTTCAATGGCTTGATGGGCAACCAGTCTACCAGTTTATTTCTCCAATAAAGGGAGAGATTGCGCATAACGAGGGGTACAAAAGGCCGGAGAAGGATTATGCGTAGCCCGGTCGGACTAGCCGCCCAATGACGTTAGATTGTTTCCATAGAGTAAGATATGATACTTACGCTAGCATTTTGAGAGCTTCCACATACTCGTTTGTCTTGGTGACATCCAAGGCATCGAACGAATATCCTAAACCGGCTTGACAGATATATTCAAGAGCCCCGCGAGACAACCAAGGCAAGACATTGATTTCTTGCGACCCTAGGAATTTATCGTCAAGGCCGCAAACTTCATCAAGTTGCAATCATGTAACTTACGACCATCAGACGAAATTTGAGAGAGAAATATATCACGTAGTTGGTTCGCAATGGGCTGGATGATGGGTAGTAGATCTCTCATATTAGCGAGGGAGAAGACAGGGTTCAGCATTTTGCGCTGTTTCTTGTGTTGATCACCTATTTTTCGAGCAGTTCGTTCGTTCGGTGAGTCAGATTATAACGACGTGAAGAGGAGAAAATATTCACCCAGCGTTGCAATAAGCCCTTCACCAAAAATCAAACGGTTGCCCATTATAAACATGTCAGTTTCCTCGTAGACATGTTGCTCTTTCACAACAATGTGATGGAGGGCGCGAGGGTCCGATACATAGAGCTGTTCATCCTGGAGTAGAACATTCAACGGACCATCATGGGTTATCTAGCAAGAAAGCTGACTCCAAGCAATGCATGAATCTTGACTGCTCCTCCGTATCTTTCTGCCAGTCCGAGATTATATTCTAACCCATCTTGGAAGATTCTATGATAATTTCCTGCAGCGCCCTAACAGTATCAGTATGGCACCGCATAAGACCAAGCTATGACAGAGACCTTTGAGCCAATGTTCCTTTGTCGGCCCAGCAACATCCGCGAGAGGAGACTTGGGCGCTGTGAGTTTCTTGAATATTCTCCATAGAACAAAGGCTAGGAAAGCAGAGCCAAGGACGCGAAGAAAAGACATGGATGCTCCCGAACGCGTAGAATCGGAGTGACCCACAGCTCGGACCTGGCCTTCCTCTGGATTTCCATCTTTAATTGGCACCGAAGACAGCGGGTATACGTGTTGATAGCATCAAGTATGGCCGGGTGAGAAGCCCACAAAATCAGTCACGGTTGGTACTCATCGAACGTCGACGCGCCGCCGGGTGTGATTTCGATCGGAGTCTCAGGCTCATCCACCACGAGCGGCGGATGCTCTAGCAGCTCACGATCGTCTGCATCTCCAGACTATACATCCTCGTCGTACAACATCTTCTCTGGACCTTAAAAAACAATTATTCCGAGCTGTCTGGATCAATGACGAGTGGATTCTCGAAGCTCCGTCGGACTATCTGCAACGTTGCATCCACTCCTGGCACTCTGTTCCCACCTATCGCGGGCGCTCACGTATCCACATGATCTTCCAAGCCGCCTTGCGGGCTTGAATACCTCGCCGGAACCCAAATATAGGCGTATTGCATGCTGCCTCTCTAAATAACTACCCACGCCCGCCAGACCAGGCGCACTTAGTTCGGTAATTCCCTGGCCTGCTGATAGAGAAGCAAACGAATTCTTATCAGAATTGCCTCATACCCTTTCAGCGAGCAGCTAAAGTTTAATTGTTCGCCACAGTGAAGGGTTCGCCCTTTAGCCTCTACCTCCACCACAGGGCATTCCTCGTCAATCGTCTTCACAGCGCCCCACTTTCCACGTCTGCGATAATGCTCTCCAACGATATGGCAGCCCTGATTGGGTTCGGCTGTGAAGCAGTGATGTACGGTATGTAACACAACTTCATGTTCGCGAAAATCATGTCCAATTATCAACTGTCCAAACCCCATCTGATTTCGACTCGACGTCTACAACCTCAACAGGAGCCTACTGCATCATATTTCTCGTCAGTTTGCTCAGCCTCGTGTCGCTTCGTGGGACTCGCGATCTCAATATACCCATGCTGGGAGCCAACTGCTTTCTTTTCTCCCTGTGTACAGCCCATTTTGCTCTCGAATTCAATCATTTCTACACTACACTCGTAAGTCTGTTTCTGCGTTTCTGCGTGTTATCAAGATTCCGAATTCACAATGCATCTACTAGCAAACCACGGGCGTTCTGAACTATGCAAATGAGACAAAGACGTTGTTTGGAGCCGACATTCTCATATCGCTCACAGACTTCGTGGGCGACATGGTCTTGCTCTATCGCTGCTGGCTTGTCTGGGGCAAAAACTATTACATCATCATCCTACCTTTTTTGACGGCACTAGCCGGCTTTGGTGCGCACCATCATATTATGCCTTTTCGGTCGTTCTGTGACTGAAGTTAACCGTCTATGTCAGCGAGCTTAATGGAAGTTCTTCACCTTCTCCTCGGTATCAATCCATCTGCTCCAGTAGCTCCAGATGCTATCGTGCCACTCGGAATCGCTGGCTATGCCTTGCCACTTGGTACCAACGTTATGATCACAGTCCTCATAGTGGGCCGCATATGGTATGTTTCGCGCGGTGCCAAAGCGCTCGTGGGATCTCTGAAGGGATTCCGGAGCGCCTCCGACACCGCCCGGCGAGCTATGAGCATCATCATTGAGAGTGGAGTGCTCTACCTCGTAACCCAGCTCATTTTCGTAGTGTTATTTGCCATGCAGCACCCTGCACAGGCGATCATGGCGGTAGTAGCGGTGCAAATATATGTGCGTGATCTTGTGTCTGAGCAGTTTAATCAAGATGTTTCTAAGATATTTTTGTTTCTAGGGAATTGCTCCGACCATGATCATCATTCGTGTCGGTCTCGGTATCTCTTCAGAACAAACATCTAAAGGCCCAAATGATGCGACACACATCTCATGGAGCCACCCGTCTAGCAAACATACCGGCACTACCACACATTATACGGAGGATACTGCCAGCATGGGCCGGGCACTAGCCAATGAAATCAGCTTGGAGGAGCGAAAGAGTATGGAAGGTAGTAGTACTCCGAGTCTCGCCGTGTAATCTTCAAACATCATTGTATCACATACTTCTTGGATCATCAGAACCCTTCGTCTGCTTCGAGATCGCTCCGAAACTGACGGACGATGCATAGTTGTATGTTGGCCTTCGAGCAAATCGAAAGCGAATGATAAACAAAAATGATTGATACTTTGAGACGGTAACGCAGTGCTTAGAAATCATCAGACTTCGAGACAATTCGACATTGGTCAGGATTGGTTTTGCTCGCCTTGACTTCTACGTTCTAGTGCTTAAGAACTACAGTCTCACTTCACCTTACTTTGCAATTGACTTCAGCTTGCCGCTACTCAGAGATGCACGGTGTGTGGCTGTGGTAAGAGGTTGGCGTTGTTTGGATTGAAAGGCTATGAAGCCTGGAATGGACCCTGGCCCTGGCCGCGTAAGTACTGAGCGCGTCAACGCAACGTCAAGTTTCGACGTTTGTAGTGCAGCAGTAGACCTACAGGGGTGAGTAGGGATCATCAGTCAAGGTGTCTTTTGATTTGTCTTCGAGTCTCTGATGTTCAAGGTCCTGGCTTAGGCTGACACCAATGAGCAAGCAGACAGTTCCCAATACATCTATGCATAATCTGAGGCCGGATTCTCTTCCAAGTAACTCCTCACCGCCGTCCAATCCTTACATCGGTGCACCATTCCCTCTCCACCTGCGGCATGCTCAAGCTTACCATCCACCAGGACCGGCGTGTCCACCTCTAATGTAGTATCCGCATAACACAGCACTACTTGTCGTAGATATCGAAGGCAATGCTCGATATGGTGCGCCGCCTTAGTACCGTTCACGACGAATCCAACCCGAATAATGTCAAGGCAGTGAAGCTGATGAATCATCGACAATAAGAACGTGCGATTGTTGGGGCCGAGGGTGGTGAATCCGTCGGAAGGGAATAACGTGCCCCATTCTGCATCATCGTAGAGAGAGAAGTGAGGGTTTCCGTTCTCAAGAGCGAGTCCTACGGGCGCCAGGGGGATCGGCAGTTGCGCAGGGTAATCATCGCCGATGTACGCTTGACTGGACAGTCAGTAACAAGGAATTTTTGTGTTTTGGAGAACAGACACACAATATTGCTTTTGGGGAGGGAGCAGCTGCGCAAGCAACCTGACATTGTAGAGTGTGAAAGCAACATTGAACGCGGTAGTTCCAAGGAGGATGAAGAAGCAGACCAAGGCGAGACCGGATGAGAGACGATACCGGGGGAGTTGAGGTTGAGGCATTTGGAATACACGGGATACAAAGAGGACCTTATCTAGAGCTCTGGCCCGAGCTGGCTTATAGTTAATAGCGCCGACGCTGGAAATTGAGAGCGTTGAATCGAAGGGTTATCTTGATTTGTTTCACCGAGATCGGGTAGGAACTAGAGTCAGATTCCTGACTCGATGTCCGTAAGGATCTCATCTCGGAATCTGGAATCACAGGAGTGTGGAACCGAATGATAAGAATAAGGTAGAAAGACACGAAATGGAAATAGACAAAGTTGAGACAAGGAAGGAACCCCAAAGCAAACAAAATCCAAACTTCGCGCCACATCTGCCTGCCAGCTGCGTCTTTACAGCTTCTTCAACTTACATACGTCTTCCATCACCGCGGTGAACTGCCCGTCGCCTTGTCTGCCAAATTGGTTCTTTCTATTGCTTCACAGAGTTTCGATAGGGAACTCGGGAGCTTGAAGCTTCCTTATCGTTCCTAAATGCATCGCCCTTTGTTCTCATCAGGAACCTCTCGTGGCTCATTGTCACATCGTTGCGCCGGCTGCTGTTTCAGTTGCTTCTTGGAATCGACCATATAACATCCATGCCAGAACTTGATTGCATCTACATAGTTCTATCTTGCCCGGACAAAAGTGAGTCCACATATCTCATTTGTCAAGTTCTCAAACTGACGCATGCCGTGATTCGAAAGACCCCAGTACTTGGATACTGCATTGATGCCCTCGAATTACGTTCCGCTCAGTCAGGACGAGTCCGGAAATGGGCATGTCTCATCTTCCCAAGACACTTCGAAACCCATCCCATTCAGCAATCCGCGTGTTTTTGTCGCCCTCATCGTCTCGTTGGTCCTCGTGAACATCTTTTGTCTCGCGTTCACAACTCATCAAGTCAAACTCGTGTCCGACACGCTACACCCACACTTGGAATACTTGCGTGACACTCGCGATCTTCCGCGTCCGGATCCGTACGATGGGCTAGGCGCAGTGCTTCGCAAGTAGACAACGGAGGCACTGTATGGCAGGACTTGCCTGTTTTATATATTCAAATCTGAGACTTGACCCGGTGAATCAGATCTTGTGTGATACTATCATTCTCTCAGCATCGCAAAAAAAGAAACTCCCACTCCTTTTCGAGGACCGGATCGTTTTGAGTCCCAGTGCTCCGGCGACTTCATAACTGCTTGCCCCTCTGGCCCGTTTCTTATTTATACAAGAAAGATTCCATTGTCTCGCCAAAGTCATCCCAAGATGCATGCTTCATTGCTCTGCAGTCTCATGCTCACTGTCGCTCTGGTTTGCGCAAGCCCAGTGAATAACGAAGGTCAGTGCAAGCTCCGCGCATTCTTGTGAGGAACCTGACCCTAATGTCTTTCATATAGGCGGTCCTTCTCGCGGACAGGCAGCAAGTCAGTACTTCCAATGCATCTTGTCCAACGATTGTTGACGTGCACTACGGCAGATAACTATGAAAGTGGCTCTATTGGCGTCCTCATAAAGCACCACGTCCATGAAGAAGTGGCCCCGTCTCCAGTTTTACTAGCGGGTAAATCGTTATTGCGTATTATTATAGTCGTAGATGCTTACCTACAGCCATGATCTTTGTGTAGCCCGGGCCGATGGTGATGGTTCGAGTGGCGTGCTCATAAAACACCACGTCCATCAAGAGGTCTCCCCCTTTTCTACAGTGACAGGTCAGTGATACAGACGGTCAATGCCGCCAATCTCTGACATCTATCCCAAACATTATCTAGCCCAGACCCTCCCCTCAAGTGGCTCGCTGATTAAACACCATGTCCATGAAGAGATTTCCCCCTCCCCAGTGATTTCAGGTCCGTAAAGTTGGTATATCCTGGACAGCTAACCTCCTAATCATGTCCTTGTTATTATCACCGTGTAGCCCGGGACAGCAGTGTCTCCGACGGTCGCTTGATAAAACATCATGTCCATCAAGAGGTCACCTCTAGCCGTGCTGAACTGGCAGGTCGGTGATCCCGATGTCATTCTTTCTCAACGCGTCAGCTGACCGGGGCCCTCAACACTAAGCTCGAGATCCCTCTCTCCTATTAATGCATCACGTCCACGAAGAGATCTCCAGTCAAACCCGAGATGCTGGTTAGTGATTGCTACTAGACATATATTGTTTTTATTGACGACTATCTGTTATCATAGGCCCAACTGCCACGACCTCAGGGGGCATCTTGATGAAGCACCATGTCCATGAAACAGGTGAGTTCACCGTGCTGTATAACTGGAACGTATTGACACATTGCCCAGCATCTGCAGCCACTGCTACTCCGTAATCACGCTACACGTATACGTTATGGAATCTCACCATCGTGGCATAAGGAGGACTATATATCTCATGCGGTCGCATGCATTCGTGCATATCTATATTCTATATTTATTTAGAAGATACCCCGGTGAATAGAGCTATGTTATTCTTGAATCTTGAACGCCAATGTCGTTATCCCGGTACCGATGCATTCGCCGATACCACGAGGATCGGTACCGGTAACATTCGACAGTTCTATATCCATTGGCTCTTACCCAGACAAGAACAAGGCCCTTTGAACCCGAAGCTTCTTTTACAGGCTGAAAAAGGTCGCCGTTGTACTGTGCGTCAGAGGAGAGGCCGTAGAACACCTTATCCGCTGGCTCTCACCTATAGCTAGCTCTCACCGTAAGCTTCACCCAATGGAAAGTGCGCCGTCTGCCCTGCGGTTATGCGAACAGAACATTCGAATTTACGAGACCTGTCTTCTTGGTCTTTGGTGGCGAATCCTCCGGCACTGTTTCTATCCCCGTTAGCCGTTCTCTAGGAGTCTCATGCGTTCGGTAGAGACTGGAAGGGTTTAAATCGATACAATAACTACAGATTTCGACACGAATTGGATGTAGCAAAATGTATATGTATGAACGGTAAGTGATAGAATAGAACATGATGAGTTGAGACCGTAAATTTATAAGTAAGCATGAAATGCAGAGCGGATAAATTTAGAATGAAGTGAAAAGTAAGAAAGAAAAGTCTAGTATGTGTATGCAAAAATATACCTATGCTCGCCGGTCGTCCTTCCTTCCCGCCAGCCAAGTGGGTCCGCAAGTGGGTCAATTTTTCTTTCTGAAAAGACCCAGGGTATGCTGGCCACCACAAGCCACCTGTACCGCCTTCCAAGAACCACCTTCCTTGCGCACAATCATTCGGGGTGTGCGGATCTCAGATTCATCCCCCGCCCCAAGTTCGCTTTGCGTACCCTGGCCCCAGGCATATAGAGCACCGCCCTGAGTGACCGCCATGTTGTTATGCGTTCCAACAGATATATGCATGACAGGATCATCAGCATCCGGGAATGTCACCAATGCTGGTTCAGAGATGAAATCTGGATTAGCGCGGTCTTTGAACGCTACATCGTCATCTGCTAAACCGAGCTGCCCAGCATTAGATCGACCACACGCGTAAACCTTTCCGCTCGATGTTAGGAATAGACTGTGGTGATCTCCTCCCGTGATTTCTATCACAGTGTCGCCATCTAGGTCGGCTTTGCTCAGGCCCTGAACTTTCTTGGGGAGTTGAACTTCGCCGTCGGCCACATGATTGTACCCAGTGCCCGTTTGTCCCATGTTATTCAAGCCCCAGCCCCAAACATCCCCTTTGTCGTCCACGGCGAATGAGTGATAGATCCCAGCACCAATGACGACGGCTTTACGACTCCGAGTACCCAGCGTGATTTTTTCGGGCACAGTTCCATGAATCTTGCGCCGTTCGAGAACTTTGCGACCGAGCTGAGATTGCTCTCCTGCACCCCATGTATACAAATGTCCGTGGGTGGTGAGAACAAGAAGATGATTACTGCCCGAGGCAATGTTGACCACTTTTTCCATATCTCCGGGTTTGTGTGGGAGGTCTAGGATGGGTGCGGGAAGGAACTGATGTTTGAGTCCGCTAGAGAAGCCGAGAGAGCCTTCATTGGCCTAAACGAAACGGATAATAATAGCTTAATATATCGACCAAGGTGGAATACAAGGCAATGCTTACTCGGAATGACCCCCAAACTCTGAGTTCTCCGTCTGTGCTGATAGCTGCGGATATGGTATCTCCGGCAACGACCTTGACGGCACGAAAATTCTCATCGATAAGTGACTGCAAAGGGTGGGGAACCGACATAAGATCGTCAGGATCCAAGAACGCGCCGGGATTGTCAGGATCGGGGACATCCTTCGTGATTCTCCCTAGAGCAGCGTCATCGTTGACACCGCACGACCATACCTGTTATGAAGATTGTCAGAGGAGAGTTATATGATTAGAGATGCACCGGAAACTCACAGTCCCTTTTTCGTCAACGAAAACAGAGTGAAGGCCACCTGCAGCGATTGCCACCAAACCAGCGCCTTCTTCTCCAAATTCACCGTCTTCCATTTTCTCTTCGACCCAAGGATTTTTCCTGGGCTTCTGGATCTCTCCTAAGACATCCGGACCCATTCCAAACTGACCGAAGTTTCCAGCACCCCAGGCAAAGAGTTGTAGGCCAGGTCGGAGTTTTTCGGGAAATTGTGGCAGAGGGTTGAAGTACGGTCTGACTTGTACATTAGGAGTAGCTTCCGTACGAGGCTGTCGAGGTTTCTTGACGGTGGCCGGGGCAGGCGCAGGTGCAGCCTTCTTCGCAGGTGCAGATTTCGATCTTGGTTTAGATTTCGGTTCGGAAGTGGCGACTGTGTTTTCTGATTTTTTAGCGTTGGCCCTGGCACGTTTCGGAGGTGGAGAAGGGGAACGTTCAGGAGATGCTGCACGTTTTCTGGGAGGATTTGTGCGCGATTTAGGAACGGGGTTAGCGTTTATCGTTGCGAGTTTGGTGACAGGCTTTGGTTCGGGTTTTGTGGACGTAGCGCGAGTAGACCGTCTAGGCGGCATGGTGGATGGATATCTGAATGCGAATCACCGAAGTGTTAGACTTTGAGAATGATTTGAGGAGAGACAAAATGAGATGGTGGCAGTTCGGAAACAAGAGTTTGACCGGAGTTCAATTGACAAGATCGTTGAAAAAGTCTCAGTCACACACGTGACCATCGCGTCAAGACGCGATAACTAAACAATCCTCCTTGTTCAAGTCTTTAGAAGCTTTTGGGAGAGCAAAAAATTCCTGTATATTGTTGTTGGACATGATGCTTATGAGACGTATATCTTATCCTAGACGCCTCCAGCAAAGAGTCTTATCTGTACCTCGCGCTTCTCACTTGGCAGGATGTAGAATTATTTGAGTATGGACCCACATATATGAACTCATAACACGGTTCAGGGTGATTGAGACATTAAAGCCTCTGCATGAGCTGCGTCTATGATTTTATCAACTCATACGTAGTTGAGACCGTTCAGTGTGCTGCAGCTCGTTGAGCTCAATCCAACAATTCGAAGCTATTGTGACGGTCGGTAAATTCAGTGCGAGTTTTGAAGATTTATTCATGACATTTCTAATGTGAACTTCACTCATTGTTTCCAGAGGCATGCTAGTTCGAGGTTTCAGCCAACTCTCAACCACGTCCTCATGCCGCGTCGCGTGTGTCACGTGATGGGTTTCCCTTCCGGCTTAGACTCCGAGAATTGATCGAGAACTTCGCAGACATCTCATGTCTTTTCTTCACTGCTGAGATCGCAAAGGCTCATATTGGTTCTCCCTTGACCAAGGCAGCATGTCAAGCCTGATTACCTCACGATGTCTTTCAGCAGGACTGTCATTTCAGCTCACACCTCGCAATATCGTTCAGAGGTCTTTTCATAGTGACAGATATGTTCCCCACGCAGCCCATATAATGAAGAATTCTACGACAATATCCTCAAACTCTGAAGAGTGCGTCTGTGCACCTATCTTGCACCAGAGGTTTCTGAAGTTCTGTGACCCAGGATTCCAGTGACCAATCCCGCTACAGGTCAGGATATTTGCCGGTTCGTAGTAGTATCATTATCAGAGCTCACCCTCCTTATCTGACGTGTGTTCTTGGAATAGAGTAATATCCGCCTCAACAGAGGACGTCAAAAAAGCGATAGATAACGCACAGACCGTGTTCGACTCCGGAGCATGGTCGAAATCGGCGTCATTTCGTTCAAGTGTTCTATCCAAAATGGCGAGAGCCCTAGATGAGCGCATACCGGAGATGGCGAAAATAGAAACCCTACAGACAGGTAGAACCATAAGGGAGATGACGACACAATTGGGCCGCTTGTCCAAGTGGTTGTGAGTTGCGACCGCTCGTTTTACTGAAGACCCAATTCATCATGCTTCTTTTTAGAGACTACTTTTCAGCCCTGCTATTGACGAAAGATCAAGCTTTTGTGACTCCGGGAGAAGGTAATCTATTAACCTACGTTCAACGCGTCCCTCTCGGGGTCGTTGCCCAAATTACTGTAAGCTTTTCCGCTCGAATTGTAGACGTCTAGCTCAGACCTCTATATATTGAACAGCCATTCAATCACCCCTTGTTGATTGCGGTGAAAAAGATTGCTCCCGCTCTTGCTGCAGGTAATTGCGTTGTTGTAAAGCCTTCGGAGGTATGTACATCTATGCTATGTAGGTTCTGCTCTTACCTGAATCCTCACAGTTAGCACCAATTAGCGTTCTCGAATTTGCTAAAATGGCTGAAGAAGTTGGACGTCAGTGCTATATTTGTCGGTACTGTTTTTAGCTGAGAATTTGCTTATAGTCCCTTCGGGCGTCTTATCTGTCCTTCCGGGATTCGGTATCACGACAGGGACTGAAATAGTCAAAAACCCTTTGGTACGGAAGGTTGACATTACTGTGAGTACAGATAAGCATCGATCCAAGCAATCTTCAAGCCAACACCAAGTATAAATTAGGCTGGAACGCAAACAGGTCGTGCTCTGGGAAGCATTGTGGGTTCCAATCTCGCTGCCTTTACGGCGGAACTAGGAGGGAAGGTAAGTCAAGCGCTCGATTATACATGTTGGGAACAAAGACCTTCACTCAACTCTTCCCTTCAAGGCGCCCATCGTGATTTTCGACGACGCAGATCTCATATCAGCCGTCAACGGTGCAGCATTTGCCTCGTTCATTGCGTCTGGTCAGACTTGTGTTTCAGGAACTCGGATTATCATTCAAGATAAAATTTACGATGAATTCATGGAGAGGCTTCTTCAGAAAATCGAAAGCATCAGACGCCGTATGGGGAATCGTGCGTCTGCCTTCAAGCAGTGATCGATTTGATCTCACCCTTATGTATCAGCCATGAATCCGAAGTCTACGATGGGCACAGTCATTTCCATGAAACATCTGGAAAGGATCGAACAAATGATAAAACGTCGCACTGGCGGTGATATCCTGACAGGAGGACAACGCATGCTTGGGACATCTGAACTGGACGGATTCGATTTCTCTCAAGGGAGTTTCTTCCCGCCAACAGTCATCTCAGACGTCGATGTCAGCAGTACACTCTGGAGAGAAGAAATCTTCGGACCTGTCATCGTTGTGAAACGATTCTTGGTGAGTTATTTCTTGTTCTTTTTCAAGCGCTCAACATAAACCCTAACATCATACGTCTTCCTCCCCCTCCGGGTTTAGAGCGAAACAGAAGGCATCGTCCTCGCTAATGATTGTAAATACGGACTAGGAGCTGGCATCTGGACATCCAATCTGTCCAGAGCACACCGTGTGGCTGCTGAGATACAAGCAGGACTATGTTGGGTCAACACGCATCATAGGAATTCTCCAAGCTCTCCTTGGTACGTAAAATCTGACAATTTTCACGTCCTTTCTTGTAGACAAGGCAGTCGATCAATCTGACTGTTCATCTCATAGGGGTGGCATGAAGGAGAGCGGTATCGGGCGAGAGAACGGCCTAGAGGCCTTTGAGTCCTGTTGGTTCCTCGATTCTGATAAAAAGTACTATGTCTCATATTAAAATCTTCCGTTTCATAGATTCACAAAGCAAATCAACCATCATTAATCTGAGCACCGCCGAAGATACAAGGCGAACGGATGACTGGTTTGCTGAAGATGATATCGGGGCGCGATACGGATGAGCTTGGATCCCAAAATTCTTTCCTCGTTCTACCCAAATCTAATATACACATATACAAGTAGATGATACAAATATCCAACCCCCAAGCGGTGCGGCATAGGCTGATCTCCGAATAATCTGGATTAACTTGTAGCTTTGATGGCTTCATGCTGCGCTGGAGACTGTAATTCCTTGATCAGTGCCCCGTCGAATTGATTTGAAAGACAGACTCACTTCTTCAACTGGGGGCTCGTCGATGAAATCAGGTGCTTTGTTGATATCGGCCAGATACGACGTCCCTTCCTCTTCCTCCTCGAATTGTAGCGCGTCCAATTCTACATGAGATGAACGGTCAGAACCGATGCTTCCCTTCAAGAGAAACACCATCAACGTACCAGCTTCCAAATCTGCTTCGTCGATCTCATCCGGAACAGCGTATGATCGCCCTAGCGACTCTTGAATCTCGTTGGACTGCTCCAGTAGATCCTCCATATCATAATGTATATTCTGTCAAATAACAAAATCTGTCAATCATTCCATCAAGCGTCATAAGAAACACACACCTCAATCTTATCAATGTCAATCTTCCCATACTGTTTCCGCATCTCCTTGTTGGCTATTTGCATAGCATCCACTGTGGCCATCGTATTTCGGAGGTTCTCCGTAGTAAGAGCGGCAGATTCCATATTGAAAGTTTGTTGGGTGAGTTGCGCTAGCTGGGATTCGTACATCCGCTTTTGCTTTAGAGTCCGAAGCGCTCTCTGTTGGATAGCATCCTATTGTTGTGATTGATGACAGCACGGGTGAGTACGCGAAAAGTTCATTTGGATAATATAGATATAGACGGAACTTCACCTTGCCTGGACCATTTCTGAGCTTGCCCATTTGTTCTTTGTAGCGGGAAAGTTCACCATCGAGCTTTCTAATCTTGACCTCAATAGTGGACATTCTAGCATCGGTCTATGCAAGAGGCCATGAACATCAATCGACCACAAGCAAAGCTGTCCCAGCAGAGTTCGACTAACCGCTGCAATCGCATCTTGCAAGGTGGGTTTGGGTTTTCGACTAGAAGATGATCCAAAGATACGGTTCATTGTTCAGTGTTCGACGTTCAAGATGATACGAGGTGTAGCGGGAGATGGTACACTAGGGCGCAGTTGAAGATGTAGTGTCCCGATTTGGATGTAGGCACTCATGACCACAGCGCCGCTGAGCGGGACCAGGCGGGACCTTTCGCTTCATCATGAACTTTCAAAAATATGGCGCATAGCCCCGCTAATCGTTGCAAGCGCCCGCACTCAGCTTACCTTTAACGCCGTGTCCGACCGGGAGGAAAGAGATTCCCAGTGACATGGGGCCCGAGGAGAGCTTTACCAGAGAGAAAGTGCGGATTCCGGAACTGGCCTTTTTCGCTATTGATTCAACGACCTCCGAGTCGTTCATGAATTATCCCGGAAAGCTCAAGCGCTCAAGCTCCAAGGTCTATGATTGCAGGAATACCGATTCTACGTACGTATACATGTTCTCAATCTCGTTATCTTCCATCGGTATTTATCACTATCACTTTACGGGATCTTGTAACTATTTGTATTTCTCAAGATCACCAACAATGGGACGTCCTCTCGGAATATCACTACCAATAGCAGTGTAACGGGAAATCCTATTTCACTTGGACAATTCCTCAGTTTCAAAAGGCGACGAGTGGCATTCGTACAATCATACTACAAACCATGTCCGTGTTTTTCCCTCACGTCGATCTCCCTGCTCTCAAGGCGTTTGCTATATCCACTGCAATAGGTCTACTACGTCCCCCAGTGGCTCCTGCTCGTCGTGGCAAAAAACTGTCTCGACCTCAAGTTGTAAAGCCGATAGTGGTCAAATGTGAAGATGTGATTTGGGCTGGCGAACAGGTATCTGACCTTTCTACATCGACCTACCGAGAAAATACCAAAGTAACATCGATGTAGATGGTTCTCATTACCTTTGCAAGCATCTCCATGCCACTCGGTCCACGCGAGATGTTGGCCCATTTCCCCAAAGGTCGTGTACGTCTCACGACCCAGGCGCTCGTAAGTCGATATTTTTGTGGATATTTCCTATGTATTGACACAATCTAGGTTGGAATGTCCCAAACTGTTCTCGTTTACCCTGAACTAAGAATTAGAGCCCCAAAGGTATATGCCTACAGGGACGTTCTCCCAAATAAGATAGGCGCCGAGGTAGTCCTACTAGAGAAGGTAGCATATTTCCCCTCCTTTCGCACGACGTTCGACTGACCTGTACTTATTCCTCCAAAAGATCCCTGGCCACTCCCTTGATACAATATGGCCGACCTTGACTCCAGAACGAGAACACAAAATCATAGTCAAACTCGTCGAGCTTCTGTTGGGATTGTTTAATCATCGCGGCAACAGAATATGCACCGACCTGGTAGGAACGGGCGTGAATACTACGCCTGCAGGGCTACGAGACTCGCAGTTCAGGTCGACTCAGGACCAGGTTCTCCTAGCGCCTGCATTCGACCAAGGTCCATTGATCCATATGGAACCTCAGGAGGCTTTATCCTCGACGGACGGATACCTCAGAGCACTGGTGAACCGGATCGACCGAGTTTTCAAAGACCCAATAGTTATCCGTGCCGCTAAAAAGGAATCAGAATCAGCACAACACGGTGTCAAGCCACCACTTACCAACATCGATGTGGCTCGGATAAAAGACACTTGGCATCGTTATGAGCAGCTCATCCCTCACCACTCCGGAGGGTTCTACTTGCCTGATAGTCTTCCATTTTCAGCCCGGAACACTGCGTATAGTGTGTTGCAGAGTGATATGTTCGGGATATTCCATAGTGATATGAAGATGTCACGCTTCATTGTGTCGTTTGATAAGACTGCAGAAAGACAAGAAGAACAAGTCGCATTGACGCTCACGGGTTGGGAACACGCTCATCGTGCACCGGTGCGCTAATTTTTCCTCCCTGCCCAGCTATATAGTGACTCTGACTTCCTCGTTTCTAACATCGTGATCAGCTCTGGTTATGCGCTCAACTCCCACCCTGGCTCTTCCTAAACACGCCAATAATGCACCCACCCGTTCCCCTAGCCAAACAGCAAAAACTCCAAACTCTGATATTATCCATGATGTTCCACCCAGAGATGGTTCCTACGACATGGGAATGGATCGTGGCGTATGTATTCGGCAAGCCCGAACGCTGGTTCGAAGCGTGTTTGAGCGCACATTGGTCGGCTCGGGATAAGTTGGAGATATGTTTGGAGGCGCTGAAACCGTTTTGGGAGGAGAGGAGGCCTGATATTCCGTTTCCGGTGCCTGTAGGGGCAGATTATCGTTACTCAGATGGACTACCCTCGTGATCAGGATGGCTCTCGCTTGATGATTATAGGTCTGTGGCTTCACCATCACACGTATACGCCAAGTTATCCTCCCCTCATGTCGTTTTCTTATGAGCACTGTGTGCAATTGCGTTGTATCAATCAGGTTGACTGTTTCAAGTCGAATATAGTCTTACAATTACACTCCAATTATGCCAAAGGCTACAATCATGATAAAAACCCTCTAATCGCGCCTCCGACGTTGAGTACATCCAACCTATAAAGGATCATCGGTTAGTTGTCTCCCGGCCAATCGGGCGAAACGACTTACAAAAACGTATCATGGCCCCATACACCTCCCAATTCATAATAACTCACCCTTTCGTTGCCTGCCATCCGCAGTGCATCCGCGAGTTCCCGTTGCTGTTCCACAGTAAACAATATATCGCTTTGTACGCCTAGCACCAAGGTCGGGATATTTTTGAGAGGTGCAAGACCTTCTGCGAGGTCTGTGAGGTGCGCTGGGGGGTTGACGGGTGGCGGGTGGGATTTCGAGTGCGTGGTATGTGTTGGGGTGAAGGAGGCGTCGGTGGAAGATGGAGTAGAGGGTGAGGAAGGAATGAGGTTGAGTTCTTGGAGAGCTGGAAGCGTCATGTCGAAGAGGTCCATTGCTTTTGAGATGTAGATGAGGGAGTTGGCGTCGTACTTGAGGCAGAATTGTTCGCCCTTGGGATTGGTGTTATTGAGCGGAACAAAGGATGAGTAGGTGAAAACTAACCTGATGATCGAGGTACGTCTCAATAAGAAAATCTGGGCAGAGAGCTGGTATCCGAGGAAGAGTGCGGTCGGAGATGGATGATAGTACAGGCAAGGATGATTGTGGCTGTTCACGGACTTTACGTCCAAAACGAAGATCCCATTCTGGTCCTGAGCGATAGGTAATTGTTGCGATTTCTACAAGTGGGACGCTCAGCTAGTCAAATATATGAAGGGTACTTGTGATATACTTACGACGAGCTAATTTCATTCCTGTATGTGGGGGGAGGCCATCGTAATAAAAGCCTTTATTCCAGTTCGGATCAGCCATTAACACTGTTTCATAATAACAAAAAAAAATTAAGCACCCAAGAAGACGTGATACGAAGAGACATAAAGAGCGCACCACTTCGTTGCGCGTACCGCATGGCGACACTGCTCGGGCTACTGCGAGCTGTTCCGCTTATGCTAACGATTTTGCCTACACGTTCTGGATGCAACCACCCAGCAGCCAAGCTGGTCATCCCACCCATAGAGCAACCCACGCTCGCGTATAATTTATCGATTCCTAGGTGATCCAATAGACAGAACTGTGCCCTCACCATATCGAATAGAGATATGATAGGGAAATTCGTGGCGTAAGGCACACCTGTAGTCGGGTCTATGGATGAAGGACCGGTGGTACCGTAGCATCCACCGAGGGCGTTGGTGCAGATGATGTAGAACTGGTTGGTATCGAGAGCTTTCCCTGGACCGATGAATTTCTCCCACCAGCCTTCTGTTGGATTGTGAGGTGTGGAGGCTGCATGGGAGGATGCGGACAAGCCTGTGTGGAGGAGGATGACGTTGTCTTTTCTGGGAGAGAGGGTTCCCCATGTTTCGTATGCAATGTCGACTGATGGAAGCGGGGTGGAAGAGTAAGTCATTTCAAGTGGTCCGTCATGATGATATGTGTGATATGAGGTCGGACTGGGACGACAGTATAGAGGTTCTGGACCTGAGCCTTGAGAAAACTGAGACGTGTAAGGAATAGCAGATGATGATGCAGCTCTGAGACGTGATTCTCGATTTGCGTGTGCATCCACGCAGGGGAAATGTGGACCATTTGCAGATGTAGAAGGTGCGCAATTACTGGAAATAGCTCTTTTGAGGGATCGTGGGATGCTAGCGATACGAGCAGATTGGAGAGTCCTTGGGGCCAGAAACGATAGATTCATCGCAGAAACTTAGGAGGAAGAGAGTTCGAGGATGCATTTCCAGATTATTTTTGACACTTTGAAAGACGATGAGGAAAGGATGGCGTGCGTGCACGTGACACATTTATGACCGGGACTCGCTACTATAACGAGCCGACGCGACGCTCAACCTTACTTTAAGCGACGTCTGGACGCGTACGTCTGCTAAAAACCTCCTCGTTGTCGGCGCACTGAGACTAGGTCATGACGTCGAAGCACTCGTTTGTCATTTCATCTCTCGCAACTTGACCTACTTCAATGACTTTCACGCAGATCTCACGATAAGAAAACCAAGAAGAGGCAGAGGGCGTTGACAGACAAGGAGCGAACGCAACGCTTATCCATACATCGCGCCGCCAAAAAGATGCAGATGAACTCTGGGGAAACGGCGAGCAGGAAGGTAGAGAGGCTCTCGAAGAAGCGTCCACGGAAGAGTGAAGAGGTCAAAGGTAAGTGCCTCCATCGCCAATATGCTCAATGCGCAGTACAGCTACAGCGCTCAGCGATGACAGGCTCAGATGAATATGATATATATATCCAAAGACTATCACCATCTCAGCAAAGAATACTCCGGAGGAGCGGTTACACGAACTGTTCGTTTCCATTCATTGTCTGTCAATTCTTACACTAATCGTCATACACTACAGTGCCGCATCTTTTGACAGTCTGGTCCTTTGCTCATGACTCGCTCAGGACACCCTTGAAAGACCCATCGTTCCTTTCCCTGGACGATATGAGAAAAGCGCACTATGCACAGCTGGCGAAACAGTTTGAAAAGCAGATAGACGTCGATGTCGTTGCCTATGCGCTTTGGCATATGATCCCAGAGCAGGAACGGAGTGTTATGTTGGCCTCCTTCCACGGACAGTCTCCGTAGAGTCATTTGTGACTTCCCGTCTGCATGTATAAAATAAATGAAAAAATAATTGGGACGGAGCCTGCCGAGACCATGCATGGGAGATGCTTGACCGGAAGCAAATCCCGCGCCAGATAATTTCAACCATAAGACTGGTCGTCGTTCAGGACAACGGCGAGCGTGCCTTGCTCAACGACTATGGCATCTCACGCGTCCCACAGGAGTAGTCCTCTCGCCAGTCTTCAATACTCAGCCTCTGAATCTTTCTCTTCCTTTGCACCAAGTACCCCTTCAACTTCGGCTTCGGAGGCAATTGCTATTAACACCGATCCCCAGTCCAGTCTTTCCTCGAAGCAGAAACACGCTGCTCGTCGTAGTTTAAGTTTATTGGGAAAAGACGTGAGCTCTATACCTGCTGCTGTGCCGATATATCTATCAATACCGTGCCTAACACGTGTATGTCCTTTTCAACCAGTTCTCTACTATTTTTCGTTCTCACAGCTCTTCTCGTCGTCAAACTGCCTTTGCTGAGGTGCGTCTCTACTTACCTTGCTGGTGTCGTGTTGCTCATCTAATGACTACTAATAGTCCGACTTGGAAGACTCTCAGGCGGCCAAAGTCCTCTTGCCGGGTTATGCGGACGTACAGGCGTTCAAACCTGACATGCAACTTGTACAATCCGTCGATATGTTTTCTTCAGTCGAAGCAGAACGCGACACCGCAAGGCCATCACGCAAATCAGAGAGTAGGGTGCGTATCATCCCACCACATGGCAAGATGTAACACGCTGATCTTCTACCATCTCAGTTGTACAACTTTCTGCACCGCTCTCGATCCCGTTCCCGTACCCGTTCTCACTCCCGCTCCAAGTCTGACCAGCCGGCTTTGGTAGACATTGACTCCACTCCAGTACCAGAACTGCCCAACGGTTTCATGCACGGTCATTCGCGTCACTCGAGTATGGGTCAAGTGGAGTTTCGCGGCGTTTCACCTACACCGGGTGCCAAACCTTCTACCAGAGTGCAATCCCGGCCTCTATCTTCCACGACAACAGCTACGAATACTACTATCAAACCGATACAGACGCGACGGCCGAAGAAACATCCCCCAGACCCGCTACCTATACCCGTTCCCGCCCCCACATACGAGAACAAGCCAACCTCAGTTTCAAGACCTTCAACCCCAACAGCGTCAAAATCATCTGCAACTCGTAAAAAGCTTCATAATCTATTTGGGATCCCCTTGTCTGGTCATAGCAGTTCTCGAAAATCCATTAGCTCTCGATCACGTCCTGCTAGCCCAGTAAGGGTATCCTCCGATGCTGGTCATTCCCAAAACCCACCTCCTAATAGCAATGACGGAGTAATTGACGGTACGACACCAAGCCTCCTCCATCGACCACCTCCGTCGCGTCCTCAAAGCCCCGCACCATCACCGCCAACACGTCCAAAACCCAAACCCTCCGCTGGCATTTCACAATCAAGATTAGCTAAACTATTCTCATCCAGGAATGTCCCTCATCATCACAACAACCAAATGTCCGATCCAGGGCAATCCTCGTTCTCTACAGCATCCTCAACAGCCCCTTGCGCCATCGTTTCCGGTCCGAGCTCCATGTCCAGAGCTTCGCATAGTAGGAAAAATTCGCGAAGCACAGATATATCAGGTGACGCGGGGATCATCCCAGTGAGGACCTCGCAGCAAACTATAATAGCTCCGTTGCCTCGTGCAGCGACTATACCACTGATAACGCATACCCCTCCGACGCCGCAACGGTCTACTACTTCTCCTCCACGATTGAGTCATAGGCAGGATTCGATGGAGTCTCAACATCGGTATCATACGGTGTCTATGGTGGATGAAGAGAGGCCGTCCGGATCTGGAAGTATGAAAGGGTTGGAACGAGGTGGAAGTAAAGATAGTAGGGACAAAGGAAAGGATCGACAGAGAGATGTGGAGAGGAAGAAGGTCGTGGTAGTGCCTGGTACGGTAGGTTCCCCAGTCATGAGAATGAATAGCACGAGCACGAGCACGAGCGGTCACGGCCATGGCTATACTCTTGGACCTGCGAAGAAAGTGGGAAGCACCGTAGGTGTCACTGGGCGAACGAAACATGGAAGTTTTGATTTTGAGAGACCTAGTTGGGGAGGTGGAGGTAGTCGTTCCACGTCCTCGAAATCGAGAGGCGTCAAACCGAGTAAAGAAGTTGACTCTGGGATGGCTGGAATTGGGACTCAGAGGAGCTCTTCATTGAGAAGGGCACGAGAGTATGTCAACGGGCATGTCAAGGATAAATCTGCCCTTCAGCCCACCCCCCCACAGACAGGTTTGCGTCCATTACCCGCTGCTATAACGCCCCTCCAGCCAGATCACACAGGAGCATCAGGTTCATCACACGCTCATTCCCATTCTACAACCCAGACTCGATCGACAACGGGTACTGGTGGAACGGGGATGTCGTCCAGTCTAGGGCGGGCCACTGGTAAAAAGACACGTCTCGTTCATATCGGTCTGTCGCATGGACCGTTCGCGTTCGAGCCAGCTGTACCTTCGCCTACGCAGAGTACTGGCTTTGAACAGAGCGATCCCGCATCGCTTTCAAACGCGAGTCGTCGTGGAGAACATCTGGGTGCGATCCAGCGTGAGCATTCTAAAGAGAAGGAGTGGCCAGGGGAAAGGGAGAGAGAGAAAGAACGACGTCGCGACGACAAAACCCCCGTTCCTGTCCCAGTCCCAGTTCCTAACGCTGGATATCGATCGGGGACGAAGGGACGTTCCTTGGATCTGGGGCTTGGATTGGCGTGGGCACCTTCGAAAGTGAGAGAAGAGGCCTTGTTACCATCCTCGTTCGGAAGGTCGTTGTCTATGTCCAGGAAGGGGGATAACACGTGGGGTGGCAGAAGGGGAGTCGATCGGGCGGATTTGGAGTTGGGGATGGACGGTAAAGACAAGTCAAAAGTTGGAAGGGAAGTTGCGGAGGTCTTCCGGAATGCTTTGGATGACGCTGGTTATGCCTCGTTCAAAAAATGTGAGTTTGGCCCTGGTCCTTCTCCTCTCGGTCGATTTGATGATTTCGCGGATCTTCACGGATAGACGTTCATCGATTCGATGCACACGATATACCGTTCGATGGGCCAACGGGTATCGTCGCCCGAGTAGAACGACTCTTGGCTTCTGCACCTGATCTCGGCGACGATGGTAAACGAAACCTCCTGGATAACTTCGTCCGAATCATCCTCCAAAACGCATAATATCTTGAAGCTCGAGGCCTTCAAGCATTCTTTATATCTCTAATCCATATGCATGTTCTACTTCTTCGTGTTTCTTGCTCCTATTTTCTTCCAGGGCTAACGCATTTACTCACTATCCTATATTATTTCTTTTATTTACCCACATCTGGTTTTAATTCGCAGATTCCATTCGTACTACATACAATTCTTCCTTGTACCTTCCCTGCATCACTTTGTATTTCTTACCACTTTCTTCGATGTCTTGTGCTATCCATGATCGTTATTTCCCCCGACACGTTCTACGCTTGTTCATGTTCCCATAATGTTCGTATGCTCCTTCGGCTTTTGGCCCATGTTTTGTAGATGACCCTTTCATGTTCATGTTCAATGTTACGGAATAACGATGATGACTTACCAGCCACCCTCCCTCCAATGTTAGTCAAAAGCCTTCTTATGAGCTATATCGTATACACAAACCTACAATAATTAAGCCATTTACATCCTACATCCATCCAAAACTCTGGTGTTCTCTCATCTATGTCGCGGGTCGGAGTGCTCTTAGTCTCTCCGCGAGCTTTGCATCCTCTTCGCCGATCTTCTCTCGTGGACCAAGATCTGCTACAACGTCCAAACTTTTCGCAGAGAGGTCGTGTTGAAGTTCAATATTAGCTTCTTCTGCTGTTTGCCGTAGAAGCTGATCGATCTGGTCTTGTGGTGTGGAGGTAGCCGTGGTAGATGACATGGCATCTTCCATGTACGACGTTTGCACATCCAGGTCGGAGAATTGGGACTCGAATTTGTCCATGACGAGGGAGATCTGATCAGATGTTTAGCTGAAACGACAAATTATGAAGAAGGATGTATAGCGTGAAACGTACTCGTTCAAGGTTCATGCCCTCCATAGCTTTGTCCATCCCTCTTACAACCGAAGTCATGTTTCCGGTCACTTGTCGCATAGTCACTGCTGTTTCAACCCTACTTGCGACAGCATCGATTCGACTAGACAATCTGAGGAGGTTAAGAGCTTCGCTCTTCTTCCGGATGGCATTTGAGGCGTATATCCGTGCGCCGTCGTTGTTCCCTTGTTGCAGGGCCTGAGGAATCAGATTAATTTATGACAAGTATGCCTGAATAAGGTATCGAGCACCTTCTTCAGACGAGATTTCTCAGAGTTCTCGTCCTTCTGTGCTTTCTTTGCCTGTCGATTTAGAGTCTTTGCGGTGAACTACGGAGTTGCGATTAGTTTCCGCAGGAGCACGTCAGTGATGAGGTTCAAGACCTTGAGTTGGAAGAGGGTTTCTATCAGACACTTTAATTAGTATCCATAGAATGATCTGAGAGGATACTTACTCTCGAGATTGCTCATGATGGTCGGATGAAGAGAGGTAGTATCGGCTGTGCCATAGTAAATGGCTGTCCACGTGGAAGCTATACCGTGACGCGCTTCGACGCGCTGGTCGACTTCAAATTCCATCTTCTCCTCAAGATATGTCGCTGTTGCACTACCTCAGGTTTGTTTTCTCCCTTTTTCCTCTTATTTGTTCTGAATGTTGCATCTAGTTATGCCGCCATTCTCGCTGCTTTTGCATTCGTTACTCTTTCGCTCGGTTGATCTTTTCCATTTCCTGGCAGTCGAAGTACTGACCGTCATTTGCGATTCCAGCCAGCGGCTTGCTGTACGTCTCGGAACTCATAGAGGAGCACTCTCGTATCGCAAAGATGGTTGGCCAGAGAGGGATATGTGTCAGTCCCTTCAATGAGCACCATCGTCACTAACTAAACTTGGGTGATCATCATGAATTTAGGCCATAATAGCACTGCATGCAGTACTGTATTTCTCAGAATCGCTACCCTTTCCTCAAATTGCCTTTTCTTCCATTTGCCACATCGTATATCTGCAAAACTTCTCCAGCACTTGGCCTCTCATCTCATTGACATCACTCTCTTTCATGTCATCATGCATTCTCGTCATCGCAGATCATTTCCTCTGGTTCTTCTACTTTGCACGCGTATCGCAAGAGGCACGACATACTGCCCAGAGGACATATCATGGAACACCGACTCCAAATGTACTTGGCTTCCCGGAGATCGCCACATTCTTCGGTATATGCGTCTGGCTCGCACCCTTGTTTTTGTTCCTAAGTCTCAGCGCAAACGACAATGCGCTTCCCTTATCTTCTAGTAAGTTTTTCCCCCATATTTTCATAGAAATGACACCGCCAGAAGGATTTCTGTTAACCATTCGATCAAATCTAGCCGACCCAGGATCCCCAGTGGGCTTGAACAACACTCCTCGCGTCTCGCTCTTCCGATCTCTCTTCTCAATGACGCGCATACAATCCAAACCACGAAGAGAATCCGAAGGAATCATCGCTCCACGTTCTCCCAGCCTCCCACCACGCTCGCCTCTAATCCCAAATACACCAAATACGCCATCCAGAAGAAGTTCGCTGATGGCACCAACTTCACAATACGACACGTTATCTCCACCGCGTTCTCCTGGTGCGAATCCTATCAAGGATATGGATAGTAGCCACATCATGAATGCCGGTAACTTCAGATTGGGTACGCCGCCGAGGCAGACAGCTCGCAGAGCGACTGGTGAGATGGTTGGGCTGGGCCTGAGGAGAGCAACTGGGAGCCCAGCTATAGGGAGCGATAAGTTCTACTGAGTTCAATTACAAAGCATGTATAAACGTATCGTTAATGGGAAGGCTAATATCATCCCAGGGTATCATTGAGATAGGGAAGGACTTGGTTTGACGGTACAGTCTTTATAGTTTTGCCGAAAACAAAACACGTTCTGGACGAACTCAGGTATGGACTATGGTGATACCGAGTTTCGTAAGGTCAGTAAGAAGAGGAGGCCCGGGGAATAGTAAAGTACAATTTTTGCTCGTGAATCTGTAATTAGATTGGAGAGCCATGAATACTTCGAGGGAATAAAGAAATAGGAACAAGACAGCATCGAAAATAAGAAATTGAATGAAGGGAAATGAAAGGGATGGGGAGAGAAGGGAGTAGTGCATCGGCGTCGGTGTTCATATCTCTGACGGTGGGTTTACGTCTCCAAACGCGTCGTGGAAGCGACCAGTGTTCACGAAACGAGAGAGATGCGGGTGGCTTTCGTGTGACTAAGAAGTCTCGTGTGGGGACGTGCTCTACGTGAGTATAGATATCGCGCTGGTTTGCATAGGCTGGGCAGTGAAGGATGGAAATGCGGAACTGTCTCGTCTCCTGAATACTTTGGTGGTTGAGTCTGACTCTCGCAGCTCTATACCGTCAAGGTGTCGGTATCGGCGCCGCAGGGCCTTCCTCCTGCGCGGCGACTGTCAGCCTCGACCATAAGAGTCGCCGCAAGCGGGGAACAATGATGTGATTGCCTGTCCAACATCTCTTACAGACACCGTGAGGTTCCCATTCATGTCTGTTGTTAGCGGTCTCGTACTTTTTCATCTCCTTCAAGGGGTCTTTAGACACCCGCCAACTATTAATGACACGAGTGGTGCCCTTTTCGCAAACGTCTTGCTGGCTGCAACCATGAAAGGCTCCCAATTCATCCGCCATACCCTCGAGACTCTTGTCGAGTGTTTCCCTGATGAGAAGCAAGCGATGAAAGGCAGCAAGAGGGAGATAGCCCCACATTGCTGTACGAGTGTCGAAATCGAAGAGAGCTGGTTGCGCCGCTCGACACGCATACCAATCTTTGCGAATGCTTGTCTTGAGAAGCTGATAATAGGCTGCTGGGAGGATGTCCGGGATGTTAAAAAAGGATGCAACACAGATAGCGGAAACAGGCTCTGGAAGCCTGTCATCGAGACGAAGTCCATCGACGAGAGGGGTGTCAGTATCCCACATTGCGTCGTGTTGATTTCTGAGCCTATCTTCATTTAATGAATGACAATCCCATTCGTCGAGCGAGGTGGGCCAATCCGATGCGAAATAATCTGTTAATCTGGTCCGTAGATCGTCCATCTCGTATTTGCTAGCAATACCTAGGATAGAGAGTAATCGATGCGCTTCTTGGGGCTGATGTCGTTTGTACGGTAGTGAGCTGAGGGCATAAATTGAGAAGATATAAAGTGTAAAAAATTCATTCCGCGTACTTTGGATCATATAACGCACGCAAAAGCTCAGATAGATCTGAAGCGTGATCATACATTCGAACGAGTGGAACTCCATCGTAAAGCTCAATTTCAGAAGGATCATTTGGCGGCGGTAGAGTGAACATTGACGCGAAGACGGGAGAATGGAGAGATAAGATAGATTGGTGGACACGGAAAACAACGTTCTTTGTCCCTTCGAATGCAAAGAGTGCTACATTACCATCTGCAAAATAGAACGATTTCGAGCGTTCTACTTCGAGTACGGGCGGGGCAGCCTGAGCAGGAGGCCTGGGGATAGCTACGACGCTGCTGGTACTCGTGACAGAATCCGTGAGTCGTGCGATCTGTTGACTACGAGTAATAAGGTCGTCTAGTTCCCGGAGAGACATTGTCACGTTTGTCGTGTTCGTTGGTCTCCTCGTTTTGATAGCTTCGAGTGAGTCGACCAGTTTCTTGACAACAACGACGAGTTTAGTTGGATCCAAGGCGCGTGTCGAACTTGAAGAGCTCTCGGGATGATTCTGTTCTGAAGATGGTACCGGCGTGGCCATGTCCATTTGAGGACTACTCTGGAACTAGCTGCTACTAGATACTGAGCTAGCAGAAGGATTTAACTCCCAGCCTGAGGTCCTGCGGAGACTCGGAGTCACAAGTTGCCCCGAGACCCGGAGATTCGGAACGTGGTGTGATTTCAAGACGGCTTTGCCAAATAGTGCCGCGATGCCGACGGCCACTTTGCGGGCACTCCCTCGGCCTCCGGAGGGACCAAATCGACTCGCGCCCATTCCAAGAATCGGGATCTCCTCCTTCGTTCCTCCATGCACTTGTATCTCGGAAATAACCCTCGAGTACTTTACCTAGTAACTAGCTCACACGACGAACGATTAGGACGACCGCGCAGAGCTCTCGTATTCCGGGCTGGAGAACCCAATTCTGCACAGGCTGTGGTCGAGTTTCTACCCAAAGATGAGATCAATCTCGCAAATACCGTCAGGTTGACCAGAAGGATTGTAAAAGGATGTCTTGGTCTGATATCTATTGAAAATGGTATGCGGATCGACTATCCCCTTGTTTGGAAATAATCCCAACCTTGAATTCAAGATGTATTCTTGGCTGTGGTGACTTCTGCAACCGAAGTCGGGAACACACGACCTTCAGCCTCTACAGAGGAATCTGTAGCACGGATTCACGAAGTCTGTTTCTTCTGCTTGACATCTTCAACCTGGGACGACCTCGCAGCCGCCGCAGACGTGATCCCCAGTCCAGATGCTGTTGACTCGCTCCTACGAGAGCCCTATCAACAGTCCACGCAGGCAACACCAATTTTTGAACACCCTTGTATGCCCTTGACAAAGATCTTGTCATCAGGGTCATTTTATTATGCCCTCGAACCCCAGTGGGACCTTTCCTCGCGATTATCAGTACGATTGTCTAGAGACGCGCACATGGCAAAAGATATTGGGACATTTGATGAACGTTTTGTTTGGAATGAGTACATCGTCAGGAGTCTCCTCGATTTCCGAGATAGGCTGGACGCGAATGAACGCGAAGATCTTGATCGGTGCCAGTTTATCGTATGTCTCGAGCAATCCACTGGGTTGTCGTACCAGTCTGATATTATGTCCTCTATAGATCTTAGCCATTCAAGGCTATGTTGGAGTCTTCACTATGGCTTTACCAGCCCCTCCCACTGACGGTTCGCCGACAATTGCCAATCTAGCTCTTATATCACGACTTGGCTGGAAACGCGCCGGAACTCGTTTTAATACGCGTGGCGTCGACGATGACGGCAACTGTGCCAACTTTGTAGAGGTGAGCTCTTTATTTTGCTACTGACCCTATATTCTGAGCTTTGTTCCAGACAGAAACTGTATTCTGCACCGACCAACATTGCGTCAGTTACGTCCAGGTCCGTGGAAGTGTTCCTCGTATGTATTCCTCCTTCATCTGAACATTCCATACAATCTTACCAAACATACGCAGTCTTTTGGGAACAACAAGGTTTACAGACCTTTGGCCAACGCATCCAAATCACACGCCCTCACGCATCACAGCCCGCATTCGAACGTCATTTCGCTCAGCTAGCAGAAGAGTATGGTGCAGTGCACGCCATCAATCTTCTCGGAACTAAAGAGAACGAAGCGATCCTTACCGGCGCATATGCAAGACATCTTCAAATAGCTCGAGGCGCTTTGAGCGATGATCTCGATATAACAAACTACGATTTTCATAATGCAGTGAGACTCGGTGGACATGACAGTGTGGTCAGGGATCTTAGGTGAGGGTAATATTTTGCCTTTTGATATAGCAATGATCCTTATTCCACATTTCTAGGCGTCTGGAAAGCATAACCGATCACGTTGATAGGTTTGGATTCGCCATGTGCGACGCGACCTCCGACGAAATTGTCACAGACCAGAAAGGCGTCTTCAGGACGAATTGCTTAGACTGGTGCGCATCTAGCCCTGTGGCACTCGCGACGCGAATTAACAGGTTCGCAGCTTGGATCGCACCAATTTCGTCCAGGATATACTCTCTCGTACGACTCTAGAACAATACCTACTTCTCGTTCGTCGCGAATGGATACACTCCAACTCACTATGGTCTCATCATAGGGAGCTCTGGGCTGAGAATGGTGATGCTCTATCTAGGATTTACGCGGGAACTGGGGCCCTCAACACGAGTTTCACACGAAGTGGGAAACGGACGTTAGCTGGTACGCAAAACATCCAGTCGCGGTTGTTCTTCGGTACTGACTCATCCTCAGGTGTTCTCTCTGACGCCACTAAAAGTGTCTCGAGAGCATATATCAACAATTTCCAAGACAAAGCCAAGCAGACAGCCATTGACATGTTCCTAGTAATTTCGTGCAACTCTTTCTCGCTGGCTCAATTCTAATTTCAGTTATTAGGGAAATATGAGCAATCAGCGTCGTGTGACTGTATTTGATCCAATACACGATTCTGTTCGTGCTGCTTTGGAACAACGGTATGTTTCGTCTCGATTATGTGAGTTGCTGCTTTTAATCCAGAGATGCCTGTGAAGGATATCGGAATATTCTACTACAAAACGTTGCACGTTTTTCGTGGGTACTTGGAATTTGAATGGGCGGGTGCGTATCTTCTTGATGAAGTGTTGGCAGTTTATTCATGACTATTCTTATATGATAGCCTCCATCTGAGTCCTTGCTGCCTTGGCTGTTTCCTCGAGAGGGTGAGTATGATGTACTCTTTACACTAGACATCTGTCTCATTTCATTTCTCTAGGCATCGATGAGTACGTTGGAATCCGATCTAGCGTCGACGACACTGATGCTTTCTCGCTGTTTCAAGTCCCGACATGTTTATACTGGGTTTCCAAGAAATCGTGCCACTGACTGCACAGCAGATAGTACAGACTGATCCCGAAAAAAGGTATTGTTCGTCGTCCTTTTTCTAACGTGACTTGTTATTCATTTGTCAACAGACGAGTATGGGAAACAAGAATAATGGACACTTTGGACCGTCGTCCAGGGAAAAAATCTAACTATGTTTTGCTCAGAAGTGAACAGGTATGTAAACCTACCTAAGAATACGGAAGGTGACTTAGTCCCACATTCTATAGCTGGTTGGAACTGCGCTGCTGGTACTAGTAAAAGCCGAGCTGACGGCCGTGATCCGTAATGTCGAAGGGACTTCTCGCAAGGTGAGTAACGTTCAGGCATCTATTATCGTTTCCTATCCTCAACTAGTTTTTTGTAGACAGGTCTCCGAGGCATGTCGGGGAATAAAGGCGCCGTGGGCGTCAGACTTGAATACCACGACACAAGCTTTTGCTTCTTGACTGCACATCTTGCTGCTGGACACTCGAATGTTGACGAGCGGAACGCCGATTATAAAACTATTGCCACTGGTTTACACTTCCAGAAGGGAAAAACGATTACGAGCCACGAGTGAGATCATGATCGTCCTTCCGTTTCATATATCCTATCTGAATTTTCCTCATAGAAACATTATTTGGCTGGCGGATACGAATTATCGCATCGATATGGATAATGAACTGGTTAGGAGCCTTGCGCAAGCTGACGATTTTGATGCCTTACTGGCTGCGGATCAAGTAAGTCTGGCGTCACCGTCTTCGATGAATAGATAGGTTGACCTGGATGCCTCCAAAAGCTTAAGCAGGTGATGGACGCCAAAGCGGCTTTTGCTGGATATGAAGAAGCGCCACTGCTCTTCCGGCCGACCTATAGGTATGACCTTGGAACGGACAACTACGATACCAGTGAAAAAATGCGGATACCAGCATGGACTGGTACGTCACCTTTGTTCCAATCTTGATGCACTGTCTAAGTTTACTGCAGATAGGATACTGTACCGCGGAAGTCAGCTTGACATCGCCGTGTACTCGAGGGCTGAACTCCGAGGCTCAGATCATAAACCAGGTGGCTGATTTCATATCCTATACTTTCGTATCTTTCACTCATCACGAAACTACAAGTATACGCCCTGTTCAGGGCTGATGTGCGAATAATCGACACCGTAAAGCGTGCTGCATTATCACGTCTGCTTCTGGAAAGCGTAGTATCTACTGCACCGGGTGAAAAACTGGACGAAAAACTGGCGGCGTTGTATCTGCCAGCTGACTTCGTAGAACGTACGCCACACCCATCTTTTCCATATGCCACATGAAAAGCTGAAGGTTTGATTCCATCAGTTCCACCCCCTAGCACGGACGAAATCGCATGGTGGGATACCCCAGGTACTTCGCCATATCATCAGCGATATCCTTCTCAGAACTCAGCTCTTTTGCAGATCAACCGAAAGGTGTAATACCCTTGTCCGAATTTCAAGCAGAACATCCTAGCGGAACAAATCCATTCGATTATCCAGATGAATCCTCGTTGTCGTCTTCACCGTCTTCATCAGATGAAGAACTCTACTCGCATGCCCTTACCCTGCAGACGCCTCTTGCACCAGTACAAGCTGTACGAAAGCCTCCTCCCCCGCCACCTCGGCCAGTGATATCGGCGAAGCCAGGTACAGAAGACTCGTAGAATCGAACATCCCATAGCACTTAATCATACCCATACAAATGTATATTGTAAACCCTCGTTCTCATAGGCACAGAATAGAACGTAATCAGTGGCACTAGATCAGTCCTTGCTTCTTCAAATCTTCGTAAGTTTTGCGATTGTAGACGTTACCCTCATCATCTTCCAGCTCCTCCATGGTCTCCTGCTCGAATATTTCATGACGCCCTTCTTGCTTCAATTTCTCGGCCACTATACAATTCGATGAGTCTGGGAAGTATCAAGAATCATGAACAAGACTCACGCGAAAGAGCATCTTCGATACGCGTGATTTCGTGGAAGTGTTTCGTGTTTGGCAGTCCAAGTGCTCGCATACCAAAAGCATGTCTGGATTCCTGAAAGTTGAAGTATTAGAGGTGGAACGGCAAGAACGAGGATTCACAACAAATTACCTGGAAATGACGATCAAAGTTTTTCCTTGCAAATGATTCGTTATATGATTGTCGAAAAAGCTGAGTGCATTCACGGAAACTCACCTGCCCATATACACATGATCTGAGCATATTTCACATCGGTATTCAACACCCAGACCATGGAGTTTGTACAACCAGTAGGGTATAGGCTTGCCATCCCATCCCAAAGGTAATTTGAGGGGATTATATATCCGTTCTTCTTCCTCTTCCTCCTCACCAGGCGCACCGTCAGCATTAGTGTTTACGGGCGCCGGTGGTGGGTTGGCTTGGTCCAAAAGTTCCTGCTCACGTTCACGAGCTGTGAGTGAGAATCTCCTTTCGACATTGGATTTTGTCTCGTTGAGAGTCGGTGTCAAAGTTTTCAAGAGGGATGTTGTTATATGAGTGAGATATGCAGAAGTGCGCAGACGAGACGTGGCAGACGACTGGTGCGTGTGATTGGGAGTAGATGTTGGATGGGTGCCATTGGGGTTTGCGGCTGGGGTTTCGGAAGTAGCTTGCTTAGCAGTTGCCTTGACGTGTTTTTTGGAAGTTAGATGCGCGTCATATACGGTCTGTTTCGAGTAGTTTTTTTGGCCTTTTGCGAAGACTGTAAGCTCAAGATTTGCATACGAATGATTTGACTTACAAGCTGTACACCAGATCCCACTGGTTCCATTGCCGTTCGCAGGCGTTTTGGTACTGCTGATCTCTTCCCAGCCTGGATATTCTCCAGCGTCCCATTTCTCGTTGAATTCGACCTCGGACTCTCGTTGTTGGGTTTCGATGTCGACCAACGGTTGGGTGCGTTTCGCGAATGATAAAAGATAGGCATGCAGATTTTTGATATATCTACAGATTGTTAATACCACACAAAGAGGTTTGGACAAATGTAGCGCACGTTTCGTAGTCTTTCGTGAACCTGGTTTCCTTAGGCAATTCTTTGTGAACAGGTCCTGGTTCTACAGCAAGAAGTAAGTCGAGGTATTGAAGGTATCCCGGTCGTTTTCCGAGGTTTTTCAGATTGCTATATGCAGTGTGGTTAGCATACAGGTCAAGATATTTCCCATATGCCTCTTCACCCGAGAATAACAAGGATATGGCTATATTGGAACCATGTTGAAGAACTTAGTAGGACAACAAAGGGACGAAACAAGCTACGCACGGTCTTCCTCTGCATACTCATCGTCTCCACCGTCTTGATTTGGATCCTCCAGTAGGCTCGCAAGTTCGAGTTCGAATCCTTTCGGAACAGAATCGGGGTACTTGCTGTAGTGTTCTTGAATCTTAGACAACCGCGAATAGAACTCGGATAGATCATTCTGCTGAGAGGGTGCCGAAAGGAGATTCATTTCTGCATTTCTGGCATCTTCATCCTGGTAGAAATTGTGCAACGCAGAAACCCTGGACGATATACGATCAAGCATTTCCGAGGCTTTGTGTTCATTGCGAAGGTTCGACTCGTGAGTAGACTGAGGTCTAGAAAGAAGAGTATAGAGAGCCCTTTCGAAACGTTCGATTTCTTCGTGGCTTTGTCGCTGTACTTCTATGATAGAGTCCATTTCTGTAGATTTCTAGAGTTTTGGAGGGTGTTCAAGAACGTTCAAGTCGAGTTGCAGCCTAAGTGAGATCGAATCGTTTTCCAATTCCGAGTCAAACTCCGATCCTGAAGCCTTCTCTTGATCAACCACTCACTAAATATTCCAAAAAATGGCTGGAATCAATCCGGGTGATGAGGTACTTTCTTCATATCATATTACATCGTTCTATGCTCACTTTTTGGTTGTAGAAACTCGTTTTCGAATCTTCAGAAGCTGTCTCCGTCGTATCTACTTTTGATGACCTCGGTTTGAAGGAAGACCTCGTCCGAGGCATCTACGCTTACAGTATGCCCTCTTTACTCCACCTCTCATCTTATAATCTCATGAGACACTCATTCTAGACTTCGAAAAACCCTCCGCTATCCAACAGCGCGCAATCTTGCCCATAACTCAAGGACGAGATGTTATTGCTCAGGCCCAGTCAGGAACCGGTAAAACAGCAACATTCTCCATTTCTATCCTCCAATCCATCGATGTTACCGTCCGAGAAACGCAGGCCCTCGTACTTTCACCTACACGGGAACTAGCGACTCAGATTCAGTCGGTCATTCTTGCATTGGGTGACTACATGAATGTACAGTGCCATGCCTGCATCGGTGGGACTTCGATTGGGGAAGATATCCGGAAGCTCGAGTATGGTCAGCATGTCGTATCTGGGACACCCGGACGTGTGTTTGATATGATTCGGAGGAGAAGTCTCCGAACTAGAAATATCAAAATGCTCATTCTTGACGAGGCCGATGAACTTCTCAACAAGGGTTTCAAGGATCAAATATACGACGTATATCGCTATCTTCCTCCTGCAACACAAGTCGTCCTCCTATCCGCCACCTTGCCATACGACGTCTTGGAGATGACCACCAAATTCATGACGGACCCCATTCGTATCCTTGTCAAGCGTGATGAATTGACATTGGAAGGAATCAAACAGTTCTTCGTAGCCGTGGAGAAGGAGGATTGGAAGTTTGACACACTGTGCGATCTATACGATACGCTCACTATCACTCAAGCTGTTATTTTCTGCAACACACGGCGCAAAGTCAGTCTCCGAGATACTCTGCTATGTCATAACAGTCATTCAAATACCCCCTCAGGTCGATTGGTTAACAGAGAAGATGCGTGCTTCCAATTTCACTGTTTCGTCGATGCACGGCGAGATGGTCCAAAAAGAGCGCGATGCTATCATGGCCGAATTCCGAGGTGGAACTTCGTAAGTCCGGCATCCTTAACGAGTATATGTCAATTGTCTTATAAGGTCTCTTCCCAATAGCCGTGTCCTTATCACGACCGACGTTTGGGCCCGTGGCATTGATGTACAGCAGGTTTCTTTGGTGATCAACTATGACCTACCAGCGTAAGTAGTTCCGTAGCCCTCTCTTCGTTTCATATATTGAAAACAGTCATGTCATCTTCTAGAAACCGAGAGAACTACATCCATCGTATCGGCCGTTCAGGAAGGTTCGGCAGAAAAGGTGTCGCTATCAATGTAAGCTCTAGTTACATCATAGACTATCCACGTCCTAACCAACCCTCCAGTTTGTGACCGTTGACGATGTTCGCATTCTCCGAGACATCGGTAGGTGCCTTCTCTATGTCAGTGCGTTATATTTACTAACCATCGCATTCATCTCCAGAACAATTCTACAGCACCCAAATTGTACGTCCCTTTTCTTGCACCATGTGTAAGGTTACTAATCCCCTTTTCAGGACGAAATGCCCGTCAACGCCGCAGAACTGATCTAAATCTATCCTCCTTGCTTTCATTGGTACGAGTCTGTCTTATGTAGTTTATAGTTTATCATTGTGTTACAATCCTTTGCTATCCAGGCAATATCAAACCGTATGCATATGTAACTCAACTTCCTAAGTCATACAGTGCCATAAATATTGCATGTCTAGGACGTACGCGGCCTGCCTACACTGCAGTGGAGCAATTCCGGGTGACCGGCGGTCCGTAAGGTTGAGTTAACCTTGAGCAACTCCATCCAGGTTGCGGCAGGTACGATCTAGAGGAAATTGAGGAAATTAATGAATTTAGAAGGTCTTCGAGTTGGAGCACTAAGAATCAAGTTGTGCTATTAATGCAGACGCTCTTGAACAACGGGTCCGAGGGAGTCACGAAGATACCAAGTGAAGTGAAGAGGGTACTGGTGCCTCGAGGTAGAACATATATCTCCCGTCACAGAACACATCGACGACTGGCGGACTCAACAAAGAAAATCAACCGTTGGTTCGGGGACTGCACAAAAATGTGATTTTGTGAAGGAGCGGGACGTCGAAACGCGTGGAGTTCGGTGCTAATATCGTTACTGTGAGTACTGGAAACTCTTGAGTCGAGCCTGGAAGAGTGCATACCTGCCATACACCTCGCACCAGGCCACCGGAGGGGACGAAGACAGACTAAAGCGCTATTGGGTCTTGGCACGGAAGATGATCATTGGCTTCGTCCCTCACGGTTAGTGAGCAAGGGAAGAAACCGCAGGCCGTGGGCCAGCCTGGGACCAAAGGATCTGAAATTGACCATCATCATGGGCGGTTACCCAATCACCGCCGTGGTGGATTTCGTCCGACGGGATTTCGGCAACTGTATTGAACATCATTAGTTCGTGACCGTTAATAAACATCAGACCCTAGCAAACACTCACTATCGGATGAAATTTGTGGCCTAAGAATGGGGGATAGAGCTTAAAAGCTGCTACAGCGGGTAGAACTGGAAGAGACAGATAGGAAGGCTTCGAGGCTAATGATGATTCAGAGTCACGGTAGGAATCAACACCCGACATAAGGGCTACTCCAGTGAGGCGAGGACATTCCTCCAGAGGGGGAACGGCCGAAAGCCCTACACGCGGACGCGGAAGGACAATCCATAAGCCTGGCGCCTAAGATGCACACGACGGGTAGGGAGAAGAGAACTAGCCGTGGGATGAACCCGGGAATAGTTGTCTGTGTCAGCGAGGCGAAGTGTTGGAGACCAGATAATCAAGAATCTACGGCTGATCCCAGGAAAAGTCAGCTGTCCTTTTCATCAGAAGACCCTGTCGCAGCTATGCACATAGTTGGCGTGTAGCGCTGATTTATCGGACCCCTGGCGCAATAAGATAGACTTTTGCCTTTAGAGGGTGAAGTCCGAATTGCGAGGGAAGAAACGAATATCAGGCGGAGAAAGGTAGGCCAATTTGAACAGAGATTTAGTGCGCATTGATACTGTATCTAGAGCATCTTCGTTTGAGATAGCCACATTATCAATCTACAAAATTTTGCACCGTCAGTAAGGGGTAACGCGTGAGCGCATTACGGCACTGACCACTTGGCATGACGGGGGACATTGTATACCGTCCAGAAATCTGAAGCAGGGCTTGGGAACCACTATTACGGCTGAAGACAAACCTTGTCGGTAGAATCTGAATAGACAAGGAAACTTTGTCATCAAATTTAGAAAGGATGAACGGTGACCGAAGATATGTAGCTTCAGAGCATCACCACGAATAGAACGCCTGCGTCAACGCTCTCTCCAGGTCGACCTCCCGGGATCAATGTGGACAAGAGGTAAGCGGCGACCAATGGTTCGACTCCGTTACTGGTACCAATCAGAACTCACTGAATTCCGATCTCTGAGCTATTTGAGGATAATATCAGGAGGTCCGATTCATGATTGGACCACTTACATGCTCATATGTTCTGTAACCACGGTTTCAAAAACAGATTTCCATCCGTGAGCAGCACCCGGCAAGTCCCCACGAACTACAGAGTTGGATTCGAGGGGAGCTCCGCGTTTCCGAATTGGAAGTAGTGTCGTCGATCAATTGGCACATATATGTATAGATAGGGTCTGTGGAATATTAGCTAGATAGAAGATGTTCGGGCAGAAAACGAGGACCGACCGACCGAATTCTAACCAGACGAAAGGTGCTGAATATCTGTTGGGTCCCTTCCGGATCCAGCCTCAGCTCGATGCGATGTCGCGCGGCCGGTACACGTACACGTAAAAATCAATATCTTTTCCCAAATCTGGTAATAGTAAGAACTTGGCCTCCGTGTTTATCGATGAAACGAATGGCTCCCTTCCCCCAAGCCACTATTCATCTAGAGGCCGTTCACAATTCATGTTACGAGTCCGGCAATTGAAGCCACAAGACAAGATGAACCTGATCCTCACGATATCAAACTCAGAAAATGTCTAGAGAAAAGCAGCGAAAACAGGCATACCCTTACTCCTTCGTTCAACTTCTGGAATAGACCTCGTTAGGTGGAGGAAGTAGTACCCAGGGGCTTCTAATCGACTCCGTCTTCATGGATCATGACGTCTGGGTTAAATTTAGCTTCCGCCAAATACTAATCGTGTATCGTGGTCATCTTTCCCTCTCAGAGGAGGACTTGATAGCGTATCGATCCACATCGTATGCATGTGGTCGGCGTGCGGACATACGTCTAAAAGTGTCGACATTTTAGTTACCCCGAGAAAACTTAGTGATTCATTTTGACCCACGCCATTGCAGTATAAAGGAGCACGTATACTGGGCTTCATCGCTCCATTATCTCCCATCTGTCCCTCATCAGAGATATCTCTTCCACTATTCAGACCATGTGTTGCTGGCGAAGGTGAGTGAAGTCGTCCTCGCACCGCTCTTTTATTCATTCTCATTGACTGTCTTCAGAGTCCGAAACTTTTATACGAGGTAGGTCATTCTCGCCATTGGAGAAAGAAGCACCATTCTGACGAGTGTTGACCGACAAGGTGTGGCCATGGCGTTAACCTGGTCCGTGCAATCCCTGTTTGAAGATGGTAGACGAGAGAACGTTGACATCTTCCACGACTATCTAGCCAGACGAAGAGGTAAGACACTAATGCACGAGGCTCAGACTTGATTGATAGATACCTCTATCGAACAGATCAAATGTGACCTTGTGCGCTGTAAATTCAGCCCGGCGCATCCACCAGACTGCGTCCCTCCAGAATGCACAAAAATCTGCTGGCAATAGTAAGACTCAAAGACCTGGTTTCTGCTGTTTGATCGCTGAGGCGCCGTCGATAGTCACCAGTTCCCCCAGCAATACTGTCAGTCTTTTTCTTTTCTTCGACATTGGCGCCTCTTTCCTGAAACGCATCGGCATTAGCTCCCCACTTGGATAGATTGTGCCCGACGTGTGCCGCTGATGCAGTGGCACGACAGAGGGGTTAGAAACTTGGGCCCGAGTCAAGAATGAGTAGTGAACCTGAAGCGTTTGTAATATGTGACTATGAAAGATCCGACTGGCTGGCTGCTCCGCTCCGAGAGGTCCGTGACAGTTCGATTATCAGCAGGATGTGCCAGAAGGGAACTTCTGTACAGCTTAGATTCTTGGCCGAGGCAAGGGCAAACGGGGATCAGGGAGATGGCATGTGCACCTGATAAATAAAGAGAATTGAGATTGTCCAAAAATACAAGAATAACAGCACAGTTACAAAGAATGTTTTGAATCCACTCCTGTCCGACTACGACGCAGTGTCCTACCGGAAAAACGTGGATGGGGGGTATCGCTCAATCATCTCCAATGTCGTGCTTTTTCTTCAACTGCGCAAGCTCTTCCTCCCGACGTGCCAAATCGGCTTTAGCAGCGGCAGCATCTTGTTTAGCCGGCATGTGATACAGAACGACTATGTAACGTTCTTGCAGATGGAACCCATTCAGGTGGTCGAGTGCATTTTTAGCCTGTAACAAATTCAGTCTTGTGCAGAGGTACGAGGAAGAGGTACGAACATCCATAACATCATCAAAAACGACGAAGGCCGTTCCCTTCGTCTTCTGTTCACTCCCTATGCGAATTTGGCGTATGCTGCCATATCTGCCGAACAGATCGTACAGGTCCTCGCCTGTGATTTGGTAGTTGAGATTCTTGACGAAGAGGATGCGGTTCGCACCGGGAGGTAGTTTAGTCTATGAAAGAGGTATACTTGAGTTTCCAGAACCATGGACGAAAACAGGAAAGTACTCACGGCTGGTCGTGCAAGAGCCATACGAGTCGAGACGAACTTCGAAGGAATTTCCAAGTTTCGTTTGTAATGTTTGCCAGCTATTTGGTACAGCGTGCTAACCTTCCCAAGCGAAACAGCCGCGGTATGCGAAATTCGAGATCATCTTCGAAATCTTATCTGATACAAATCTACGTACGTTACGTGCTACTAAACTCGCTAACTGTTGTACCAGGTAGCCGGCGTAGGGGGGACATAGTGGGTTAATCGGTAGTGTCTGCAAAATACGACTAGGAAACTTGCTGAGGGACTCATCAAGGAGTCTCTAAACTCTCTGCATACGCGCGCTGAAAATTGGCTTGTGAAGGGAGCGTTTGTGCTAGCGGATAACGGGATTTGCAAGCCGCCTTGTGGCCTCCAAATTTCCAAGCACGTTTTTGACAGTCCCTACTGCAAAATACTGTCTATGAGGACGGTCAGAAGACGACTTGTAGGCACGACTCGGAAGACGAAGCTACTGACCGTTTGGCATCCAGCGCAGATCAGCATCTTGACATTATTCCTGCCCTCTAAATTGTCACATCCGGGACTTTCGCATCTGCGGTGTAGGGGTCCACCCGCAAGACCGATCTTAGCAATATTCTCGATTTCCACTGGGTCTCGCTTGTCAACACCGGAAGCAATGTACTCATCAACGAGTGCATTCCACTCTTGTACGCCTTCATGCCTCCCGGTTCTCGAGATCATGGAATCTATAGGGCTGCAACGAAGTTTAATGCATAGCATTCACCGAATGAAACGTCAACCTACTTCGGCATGAACTCAAGCCTCTCTGCGGCATACGCGAATGCAGGATCAATTTGGCCAGTAGACTTGAGTTCCGCTAGGACTATTGCCTTTTGATTTCTGTGCCAGGCTTCAGTTCTGGGAATTTCCATCCGTGCTTGATGCTTTTCAAGAAGCTGCATCCATTCCGTTTTCGAGGCCGACTCAGAGGAGATATCCTTGGGCATACCGAGGGAGAATTCCACCGACGGCCGAATGTACGATCCCTCATCGTACCACTGCTCAGTTCTTTTCAATCCCCTCTTCTTGCAACACTTCGCGTAAATTTTTCGAGACCCACACCGACACAAGAACTCTTCCGGAAAAGGTCTCGTGGTCCCATCTCCGTGGCAATCGTCCAAGTTTGTAGGGGGATGCTGCTTGTTGAGTTCGGAAGGGGACACAGAGACTAAGAATGGAAAATGGGATGGATTCGGGAGTAGACGTAGACACAAATAGTAGTAGGTAGTGGGAAGAAGGAAGAATAGAAAACGAATGTCCAAAAGACTATATGGGAAGAGCCTCGTGTGGAGTGCATGGAAAACGTGAGGTGCAAGAACAATGGAAAAGTCATATCTAATCGCACAGCCGCCGGTGCTGCGATGGCGAGATCCGTACTCAGCCATAGAGGATACCCTACACCTCCTCCCAACATACAAATATCAACCGTCCCTGGTTGATCCTCTAACCTTGAAAAAAAAACGAACCTCAAGCCTCGTCTCCATCCGAAATGCCAGCCAAATCTGCGGGATCGATGAACTCCGTGACCTCGAGTTGTTTCGTCGACCGCGCATAGTAAGGAATGAGACGGAAGGCAGCAAATTTGAGACGAGATATGGCGCCGGTAACTTCAGCGAGACGATACGCGCCGCTCCTGAGACGTTGAGCAACGACCATTGGACCGAAATACCTGGGTTTGCATTTTCTTCCAGCTTCGGCTTCGATTTTCTTGTTGAGGACTAGAACGAGGTCGCCAGGCTGGAACGCGTAGTCGTGGATGATGTTCGTGAAGCGTCGTTCGAAATCTTTGATGGAGGCGAAGCGGCTGCGCAGTACTCGGTCGTGGATCAAGGCCAAATCGGATTCGCGTTTCTCGAGTTGAAGGGCACGAAGAGCAAGGAGGTCGGAGTCGGAGAGTTTGGAGATGATGTCGGGGAGTAGGAAGGTCGCTTCGGTGATGTCAAAGGGTAGGAGGGGTTCGACGCCGTGTGCCGCGTAGTAGGGAGAGAAGCCGGTAGACTTACGAGTTGTAATTCGTTCTGCCCAAAAAATATACGGCGCGTGCTCGGGCCACTTGGTAATGTCTCCTTCGCAAGCCTTGACTAGCGCATCGCGGACTGGACGGTGAGGCGACTCGATTATGCCGTTGGAACGCGAGTTGTAGGGCGAGATTCGGATGTGATGGATGTGGTATTTTTTGGCGAGCCAATCGAGCGCGGCGACGAAGGGTGTTCCGTTGTCTGTGACGATCTCCTGGAGTCCTCCCCATCTACACAAGATTTCTTCGAAAATAAAACTCCCCAGCGTCCTCGCTGTCTCCTTCCTCAACTTCCTCCACTCTGGCCATCCACTGAGACTGCAACGAGCGTGAACGACGTACTTGTATCCTGAGGCGACGGGCATGTACATGGAGTCAATGTGGGCTTTACGGAAGAGTGTGGCTGGAATAGAGACGGTGGGTGGGATGAGGACTTTCTCGACGGACCGGATTTGACAAAGATGGCAAGTTTTGAGGAACCAGTGGATGTCGTCGTCGAGAGTGGGCCACCAGAAACGATCCGCGATGTTACGTCGCGTAGGGTAGAAGCCTTTGTGCCCGAGTTTATCGTGGGCTTCATTGAGCAGCCTGAGACGATCCTTGCCAAAGATGACGATTTGATGTCGACCCGCTGATTCTCGACGCCAGAGACGATCGCCACGAACGAAAAACCGAGACGCGCGTTTGACGAATTGCTGGAGTGCTTTGCCGTTGAATGAAGTCGGTTGTTTGAAGGACTGAAGGTACGTCTTGATTGCCAGAAGATCTTCGTCGCGTTTGACAGCCGTCTCGTTCTGTGGAAGGTCAACCTCGTCCGCTACCCCTTCCCCAACCTTTGAATACTCGCTCGTCACTGCCAAACTTGTCACCGTACCCATCTCCGTCACCTCTACCTTCAACACTCCACCTTCCTTCGCATCCTCTATTCCTGCTGCTACCCAAACCCCTGCACTCAAAATCTCGTCCACCCAGTCCTCTCCATCATCATCCGTATCTCCCTCGTCGACCGTTTTCCTTCGTCTCGACAGCCCATCCGGTCCCTTGAACTTCTTCCCAGGTACGTGCACTAGCTTGAAGTCGTAGAGTAGGATGGCGGCAATCCATCGGTTCATCGCGGCGTTGGGATGCATGTCGGGGTTGTTGATCATCCCCTTGATGTATTTCGCGTCGACCTCTACTGTGAGATTTAGTACACCGATGATAAAAATTCGTACTGCATGGAGAGCTCTGAAAAGACCATAAAGCTCGATTTTTGCTTGAGAATATCGAGACTCGCGCTCGTTCCACGAGATAGAACCAAACCGCGCGGGGCGGCGACGATTCTGAGTGTCGAGTTGCAGGAGGATGTAACCACAAGCTTTGAACGAGGAGTCAACGGCGAGAACAACTTCGAGACCCGATTTGTAATCGATGGGGCGGATGGCGGGGCAGCTAATGACGGCGTCCTTGAGCTCGTCCATCGAGGCCTGTTGAAGTTCGAGCCATTCGAAGTCGGTGTCCTTCTTGGTGAGATCGACGAGGGGACGAGAGATTTCGGCGAAGTCTTGGATCCAAATGCGAACGGTGCCAGCAGTTCCTAAAAATCCGCGGACCTCTGAGATGTCTTCGCAAGGTGGCCAGGTCTTGATTTTTATGACGGTGGACTTGTCAGGAACACGTCCTTCGTAGGTGGAAAGCTGACCAACGACAACGAGCTCGGGTCTGCAAAGAAAGAGCTTTTTAGCAGACACTGTAGCGCCGGCATGCTTTAGACGATGTAGGACTCTGTTCACATCCGTCAGATGCTCCCAGATGAATCTGCGTACGCCCTTGTTCTCCTCGATCACCTCGTAGCCTCCGTTTTCCAACTCATACCTCGTTTTCGGACCTAAGACTGAGATGTCGTCCGAAAAATTGGGCGCGATTTCGACTTCGTCTTGAAGAATGAACGCGACGTCATTGTGGAAGATAGGAAGGGAGCCGGTCCAGCCTTGAGGAAGTACCGTAAGTTGATGAGTGCCGAGTGGAGTGTCGAACGATGTATAGGGACGAGAAATGGGGTCCGTGGTGCGATGATCGTAGCCAACGAAGAGGTCGAGGCCGGTGTACACGCTGCGCGCTGAACATTGGTCGGCGTATTGATCGACGAGAGGAGGTTGTCCGGCGTCCTTGACAGTGACGGCGTTGAGGGGACCTAGATTGTGGACGATACGTACACTCCCATCCTTTTTCGCGACGCAAAACCACTGGTGGCGATAGGAACTGGTAGACGGCTCGTATACTCCAGCTGCAACTTTCTGTTTGATGAGGTCTACAACCTTGTCGCGGATGCCTGGAGGAATGGGAAGGTTCTTCTTGCACCAGGGAGTGTGGGGGATGACAGGGAATACGACTGGTGAAAAATACTCATCTCGAAAACGGCCCTTTTCCATCTCGTTCCATGCTAAACCCCTCTCGTTGATCTTCAGAACTTGAGCTGCGAGTTTTTGTTCCTCGGGCCAAAGAAAAGGATTTTCGAAGATACCTAGGTCGTTTAAACGTTCTTGCGTGAGTCGATCTCCAGGTGTGAATTCGGGTGGGTAAGGTGAAAGAGCTGGAAGGGTGAGTAAGGGATCCTCGGGGAATCGACGGTGAATCTTGGCGTATTCGGGCATGACCGTCGAGACTGGAAGAATCCGTTTTGAGACCTTCTTGTAGGCGAGAGAGTGGCTGGTGTAGTTCCATGTGAACGTTGAGGAGAGAAGCGCGTCTGTGAGTGAAGAGTAAGCGCTCGACGGGTTACATCAGCAAAAGTGCAGAATCGTCGTGACGGTTTGTGACCGTCACGAACGGCGGCAAGAGTATCGGGCCGTCCCGAGATCTGACTTTTGTTTTCAAGCTATGACGAGATCATCAAAAACACAGCGAGCGCTCACCAGCCTCCATCGCGCTATCGTACCTTCGCGAGGGTTTTCGAGTGCTCATGAGGTCTCACCCGAGGCTAAAGCTGCCGTTGTCCGGTTCAGGTCCGGTTCGGGCACTTTTTCAGTGAACTCGAACCTGAACATGTTCGACATTCAGGTATATGGCTGAACCTGAACCTGAACCCAGGTTCAGTGGATGTCCGGTTCTATCAAGTTCGGTTCAAGGTTCGAACAGGGTTCGGACATTTTTTTATGCCAAGAAAAGAAATACAAGTTGTGTCGCCAAAAAAACTATTTTACACCTTACCTACCTGCTCTTTCGCATCATTGTATCTTCTCTTCTTCTGTAGATCTCGAACAGCAGCATCACGAGCATTTTGAAGGCGTCGCTCCCGCTTGTACTTGGATTTGACAATCTGAATTGCACCGAAAGTTGCCGGAAGTAGTGATCCTCGACGTTTTGTATCTGTCAGGCCCGCGTCTGAGAAAACGCGTTCGGAAGGGACTGATGAACCCTGGATTGCCAAATAATCACGGGCAATATGCTTCAGCACTGGGTAGCGCGAGCAATTGACCTTAAGACACAAAATCAACACAATAAACCGAAGTTATGTCAAATAGACTGACCTTCCACCATGCAAGAATGTTGGCTTTGCCATCAGCAGGGGTCGGCAAAAGGTCCTCGGCGAGATACGCAGTCAATTCTGCACGGGAGTCTTTGGGAGTGTTCTTCTCGCGCTCCCGGCGGCTCTTGATGGAATTCATCATCCATGCGGCCCCATAAGCGCCTGGGAGAGAAGGAGCTTCTGATCGCTCTGATACCGTCGTACTTGCAGTCGCATCAGGTTGCGCCAATTTCGCAGCATACTTGTCGAACTGGTAAGAAGATGAGTAACAAGGCAACAAAAATGACAGTCACAGACGAGATGCTCACAACGCGGTTCATGACATCACGAGCATGTACCTGTCCGGCCTCAGTCCAGTAGCTAGCAAAATACTCATCCTTCATGCATGGATTGAGGTCTAGAGATATAACATAGAGTCAGAGATGTTGGAAAAGAAATAAAACCCGATCTTCGACTTACAAACATTGATGATATTTGCAGCCGAGTTATCGGTGAGATTGTAATACTTCTCCAAGTGTTGGATACCAGTGCTGAGGGCCCGATGTAAAGGCTTCATATCCTCGCGTTCGGCCAGTGAACGCCAACGCATCATGAAAAATTCGTATGTCGGAAGGATGCGCCATACAGATGGTTCGGTTTCCGATGAAAATTGTTCTTGGACGAGCAGGGCCTCCTAGAGCACAGAGACCGTGTTAACAGACGATATAACATGCCGGATAGTATGATACGTACCTGGAGCACTTCGTGAATCAGCCGGATCAATGTCCACTCTTCGGCGGATAGCTTGTAACTGGCGTAGGTAGGCTGGCCTTTGCTAACATCGGGGACTTCTTGGGAGTCATCCGCCAGATTAGTGAAATTTTGAACAGCCTGCTGCAAGGCAAGAACACGCTTGAGGACTCCGCACCATGAGCCCCAACGTGTTTTGCAAAACGGCAGGAGCTCCAATGTTGCACAATTCTCGCTAGCTTGCTCGGAACATTTCTTGAAGAATTTCTTCGCTTGGGGAGAGCGACGGACCTGTATTATCTTATTGGTGAGCAAACATCAACTCTATTATGGAGCTGTCGCGTACCTTGGCAATAAATCCACGAATTTTCAAGAGTAGAGATGCCGCCTTAATCTTCCCATCTGCTGTCTGCGCGAAATCGTCCGGTGTTTCTGCTGCAGCCTCTTCGACCTCTTTCAGCATCTCCTCGACTTCCTCCTCAGTGTCTTCCTCTTCCTCAGCTTCGGACTGCCCATCGGTTTCACCCTTCAAGCCTGAATTGCCAGTGGATGCTGGAGCTGGTACAGAGGGGACAGCAGTCTTAGTCTTCTTTGTCGGAGGTGAGAGCGTCTTGAGAAATTTCTCTTCTGCGAGGCTGACCGCATGTCCAAAACAGCTTGAGTCATTCTGTCAGTACTACACTATAGCTCAGGTTGAAGCGAATCCTTACTGTGACCTTTGCTCTTTTGCATTGAATGGTATTCCCTCCGCCGCGAGCTTCTTGCCCAAAAAACGCATGCTCTTATCGTTGGTCGACAGATTGTCCGAGGTCGCGTTTTGCAGCTACAGGTGTGTTAATGGTTACAAACTCAAAAAAGCGGAATACTTAGCTCACCTTTTCCTTGATTCCAGCCTTATCAACGATGCCATATAGCACTTCAGCAATATTTTCTCCGGTGTGGCTGCCATCAAGCTCCTCGAAAGATAGCAAGTCGGCATGCAGCTCCCAGTCCTCGTCAATGTAATGGGATGTAACAGCAAGATACGCCGTCATGATTTTCGAAGTCCACCCATCGAAAGTAAGTGATATACGGCCAGGGGCATTTCTAAGCTCCTGTGCCAGTTTAGCTTCAATCTCGATGGCACGTGAACATACGGTCTCCGTGAGTTTGGTGCGGTGAGGTATATCGGTCTCCTTGGTTTTTGGGCGCTGATATCGTAAAAGATCACGGAATGTTGGATGCTCGGTGACAGAAAGAGCCTTCCAGTACCGTGTAAGTAGAAGTCTTTCTCTAATTAGATCGACGATCGACTCACCTGATCGGTCTCAGTAACAAATCGCACGATAGCCTCCTGCAGACCGCTCTTCGTCCACTCTGGTTCCTTGGCCTTCCATTCACCATATTGAAGGATTGACTGCTGCTCAGGTACGACATTGTCCTGTTCTTGGTTCTCAGCTTCGAGCTCTTCTAATCGACTCCGCTCCTCTTGGGGCATAGCCCGTGTATTCATCTCTATCCCTCCTTTGATGCACAGCTCTCTATACACCTTGTAATGGCTCATTCCTGAGCGCTGGATGTGGGTTCTGAGAGTTGTAAGATTGCCCTTGAACACTGTCTGCAACCCTTTATTGGCAACAAAATCATGCTTTCGAAGAGCGCTAGAGATCTCGGCATGTAAGTTGGTTTATCTCGGAATTTTTATCATTACTTACACGCAAACTTTGCACCGATGTGTCCCATCTTCTATTTCTTCAAAAATAGTGTCTACGTCGGCAGACGCGTCGCCTTTTTTCTTCATCTTCCGAGCTGCTGTGATAATATCACTTATGTCAAGTGCCTCACTTGTTTCGGGGACCTGGGCCTTTGGATTTTCGACACTCGGATCTTCTTGTGAGTTGCTGGTCTGTCCGACTGTGTTATTGCCATCTGAGTCTCCTGTAGAAGGTTCCCCTCCACTGGTACTAGCGACTGCAGGACCTGCTGCTGCCGGCGTCTTCTGAAAAAGCAACCTTTGTGTGGCGGGAACCTTCTTCCGGCCAGCAGCCGGCGCCGTCCCTTTCACAGATATTGTAGCTCGGGCTTTCTTGCCAGCAGGGGCATTGACTGCGCCACCCGGCCTTTTTGCTGTTGATTTTGCGGTGCCACTGGAGAGTGCTGCTGCATCGAAGGGTACGAACTCGAATTGTTTGGGCTCGGGAAGAGGAGCCTGAGGGATTTTAGGTGAGGGTCTGTCGTAATCCCATTCCATCTCGTCAGCTTCCTTGAAGGAACCATCAGAACGGAGAGCTGGTGTGTCATTTTCGGCCATTTGGAGTAGCTTTCTTGTAATGGTCAGGCTAATGCCGGTCCATTACACCCAGCTCGTTACTCCGATAGTCACGCTAGTCACACCTTATCTGATCGCCACCTGTACACTTTCTCTTCTCTTTGTCTAATCAACGCCAGTAATTGGCATCTCTCAGTATCGAAGATCCTACCTAAGTTCTCTCTGACTTCGTCGCTAGTCTGTCACGCCAGACTCTTCCTTCCTCTTCCAGCCTCGGTGCCTTGCCCGTTACAGTTTGATTAGACCATCAATCACCTCGACGGAGTCAAGCTCATTTTTGCTCTATCGCTTTTGTGTCTCATCGCTTTTCCCTCATGACTCACTCTCTAGCTGCCATCTAACACTGTGGTAGTCTCTCTAACCCTCTGGCCTTCGATCTACACCATCCTACGTCATTCCATCGCTCTAGATGCTTTTTTGGACATCTCCAAAGCCATTGGAGATTGGTTCTGAGCTTTTGAGCTCCGTGGGGAGTTTTTGTGTGCTTTTGTGCACTTCTAGTTCGTCTTCCTCTTCTTATCGACCCCCTCATCCCTTTTCGTCGATCCCTACACTCGTTCCCCGGTGTAAACCCCTCCTTCATCATCCGAAGTCGAGGTCTCCATTCTACTCCCACTCCGACCCATTTTCTTGGGAACCCCTCACTCCCTTCAGTTGAGGTCGCCTCATTTTCCCCCTATCCGCTGTTTTGGGATCTCGCCCTCTCTCCCCAGCTCCTACTTCACCTTTCCCCTCAATTCTCGAATTCTTCCTTCCCTCCCCCGCTTCCCTCACCAATATCTCCTCTCTTGTATTGCCCACCCACCCATTCCCTTCAAACTATATTCCCACACCACCAACTCCCCAGTCCTAATCTCAATCACCCTCCCATTCAATTTCTCATCAATTCATCCATTCACCTAATGCCTCACTACTTTACCCACCCTCCCACCCTTAACGTCTTCAGCTAAAAGGGGGATAGACAGGTAGAGGTCGTGGAGGTCCAGTGAAGGTGAATGGAAGGAGGGAGAGGACTGGAAGGACGGTCCCAAGTGGAATCATCTCCTCGGGTGGAGCAGAGTTCCGTAGGACGGAGCGAACTCGAGATGGACCTCAGTCCTTTCGGATTGAAGCGGAGGCAAGATACGAACGGACGTCAGTCCTCTAGCCGTCTCGATGACGCTGTGTCGCATCGAGGTCGTCCTTCGAAATTCACGCTCGAAGCGGAATTTTAACGTTTTTTTCACATCATTTTAGCGCAGGCTCATTCCTTCATACTTCGACATCTCCTCCTCTATTCCCTCACTCTCACCCTTATCTCATTCGCTCGGACATGGCTCTGGTCACGTTTCCCTTCCTCACCAATTCTACTCTCACTCTCGAACCTCCGATCTCGGATCTCTCTATCACTCTCTCTTGTCGCTTCGCGTCTCGACACCTCTCAACTAGGGCATAGGCTCCGGTCTTCCCCACCTCTCTTGATTACGCTCAAGACTTTACCCCACTCAGTACGACGGTACTTACTTTTATTGGTCATGAGCAGAGATTTACGCTCTCCGTGCGCCTTCCTTTACTCCTCGACGCCACTACTCACTCTGCCTGCGGGCCCCACTCTACACTCAACTTTCACGTCATCGACTCTCGTGTCACCCAACTCACTTCCTTGACCCTCGTGTCATCTCGATTCTCGGTTTTCGTACCACCTCACCTCCGACTCTCACGTCACTCTATGCCTCCCCTCTCTCCTCATCTCACTCCTCTGAACTTGATGTTCCATCTCTCTCTCTCTCTTCTGTACTCTATCACCTCTCTCCCTCTACCTCTCTTGCTTTTCTTCTTTCCCTTACCTACTCTGAACTTGATGTTCCTCTCGGATCTACACTTACTCGAACCTCTACCAGCTATTGGTCATTTTTTTTTTTCTTCTTTCCTTTCCTTTACTCTATTCTCCTTTTCACCTACACCTTGATGGTACATGACCTAAAAAGGGGGATACTGTAATGGTCAGGCTAATGCCGGTCCATTACACCCAGCTCGTTACTCCGATAGTCACGCTAGTCACACCTTATCTGATCGCCACCTGTACACTTTCTCTTCTCTTTGTCTAATCAACGCCAGTAATTGGCATCTCTCAGTATCGAGGATCCTACCTAAGTTCTCTCTGACTTCGTCGCTAGTCTGTCACGCCAGACTCTTCCTTCCTCTTCCAGCCTCGGTGCCTTGCCCGTTACATTTCTGAGTTTTGAGCTTTAGGTAGTACGAAATAATAGTACAATTCAATCTTCCATTTTTTTGAACGGTCTGTACGATTAAAAAGTTTAATCTACGTTACGTCTCCCAAAGTGGCAGGTTCAGCGGTTCGCAGATGTTCGAACATGTCCAAGAGGGTTCGCAGAAGTAGCTAATGGTCAGTAACCTGAACCTGACCCGCGGTGAACCTGCCACAAAGGGTTTGTCGTGGACCGAACATGGGTTCGGTCCGCGGTTCTGAACCGGTTCAACCCGGTTCAGAACCGAACAACGGCAGCTTTACCCGAGGCTCGAGAGAAATCGTGGTTGGCGCACTTCAGGGACATTTTTCGGTACTCTCGAACGGTGAAGTAGTCCTATAAATTTGCTATATACTTGGTACAACCTCATCTGACGCGGCCTAATCACTATCCGACGTCTCTGATCAAAGACGCACCTGTCGCAGGTGAAATCTACTGGTACTCGCCGGGTTTTGCGCCGGTCAACGTCCAGTCTCGTTGATTCAGTCTTAGCCCCTTTGGTCCTCTGTAGGAGACAATTCACTGGCTTATGCTGATTTATACTCCGGATGGCATATGCCTCTATCTTGTCCATCTTCCGGTGGATTGACACCGCAGAATAATTAATGTTCTGGCTTCGCGCTACTCGGAAAATAATAGAACAAGGACCTTTGCCTCACATCCATTGTGGTCTAGAGTATACTAACCAGTATTCGACTATCTGGGCACCTTGAGCCTGAGGAGGGACTTAGACAAGTCAAGGTCGACGGTGACGCGACTTCGACGCGACGCGTCTAAGTCCAAATGCAGATCGGGCGGACTTTGAAATGTCTTTACCTCCAGGACCACCATGTGCCTGGGGTGTCGTCAATTCTCCTCCTCCGGCCTCTCATCTGCTCGCTCTCGTTCGAGGTATGCCATTTTGGACAGGTCTGGCTGACACCCTTCACGGAGATTTCGAGCCGTAGCCCCACAATTGACTGCACAACGGCTTCTCTGGCGAAAACTCAGTAATATCGCAACATGGCCAAATTCCAGACGCGTCGTGCGTCTATATATCCCTATATGCGGGTCTAAAGACCCGGGGGATGCAGAAATGGATATTGTTAATGCAATATACCATGGTTTCTCACAATATTCTTCCTCACCATATCATGCGGGGTTGTCGCGTTTCCGTCAGGAATTTAAGTCGACAAACTCGTCCCATCATCCTACCAATCCACATTACGATGTGGATTGGTTTAAACTCCATTCTTCGGATTCAACTCGCTGGAGAAATGGGGCTCTCAGTACGGAACGTCCGATATCCCACGAAGACTCTCGAAAGGTGGCAACAGTACGTCCGATCACGTAAGTCTGTCGAGCTCGAGATATCATACTTATAGGACGGTCTTTGGCTTGTCTCTTGTTGACAGCAGCTCTTACGACGGCATCAACAACAGTGACGAGGACTTCTCATCTTATCATGTCACCTGTATGTGATTATTTGATTGCGACTCGACTTTCTGACATTTCTAGCAGATAGCCTTTTTCTGTCTTGCACCGCTTCGAGGCTCATCATTGCCGTACGTCGACCTCTCCTATCACTATTCCTCCTGATGTAATTTACCTTCGCAGTCTCTCAATAGTCATCACTCGGCTATCAACGACTACAACGGTAAGTACTTGTCTTGTCCACAACTTTAACTATACTCATGGCATACCTAGCTCTCTCCCATGCAAATAACTGTATATTCTTGGTATGTGATCAAGCGTAGTCTTCGTATCTATGTCATTGACCTGATTACCTTCCAGTACCCTTCGATATTCACCGGTAATTGTTACCGCGACTGCGCACTATTCATCGTTACCCATCGGCACGTACTCACTCTCAAGTTCCTTTCTGTATCGCTGATAACTACCTCTCAGTAGCCTATAATCCACCGCTCATCATCGCTAATCGTCGCATCGCATCGTATCGCTCTTTCTGTCGCTCCACCACCCGGCATCTCCCAAAGGTATGCCGTCTCCTCATGCTTTGTTCCATATCTACTCAGTGACTTATCTTGTAGCTGTTCTTGTACCAGTTCTTCTCTATATTTCTCGGTATGTGCTCAGTTCCGTGTCCTTTCGATCTGCAAGTCTGACTTGACTTTTCCTAGCAGTTGCCTTGCTCATTTACTCGCACCTCTCAGACTGTTCCTACTCGCTCTCTCGACACCTACTTCATCCGCTTGCCATTTCCTGTAGGACTCTAGTAGACTTAGACTTAGTGCAATATTATTTTATTACGGCTATATTCGAGCTCAATTGCAATAAGGTCACTAAGCCTAAAGAGCCTCACCAAGCTCCCTAACCCTCGTGAACCCCAAATAGCCTCATGAGCCTCGATAACTACGCGAGGCCTCATGAGAAGTTCTGAAAACTTAGTCTTTTGACGAGGCTCTCATGAGATGGTCATGAACATTTCGAGCTTCATGACGGATTTTGAGCTTCACGACGAATTACGGGCCGTCAAGAGGCCCGGTCCCTTTTGCTGATGTAGATAAGATATAATTCCTAGGATGATCGAGATCGACAACTTGATCGATCTTATCTCCAACCGCCCATGCTGCCACCACATCTTCCACACACATCGCAAACGCTCCCTTCTGCTCCCTCTCTCTCACGTTTCTGGCCGACGTCTCCACCACCCTCTCGTTTTTCCTATCCATGGGATCCTTCAACTTCACCTGCACCCGCCCGTCTTCGAATTCCACTTTGGCTAACAACACGCTGCGCTGCCACGGTCGACCCAAGAGAACTCGATAAGGTGCGTTTGGAACGACGAATGCGTGGGCCCATGTCTTCATGCCATCTACCTCGAACTCCAGGAACTCAGCACAACCCTCCATCGCTTCTTTTCCTCCGTTGGCAGTCTGCATCATCATCATCTTCTCCTTGTTCACCTGAAACCCCAATTCTTCCCACAAATCTCGACGGACAACTACGATTTCTGAGCCTTCATCCAGCAAACCCTTCTCTAAGGACTTCCCACCGACTAGGATATCGATTTCGCGAAGTGGGGTGGTGTACTGAAGTGGGACAAAGACTGAGGAAAAAGATGTGGCTGCTGGAGTGGATTTTCGAGTTGACGGCTTCGCGATACGGACGGTGCGTGTATAGTCGACTATTTCTTTTCGTAAGTCGCCACTGAGAGATACCAGGTCGCCTACGGTGACATTTGGAACCACCGCTTCGAGGATCCTGTTGCGAAACTTCGACGCTGCTTGAGGATCGGCAGCCTTGGACTCGTAGTGGTATGCGGGTTGTCGAGGCTCGAAATATGGTTCGTTTCTATCTACTTCATCTTCCTTCTCTTCAACCACCTTTTCCTCGACCCTCTCCTTTTCCTTGACGGTATATCTGGCTTTATTCGCATTTTCCTTCCTCTTTTCCTCTTCATTGACGGTGTATTTCTTTTTATCCCCTTCTCCATCGTTCTTCTTCGTCTCAGACTGCTTGCTAACCTCCACCCTCTTCGCTTTAGCCCTAGCCTCTGCCCTCGTCACCGCAAAACCTTCCGACTCCAACATTTCCAACTCTTCGATCGCACCCCACACAAACTCGTCTTCCCCTTCCTCATCACTCTGGTCCTCCACTTCCTCCTTCTCCACCTCGACTTTGACCTCAGTGATCACGGCTTGGGTATCTCCTTCAGGGAAAATCTCGAAAAAATTGGCGGCGGCTGCAGGTAAGTGTGGAGGGGGTTGTCGGTCGTTGGGCATTGCTAATGGTCCTCCCCACCGTTGGTCTATAGCTGCTTTGATTCCGTCAGGATGACGACGGATCCGGGAACCATCACTGTGTACGTGGAATCCATTTTCGTCGACTCTGGTTCGGCCAGCCCTGGTATATTCTGCAGCTATCGGACACTCGGAAACTCGGTGGGATTCGCCTCGACAAAAGTAACACAAATTGTTCGGCTCGTTCATACGCTGGTCCCAAGGAACTCGAGGCACAGCTCTGGCGTTTGGCGGGTTGTGATAGGATGGGGCGGCGGCGGTGGTTGCAGTAGGAGTCTGCCACGGAGAAGGGATATGGTTAGCCATGGCAGGTGAGAGCGATACGAGACGAGCGTAGCATCCAGCATAGGCCGCATCGCCGACTCGAAGACCATGTAGCTTCTTGGTGAGTTCTTCAATGTCATCGAGGTCGCTTTTCTTTCGTGCGGAATCGTCGAACGTGACTTTCTTGGTGCGTACTTCCCTCTCCACCGTCTCCTTTCCCTTCTTCGACTTCTTTTTCTTCTTCCTTCTTCTCTCTTCTTCCTCAGACGACGACGACTCACTCTCACTCTCACTGCTGCTCTCGTCCTCCTCACTGTCGCTCTCACTGTCATCAGAATCCTTCGCCCTCTTCTTTCCTCTCTTCCGACTCTTCCTTTTCTCCTTCCCACCCTTCTTCAAACGGGTTGCGATCGGATCGTCGAATTCGGCATCGAATGCGTCGTCCGAGTAGACGTATCGACCGTGCTCGAGGACCTTGTCCATGGTTGGAGGCTTGTCTCGAGTGTAGGCGGGCTCCTTGACTTCGATGCGTTGACGTATGGCAACACGAGCTGTGGGATGTAAGCCGTACCAAAAATACCTATCCAATTCGTCGGTGCTGATTTTCCTCTCGTTTTCTAGCCACTTTGCGACGGGACGAAATTCCTGGTAATAACGAAGAAGGTCAGTTTCAGAAAGGATTTCTTCGCTCACGTTTGCTTTGGTAATCTTCTCTAGGTGTCGTCTCGTGTACTTGACACCCTTGTCTGCACCTGGATAAGCGCCAATGATGGATGCCTTGAGCACCGGCCAATCTTTGGCTTCGTAACCTGGTAAGCTCATCCAAAACCTCTTGATCTTCTTCTCTGTATACCTTACCACAGATGTCGCCTTATCGGCATCTGTCAACTGACAACCATCCGCGACTTCTCCAAACAACTCTAGGAACTCTTTCAACTCGGACGGCTCTCCATCGAAAAACGGCGCTCGACTCGACTTCACGGGGGGCATGGCCGCGATGCCTGTTCTTGGCGCTCCGGCTTGCTGGGACATCTTCGACGGCGATACTGACGGACTGGGGACTGATGGACTTGGGACTGACGGGACTGATGGAACGGACGAGACTGGCGGGACGGACGGAACTGACGGGACTGACGCTTCGGGACTGGGACTTGATTCTTTGGGGACGGACTGGGACTCTTCGACGATGGACTGGGACTCTTCGACGGACTGGGACTCTTGTTTCGACTGAGACGATTTAGGTACGACAGGCGCTTTGCCTTTCTTCGCTCTTGGATTGGGGACTTGGGACGTGGATGGACTTGGTTCGGAGACTTCGGTTTGGTCGACTCGGTCACGAGCGTACGGTGAGTTGGCGAGACCGACGCGTCGAGGTAAGATTCTACTCGGCGGAGGTGGCTCACGCCGTCGAGGGGGAATGGTGGATTTGGAAGGTGTTCGGTTGTTGGGATAGGTTCAAGGCCAATTCTTTAGCCTTGTCCCCTCGCGGTGGGCTCCAATATGTAGGGGGATGCTGCTTGTTGAGTTCGGAAGGGGACACAGAGACTAAGAATGGAAAATGGGATGGATTCGGGAGTAGACGTAGACACAAATAGTAGTAGGTAGTGGGAAGAAGGAAGAATAGAAAACGAATGTCCAAAAGACTATATGGGAAGAGCCTCGTGTGGAGTGCATGGAAAACGTGAGGTGCAAGAACAATGGAAAAGTCATATCTAATCGCACAGCCGCCGGTGCTGCGATGGCGAGATCCGTACTCAGCCATAGAGGATACCCTACAAGTTCTTGCCAGACCAGCAAGGGCAATGACGAGGTGGCCGGCTTTCGAAAGATGTGACAGAGATAAGGGAAGTATATCGTTCCTTGTCATCTCCCATTTCGAAAGCCGCTATCGGATATCTATCGCGTGGAAGTTCAGGGGGTGTAGTGTTTGCTCCGTGGGCGAGAAGCACTTGTATAAGGTCCCAAGAGCGAGAAGCACAGGTAAGATAAAGTAGTGTAGATTTGTCGTGGACCTCGTTCACATCAGAGTGCTGTCCAACCAGCAAAACGCAGATACGAGAGATCCCAGAGGTCGCTTGGTTCAACAGATCATGTATCGGGATCACGCTACGTCGCCCATGCGTCAGAAGAGAGAGCAGATAGCATCCAAGATATAGAGGCGATCTTCCCAAGGAATCCTTCGCAGACACAGACGTCCCCAGCCGTATCATTTCGTACGCGAGCGGAAGATCTGCAGTACACACTGCAAGGTGCAGCCAACTCATCGTCGTGTTCCTCTGGGATTGGGTCAACTCAAATCTCGATATTCGCTCTCGTGTAAACGAAGTCAGAACATCGCAGTCTGGTGTCAGTTGCATTGCAGCTATAGTATGGCGATATAGGTTGAGATTCTCGGTGAAGACTATAGAATCATTATATGGCAAGGTTTCGTCGTCCTTGAGTCGTTGCAAGACGTTTGCAGGTATCTGGGGTTTTGCGAGAGGACACCCATACAGTTTTGCTATCGATCTTTGGGACATGATAGTGGAGATCTCTAGAGCCTGAGATGGGATGAGCTGGAATTGAGTGTACGGCTGCACTGCGGCACTATGGTCAATAGCAAGAACTCTGTACACGTGAGTTCGGAACAACTTAGTTTAGGCGGAAACGTGTTAATTTGCGGAAATTGTAACACAATATGCAAGTGCTGATAGGCCAGACTTGAGAGTCTTGTTGAGGGAATAGTAGGAACGATGAAGAAAATATAATTTCTCTGTACTCGCAAGACAACGATGGAGGAAAAAGAACAACGCGTGCTCACCAGGGGAAAATATCGAAAACAATTTGTATGTAGAATAAAGATCTGGGCGTTCGGTGGCAAGAGAGGCAGATAACGCAAATAGCACTCGGTGCCCACGAACAAATATGACTCGTCAGAAATCAATACTTCCTATGAGGTCTGTACAAGTCTGCATGCACCCAACTCGAAAAGCGGCCTGCGAAGGAAGCAGTTGTACTTCCGCTCTGTTAGATTTGCAAACCGCTCTATGTGCACTCCAGGCACGTTCTTGACAGGTTCTGCTGCAATATACAGTCTATAGCAGTTATCAGAGAAGTACGCTAGTCAACAATGATCGAAGTTTCCGACCTTGTGGCATCCAGTGCAAGTGTAAATTTTGACACCGTTTCTACCCTCTAGATTTCGACATCCAGTATCTTCGCATCTGCGGTAGAGAGGACCTCCTTCTAGTCCGATCTTCGCGACGTTTTCGACTTCTACTCGGTTGCGTTTATCTCTTCCTGAGGCAATGTATTGATCGACGAGGTCGTTCCATTCTTCTACACGACCAGTCCTCTCGACTTTCGAGAGGAGGGAAGACCACGGTCTACGACGAGACATTATAGATACAGACAAAAAAAAATTCGAGAGATGACTTACGAAGGTATGAAATCAAGATTTTCTGCAGCATGTGCATATGCAGGATCGACTTGCCCACTAGACACGAGCCGCTTTAGAACAAGGGTTTTTATGTGCATGTACGAGGCAACGCCTTCAGTAGTCATTTTCGGCTCGTTTTGCTGAACAGCGCGCAGAAACCCTGCAGCTGACTCAGGTAAATCCGAGACAGACACTTCCGTCGAGGTTGTGGCTAAAATGTATAATCCTGGGGGGTACCACTCCTCAGTAATCTTGATTCCTTTCTTCTCGCAGCATTTTTTGTATACTTTGCGCGACATGCATATGCACAAAAACGTGCTTGGATAAGGTCTCTGTGTCCCATCTGCATGACAGTCTTCCAAGTTCTTGCCAGACCAGCATGGACAAGGACGTAGAGGTCGAGTTTTGGGGGTTGTGGGGATGAGAGAGGTGTATCGTTCCTTTTCGCTGTCGGTTTTGAAAGCCATTATTGGGTAGTGTCGACTAGGGAGCCCGGGAGGTGTCGGGTTTGCGGCATGAGTAAGAAGTACTCGTATGAGCTCCCATGAGTGAGAAGCACAGGCGAGGCGAAGAAGCGAAATCCCGTTGTGCGTTTCATTGACGTCGGAATGCTGCTCCACCAGCAAGATGCAGATACGTGCGATTTGGGATATTGCCTCGTCTAGAATGCTCTCGTCACGAGAACACGTAGAAAGCATATAGCACCCGAAGTACAGAGGTGATCTTCCCAAATCATCCTTCGCGGAAAGAGAGGCTCCCATCCTTATCATCTCATAGGCAAGAAGAATATCGCCCTTCATTGCAGCAAGGTGCAACCAACTCATCGTCACGTTTGTTTGAGACTGGGCAACCTCGAATCCCGCTGATGCCAGTAGAGGAGCTAGATATGTATCTGGTATGTTGCAATCTGGCTCCAGTTCGAGAGCAGCAATGAGGTGACGATAATGGTTGAATTCTTCGGAAAAAACTAGGGATTGGGTGAACGGTGGCTCGTCGTTCTGTAGTCGTTGCAACACGTTTGCAGGTATCTGAGGCATTGCAGGAGGAAACGGTTTCGATGGTTTGGGCATGATTTCTGGGGGCTGATGGAGGTTCTGGTTGAAGGGACGAAAGGTGAAAAAAGAAGCGTCGCTGACTGGCTGTACAAGGAGCATCGATATCCAAACCGGACATTCTCCCCTCCAGCGAACGATACCCAAGCCACGACAGTTTCATTGCGTTTGGGAACCTCACCGTCTAGCTTGCGAGGTTGGTCTGTCTGGCATTATTCGTGAAGTGGACGTACAAGTGAGTCACCAAGACCAATACCAATGTGGTACAAAGTTGTTGGTCCAAGGCCACAAATCGGCAGAGTCATCCAGGTCGCGTCCTTTCTACTTGGTTTCGATGATAACAACGTCATTCAGAGGCATTACAGACCAGGTTGTCCGACTCGAACTCTTGCTGTAGCCCATTGACCGGAGGGGAGAGCTCAGGCTCGAGCCTCGAGCAAGTGGAGGTTTGTCGTCAGGCTAATTACAAAACCCGAACGATTACTTCGTCTGGGTTTCGGACTACAGTCTTGTTCGAGGTTTGATGAACTCCTCTTTCGAATCCTAGAATGTTCAGGTCTGTTCAGGTAGTGACGAAAGAAGTCGTGCCACGGTACCGATTTGGTACTGGTGATGTGAAATTGCAAACTCTTTTGCTCAACCGGTCTTCAAGTTGCTGTAAATGTGAGCCACAAACTTGGAATTTATCTCCTTGTACACCTGTCTACATCCCACTGATGCTATCTACAGAAACGTTCTGAGATGTTCTGTCAGTGCCAGGAGCGCTAGACTCTGTCCGTAAGGCATGCTCGTCAACGGAATATTCTTGTAACTCTCCAGATCATCGAAGACCGGAGTCCCAAACGACACTTGCTTCAACTCCCCCTTCTCCGAAATGTTGTCTAAAACACCTTGGATAGCTTTCCTCGCAGCATTGACATAACGCTCTTCTTTCGGGATCAACCGGAGCCGCAAGGATTTCAGTATTCCGTATGCAAATCCCGCTGTGGCGGATGCTTCGAGATATGATGTTGGATCGTCGAGGATGGTGTGCCATAAGCCAGTGTTCGAGTCTTGCAATTTTACGAGGGCATCGATCTGAGAGGTGAGTGTCGAAACCAAGAACATCCGAAGGCCATCGGTTGCCGGCAGCTTCAATAGCTCGACAAAGTCCGGGATAGACACCGTCACCCAACAGTTCCCTCTAGCCCATCTTGCGCGCCCAAAATGATGCCGACCGTCGAAAGTCCATCCTGCGTCGTCTAGGTCAGCCTGACATCAGACACATACATGAAATTCGCCCACCATGAAACCATAGTCCAGTCTGTGAATCGTGCAGATATTTGACGCTACGAATAACTGTCAGTTGACAGGCAGGATCCAAGCTACGGCTGACTCACTGCAGCATAAACTGTCTTTTCGCTTCTTCTGTATACTCCTGGCGATCGAGTACCAGACCGATTTTCGCCAATGGCAATACAGTCATCATTAAGGTGTCGTCCCACAGCTGTTGGTGATTCTCTATGAGGTACGTGATATGTTGGAGCCCTCCTTCATCTGTTCGAGGCATATCGTACATAACCCATTCTGCCCAGGAGTCAAGATGTGCCAAATAGTTCGCAGCTTTCGCCTCGTGAAGGTAGGCAGCTGTGAGTAATGGCGACATCGTGTTCACATTCTACATCAGGTACGTTCAGTTATAAGCAATGTGAAGGGCTCTTCTCACTGTACCTTCGTAGTCCCTACTTCGAAGCGATCCTTGAACCATGCCAAGGCGATTCGAAGGGCCTCCTCATCTCCCGTAATCTCATGGAAGCGTAGGAGACCGTATAGCCCTGCCAATCCATTTTCTCAAACGTGTGTTCTAGTTGTGCATATGATTGAGTTCGCACCTATTCCGTGAGTCCACTACACATGTTCTTATCAGTTTCACGCCACCCAAAACTTGGAAACGATCTTACCTCCCAGTCGTTCCAACCTTTGGTGTCAATGACACGCCCATCTTCGAGCGTCAAAAGAAACTCTCCCGTCTCATCCTTGATGTTGACCAGACAATCTATCAGTTTCCTGATGTTATCGAGGACAGCGACTTTTTGGGGGTTGATATTTGCTGAGGACATGATGGTACTGAACGAAGAGCCAATTGCCCAGAGACCCTCAATATTCAATCTTCAAGATGCACGGGCCGCCACATCCGCGGTCCGCCATTCGCCAAGATCAATTCATGTCATTAGACCCCGCGCTTGGAGAAATGGCTTCCCCACGGGGTAACAGGAATTAGGCGAACATCTCAAAAAATGGGTGCATGCCAATCACAGGACCAACTTACCGGGTACTAGGCCATTCTTCTTTCCATAAAGCCTCTTAGGTTGGTACCGCTTTTCTCAGGAATCCCCTAGGATGAGCTCTCTCAAGAAAGATACACCTGAGCCCGAAACGCGTGTCGAGGATATCCAGGACAAGGAACTTTATTCGGTTCAGAGTGGATCAATCGTCGAGCCGCATGGTATGTACTCTCTTTCTATAGTCTATGGTCTAAACCCCCGTCATATAGCTCACTCGTTCCTTTCCTAGCTGGTATCGACGCCGAAGTTGCTCGTTTTTTTGCTGAAAACTCCCTGGATGCGTCCACCGTTATTGAAATCGACGATGCCACCAATCGACGTTTGCGTTGGATGATTCATAAGCGTGTCCTCGTACGTTTTCTACGCTCAGACATGGCCATCAAGGTTCACTGTCTTATGCATTCGCTTCTAATGATTTAGCTTGTTATGGTCGTTACTTATTTTGCGCAAACTTTGGATAAAGGGTGAGTACAATTTTGCAGAATCCGAAGATCCGCTTAAAGCATTACCATTTCTCCGTAGAACCGTAAATTTTGCTTCGATAATGGGCATCCGGTACGTTTAGAAGCAACGAGTCTGACATGGACGCTAGACTCACTAATTTTTTCTCACAGAGAAGACACGCATCTTGTCGGGCAACAGTATGCCTGGTTGACGACTTGCGGTAAGTGTGCTCTCTTCTCTTCATATCGATGGAGGCTAAACTCTACTCCTTCAGTCTATATCTCTATGTATATGTCTTGATCTCATTCAACTTCATGACGCTGACACGAAACAATCGACAGTCTAGTCTGGGAGTTCCCTACCAATCGATTTATCCAGCGCTTCCCAATCGGAAAATACCTAGCTTTCAAGTACGTCTTCATCTCCGTCTCTGACATTGATATTTCACCGTTCATAAGATCTCAGTATCTCTGCATGGGGCGCTGTTCTAGCTTGCACGGCGGCTTGCACAAATTTTGCAGGTCTCATGGTCGTGAGGACGTTACTTGGTATTTTCGAGACTGTGTGCCAGCCAGCATTTGTATTCTTGTCGGTGAACCTTTTCATGCATCGCCCTACGACTACTGACAAAATCTTGCAGGGCAACCATGTGGTATACACGGGATGAGCAAGCTCTTGTTATCGGCTCTTTCTATTCCATGAACGGTTTCCAACAATGCGTAGGAGGCCTCATCGCGTACGGTGTCGGCCAGATAGAGCATGCTAAATTAAAAAATTGGCAAATCCTATTCACGGTCTGTCTAGTGCACAATGTGCTCTTCGCGGTTCTATCTAACATAGAGCCTATAGTTGCTTGGTTCCTTGACCTTCGTTTGGGGTATATTTGTTGCCTGGTGGCTCCCTGACAGTCCTATGCGCGCCACATGCTTTTCTCCTCAAGATCGCGTCCTGTTGGCCGAAAGAGTGAGAAAAAATGACACGGGTATTCAAAACAAGGAGTTCAAAGTGCGTAAAATCAATAGTGCCTGATCTTCATCTGTGCTGACACTATATGTTGTTCAGATGTATCAAGCTCGTATGTCCCTAGATTTGCAGCAGTCGTACAAACATCATATTGACCTTATCTTAGTTGAAGCGCTCTCAGACCCGACAGTTTGGGCTGTTGTGATGATCTCTTTCACCAATGGTCTACCTACGGGTGGTCTAGGTGCCTTCTCGAATATAATTATTGCCGCCTTTGTGAGATCGACACGTTATCCTTCGTACACCATAATACTCACCACAACTATCATAGGGATACACAGTCTTGCAAACCTACCTTTTGGCGATCGCTCAAGGTAAACTATCTACAATATTCTCCAGGACGCCTTTTCACTCCAGCCTATCTTCAGGTGGCATCATTATGATCTTCCTCTTTAGTGCTGCATATCTATCCAAGCGCTATAACCAGAAACTCCTCTTGGCCTTGGTGAGAATCGTGATAGCTCTATGCGTCCGGATTTGCATACCGATTCATTTGATGATCCAGATATATACACTTCCTAACGTTGCAGGAACTATAGTCTTTTTGAGTGAGTTTTCAAACTCGCAGGTGTCCTTCTTGGTGTTGATTTCGACGCAGCCGTTCCAACTACATCGCATACCAAGGTTGGATTATTGTTGGCATTTTAGTAAGACTCCAGTTTATCTCAAGTCAATTTCTAATCATGTGCCATTTTCAGCTGCATGCAGGGTTTCGGAGCGGTCGCGGTGCTTAACCTGGCGCTCATGTCAGGAAATGTCGCTGGACGGTCGAAACAGGTCGTTGCATCCAGTCTTGTCTTTATGTACGTGAATTCAAATTGACTCCTTCCCCAAACATTGTCACCGATGTTCTTGATTCTCGCCAGTGCATGGGCCGTAGGAAACGCAGTTGGTCCTCAAGGTATTACCGAATGTTTTTCCCCAAGGTTTCAGTCTATCTGACTGCTATCGAACAGTGTTCCAAGCCCCAGATGCTCCTCGATATATCAAAGCATTCATCGTTCACATCATTATATACGGGTCAGCTGTTCTTCGGCTTGAGTTCCAACATATACTGAAGTGTTCGACACCTACAGTATCCAGATTCTGACCATTATCTTTCTTCGGATGCATTTGATGCGCCAGAACGTTCTCAAACGGCGAGCACAGTCTTTGGCTCCTATTCAAGCAAGCGGGGAAGATTCGGTATGTTGGATTCATCTACCCAACAGGTTCTTATACTGAAATCATGTCTACAGCATGAACATCTTGCACACAGACGTGCATTTGATGATCTCACGGATAAAGAGAATCCTGATTGTAAGCCCACAGTCTCTGTTCTCGACTGTGTATTGATCAAGCTATTGTTGTAGTTCGTTACGTATATTGAAGGCTTTCGACTGATGTTTTTCACGATGTTATAGCCTTCTTGTGAATTGACTGTGGTACTGCATATCTGAAAGATTTACATATAAACAATGAACGGACCGTCTCAAGAGTCAAGCACCAAGATCGATGCACCCCCATCGGCGGTCACTCTTCGTCTAGTCTTCATCACCAAATACCTCCGACCGAATTGCCCTAAGACCTTATGTCCACCGTTTTCATGGTCGAAAACGCCAAGTGCAGAAGGTGCAAGGACTATCGCTTCTCCTGTTTGTAACTTGACTACTTTGTCGAAGGCGTCGGCGCCTGAGAAGTCTGCCGATACATGATGGGATAGATGCTCCCACCATGCTGGAGAGGAAAAACGGTGGAGAATGGAAATTGTGCACAGGTCGAGCAGTACAGCTGGAACAACTGTGGGTTCTGGGGAAGATAACAGAAATGAACTTGCAGGCCGGTGTATAGTGACGATACAGCAAAAACTCTTACCCTGAGTACTTATGATGACTCGCATGGCAAGATGTCGTTGTTCACGCGTCAAAGTGAGCAATGATTTGGTGAGACCCGACGATCCTTTGTTGGGAGAAAGGTACTGAAGATAGCATCAGTCCAATGACTTTCCATTGATGGTGATTTGACGTACTTTGTGGGCCTCATCCACGACGAGAACCTTTCCTGTCTCGACCTGGGCCCGCAAGAATAAACGAATAACAATCTCGAATAGACCACAAGCGGAGGACGGGTCTATGAAAGGGTCTGACAAGTCGATAATCGTCAATTGTCCTGGCATAAATCGAGGTTGTTTGGAATGAAGACCCGTCGTCCCCTTATCCATAAACGACTTCAGAAGCGCCATTCGCTGCTCAAGTCCGGCTGCCTGCGCTGGGTTGAAGTTTTTCTTCTCCTTGTCGAGTCGTGACATGAAGGCCTGGTATGTATAGTTCTCTCCCAGGTCTCGAAGAATTGACTATTAGATCGTACCGTCAGTTTGCTGATCACTGGAGGTGGAGATTCGCTTACCAGGATAATCTGAACATATAACGGAGCTGAATCCGATGCTCCAACCGCCATCATGGAGAGGAAGGCTTCAGCGTCGAGCTCGGATTCGCTGAAATATAAGGGCTCGACGGTAATATGATCGCCGAGGGGTGCATACACGCCTCTCATAGTGTTCAAAGATGATCGAGAAACATAGACCCGTACAGGTGGGGCGCGTATGTTCGGATTTCTGGACACTCCAATCCACGCAGCTTCACTAGGCCGTGAGCTAGGACCTCCTTCGCCAAAATGCAGGACAAGCCCGCATAATGGTTTCTCCAGATAGCCAATCTCACGGCAAGTCGAGATGAACATGTTCTCCAGTAAGACTGAGACGGTATGCGACTTGCCAGAGCCTTGCACTCCGCAGACCACAGCAGAAAATGGCGCGTTCTAGGAGGCTTGGTTAGTCTAGTGCCCGGAACACATACACATGTATAGCTCACAGTGTTTACATACAATCGGGGGTCAACGGGGGTCTCTGTGGAAGTTTTGAAACTGTTCAGGGCAACATGAGTCGAGAAAGTTGATTTACAAAGAGCGTGGATATCTCACTGAGTAGATACTGCTCGTCCCATGACTCCGTACTGGGTTACGGAATTTTCATATCCCGCAGCGAGAAAAGCATCTCGCGTCAAGAGAGGTGCGGTACGCCTCTCGTGGTCCTCGCTACGGCCTCGCAAATCGAGGGGGGCATCCTGGAGCAAGTCGAATTCTCTCTATGGGTTATAGAGCAATGAGATTACATCTCAGCCGCATGGTTGAGGAGGGACTATACCGATGCAGCGTCTCCAATCTCATTTAGCGGCATGTTTGCTGGACTGCTACCGTTCGGTAGTAGTTCAAATGAACGTAGGGGTACATACGAAGCCTTCAATCCAGTTCATCCCGCTGTAGGCCATTACAGCAATAACGTAGTGATACTCACCGATATGCTTGCGCCACTTCTGGCGCTACTGTTGGAAACCTGGGGACTTGGAATGTCTGCCTGGCCTTTGAAATAGATTCTGTTTCTCCTGGTCATAGCGTAATTGGAATAGATCTAGTTCTAGAAGAGAGTGACAGAGTAGCAGGGTCAAATTCAATGGATGCCACTCTTAACTTATATACAGCGTCAAAAACGCGTTCTGTGTCACCAGGTCCAATTTCCTCGATCGATACACACATTGCATCGGCATGTTACTGTACAAGGTGAAGCGTGGACTATACGTGGTCAAGATGCCACCCTAATTTGGGCTTGAAGCGCTCGTTACGATAGAGTTACTTGAAACGAACCCTCCACAGCAATACTTTTGCAATACCTGACAAAGAAGGTTAGATGTGGCCCGTGGGGTACACAGGCATGTCTGAGTTACATAACATACTGCGGCTTCGTTGAGTTCAGGATGAAGCAAAATGGAGACGTACTTGTACAGTCCCAGAGTGTTCGTAACTTGAAGTTGTAAAAGTATAGTACTAGTAGGTAGGCGGCGTGGCACAACATTTCATATGCCGCGGTGTTTAGATATCGATCGGTTATTTTGTGACAAAACCCTCTGTTTCTGCCACTGATTGCCACTCGCTATCTTACGCTGATTCCTTATCTGACTACTATCTGACTGTTTCAGAATCGAATCCTCCATGGCTCTCTTCGACGTCCCCGGTTGGTCTGTAGCATCAGCACCTGTTTCCGAGGCCTCAACACAAGTCTCCAAAAAACGAAAACGTCCAGCCAGCCCTACTTCGACCGATAGCAGCAAATTCCATTCTGCAGAAGTTAATCTCGAGAAGCTCGTTCAAAGATTGAAGGGCAACAGCAGCAAGGATGAAGATCGTTCTAAAACCCCAGAACGTAAAAGTCGCGGAGGAGTGGCAGGATTTCTGGGAATGGGGAGGAGCGCGAAAAGAGATAGCAAGACGATAGCACGAGGAAGGGCTCAAGACGAATTAAAGAAGACTATATCACAACCGAAGGCTTTAAGGCCCAAGGCAGAAGCATCCTCTAGAAATTCCTCCCCACGTCGACCGGCGAAAAAGGTCAAGGCGAAGCATGGTTCATCCGAATCCGTGTCTATGTACGCTCCAACTACAATTCCTGTACCTGTACCCGCCGAGAAACCCGAGATGGTGGACGACTCTTCATCTGGTCTTACAGCTATGCAAAAGAGCATGAAGCAGAGCTTGGACGGAGCGCGTTTCAGGTGAGAGTTTTTTCGCGCATTGTCCGGCGAATCTAACGCGTCCCATATCGATTTACACCTCAGACTGATAAACGAGACTCTTTACAAGACAGATAGCGCGTCTGCTCACCAGATGATGCGAGAAGATCCCAAAGTATACGAAGAAGTGCGTTATCTCTGAACTATCGTCAATTGCAGGTTCATAATTGGCATCTGGTCAGTATCATACAGGCTTTCGGCACCAAGTCCACTCGTGGCCCACCAACCCAGTCCAACACTACATCGCAATCTTATCATCATACCCACAGAAAACCGTTGTCGCAGATCTAGGATGCGGAGATGCAGCTTTGGCTCGCGCGTTAATACCCAAAGAGTTGACCGTGTTATCCTTCGATTTAGTTTCGGACGGGAACTTCGTCGTTGAAGCTGATATTTGTGATAAGATCCCACTCCCTGGATCTGATGGATCAGCGGATGAAGGTCCTAGTTATGGCCAGGGACATGTCGTGGACGTCGTCGTGTGTGCTTTAAGTCTCATGGGTACGAATTGGGCAAATTGCATCCGGGAAGCGTGGAGAGTCCTCAAACCCGAGTGAGTTATCTTTTGGACGTCTTTTGTTACTCTAGTGTTAAGTCATCGTTTCAGGGGTGAACTCAAAATTGCTGAAGTCGCCAGTCGATTTACAAACGTAGATGAGTTTACTGCGTTGGTCAATTCGATTGGGTTCCGTTTGACATCTAAGGTATGCGGTCAATGCTGAATAACTCGGGTGTAATACTAACGAGGCTCTTCCAGGACGATCGCAATAGCCACTTTACTTTGTTCGAATTCAAGAAGGTAGCTCGGAAGGCAAAAGGCGAGAAAGAATGGGCGAAACTGTTGGCTAAAGGAAGCGTACTGAAGCCTTGTGAGTATAAACGAAGATAGCTTCACCTTAATCTTCTGTACACTGCAATTTGATTATACCTGGGATGCATTCGGAATATGGGACGCGGCTCACCATGGTCTATCCATGGTCTATCTCTGCAATCTGATATAGATAGGCCGTTGAGGCGTTTATAGATTTGCCACTATCTGCTACTATCTTGGACTTGGAGGCATCGGGGATGTAATAATTACAGGGGCGGCTGCCTCATGCGCTTTCTCCACTTGCACCTGTTCAACACGTTCATATTCCTCTCTCTTCTTGACCACCTACCACCAGCATCATGTCGTCTAAACTGAATGTTCTATCACACCCACTGGTCCACGCACAGCTATCAAAACTTAGGCAGACTTCAACGAGTTCGAAGGAGTTTCGTGAGGTGATACTATATGTAGATGTGCCCCATTGCGATAAAGAACTGACCCAACTGCTCTGATAAGGGAATCCACGATATCAGCTTGATATTGGGCATCGAAGCTACTCGCAACCTGGAGGAGGAGAAATTCAATGGCGTATGTCGACTCCCCGCAGCTTGACTATAAACTTTGATATCGAAGATGCATGCTCGCAGCAAACACCTGTAGGTCCATTCACCGGCACCACGATCAAACCACGAATTGGCTTGACACCCATTCTTCGTGCTGGTCTCGGGATGACAGATGCGTTGTTATCGTTCTTTCCGTGAGTGCCCCCTCCTAAACGTAATGTATGAGTCTAAGACTGACTCACATGGCCACCCAGTGAAGCACCCGTATACCATCTTGGGTTATTCAGGGAGAAAGTAACGCTCCAACCCGTTGAATGTATGTGATGCCGCTGACCACTGCAACATTTGACCGATCTCTGCCGTACAGATTACTCTAAGCTTCCCCCGTCCCCTCCCGTGGATATGGTGTTTCTTCTGGACCCGTTGATTGCCACTGGAGGTACAGCGTGCGCCGCCCTTACAATGATACTAGACTGGGGTATTCCAGGCAAGCGTGCCTGTCAAACTGTGCACTCACTGTTCTAATATCCGCCCGATAGTCTCCAACATCAAATTACTGTGTGTACTCGGATCTGAGGAAGGTCTGCGACACGTTCAGACTGAACACCCTGGCCTTGAGGTTAGACTTTGTATCCTCGAACGTGTCTGCAGAACCATGTACTGATGGACTGCAGATCTGGGTAGCGGGCGTCGACAAGATTCTTACTGCTGAAGGATTGATTGCACCTGGGCTGGGCGATACAGTGAGTTATCTTGCGAGCATCCTGGTTGGCCCTTACTGACATGGCATTGATCAGGGTGATCGTTTGTTCGGTACGATGGTTCGGTAAAATAGTAGAATATCTGTATTTTTACGGTGATAACATGTGCACGTGATGTCAAGACGCCATCGTTGCTCAAAATCACGATTCGCGATCATCTCCATTTCGCTAAGAGCGGGCTCACGAAAAAAATGTATCAGTCCCTTGACCAGTCTACTTTGCTCGTCGTTCGACAATGTCGGTTGAATCTGTCTCTGGGTCTACAACACCCGGCTCTCTATCCTCTAGCATCACTTTGTCTGCTTCTGATCCCACAACACTCAAGAGCACCTTTGTACAGGACAATGTCTATCACAATCCTCGCGTCCAGGCTTCCAATATAATCGAACTCATCGCTTCCAGCTCTACCTCGAGCTCTACCGTATACATCTATGATGTCGCAGAACAAGCCGGATTTGGCACACTCACAAAGTCCTGGGCGAGCTCAGGCACCAATACTGCCTCAGTGGTCGACTTACAAACTAGGGCAGGTGCGGGGTTGAGTTTAGTGGGCAGGTTATCTGAAGGAACAAGTTTGGATACCGTTAGAGGTGCAGTCCTTACGGCGTATACGACTCCGAATGGCCTCTCCGTAATGGCCCCATCCCTTTCGTATTTGCCTACTGCAACACCAAACAGCAGACTAGTCATACAAGTCCCGACCGTCATTTCTGTCGGTGAGACGTTTGCTCTCTCTTCTTCGCTTGCTCCGCTCGCCTCTACACTACCAATTTTACCCGAGGATATCGTTGTTCTTCTCTCCGCTACCCCTCAGGAATCCGTAGACTTCGCCGCACTCTCCTACAAACTCACAGGTTCTCATGTTATTCACCTCTTTGATCACCACAGTTCTTCTCGGGAGGTCGGGCATCCTATCGCGCCCCTCTCATCTAAGGTGGAGGGCGGTAACACCGTGGCAGAAGTAATACATCAGGCCGGATACACCTTCTTCGATTACGCCGGAGATACATCCGCTCATACAGTCGTCGTATTGCTCAATGGTCCTCTGGCGTTAGCTGCCAAGGCCTTTGCAAATCGCACGACCGGTTTGGGGGTAATAATCGTACGTGTCTTGCGTCCCTGGGACGAGACTGCTTTCAAGGAGGCATTACCCGCGACCGTGAAGAAAGTACATGTCGTAGACGATGTGCCGAACGCAGCCACTCAAGGAAGCCTTTACGTCGATGTATTCGGATCTTTATTCGACTCAGCTCTCTCATCAGCAGTCTATTCACATCGTATCACCCCCTCTCAAACCCAAGAATATTTTTCCCATCCAGAATCCTTCTTGGGTTTCCTGGCGGGATTGGTCCCAGTAGAATTCGCTTCTTTGCCGTCACTGGATCCTCCGGCCCTGAAGAAATTAGTCCTATTCAGCACTCCCAGGTCTCCTCTCTCCACACTCTCGCACGTCGTCGAGGACATCTTCTTGTCCAATCAAGGCATATCCGCCCGACTCATCACGGATTACGATATATTTTCAAAAGAAGGCGGTATCACTGCCAACCGTATATTGTTATCCCCCAAGGGTGGCATCGACGAACATGTTCCGATCTCCGTTATACTTCCTCTTGCCCCAGACAGCACAGGCGTCTCAGACTTCTTGGCAGTGCTCGACCCTCATCTCCTCAAATCACACTCGGTCGTCAAATACGCCAGACCAGGCTCTTCCGTCCTCATCGTATCGCCTTCTTCGAGCGCGGAAATCTCATCGAGCCTTCCTTCAGATGTCGTCTCGCTCATTTTGGACAGGAAGCTGCGCATCTTCGTCATCAACGCTAAGGAGCTGGCGCAAAGGTTAGTAGGACAAACTGGAGCCGCACACGATGCTATCCAAAATCTTTTAGTGCATCTGGCCTTCCTGAGGCTTTATCTCGCTACGGCAGCTAGTGCGTCCCTCGTCCTGAAGGTTGCCCGCGTCTCGCTCCCCGAGACTATCGAAGGAGTTGATTTGGAGAAAATCAACTCAGCTACGTGGTCCGGCTTGTCAGAGATTCACATCATCGCACCTGAACTCACTGAACCCACAAAACCCTCACCTCATCTCAAGGAATATGAATTCAACGCGATAGCGGTAGAAACAGACGAGGGAGCGACCGTTGTTAACGGAGCCAAACTAAGCTCATGGCACGATGCTGCGAAGCACCTAATGTTCCCAGCAGTATACACACCCACATCTACGCAGTCGTCTGAAGAATACCCGTCAAATCCTGCCCTTCGTCCCGAAGTCCCCGATCGTACATTCCTCGTCACCTGTACTGTCAATCGGCGACTCACTCCCAAGGAATATGATCGCAACGTTTTCCACCTCGAGTTTGATACCTCTGGTACTGGGCTGAAATACGCGATCGGTGAAGCGTTGGGTGTACATGGGTGGAACGATGAGAAGGAGGTCCTCGAGTTTTGTTCGTGGTATGGTGTCGATCCCGATCGTCTCATCACCATTCCTGTCCTTGGAGGTGAGGACAAGAGAATGCATACGAGGACGGTGCTACAAGCGCTGCAGCAGCAGATTGATTTGTTCGGAAAACCGCCCAAGTCGTTCTACACGGAATTGGCTGCGTATGCGACGAGTTCGGTGCAGAAGCATGCTTTGCTGTTCATCGGATCTGCGGAGGGATCTGCAACTTTCAAGAAGATGTCGGAGGCCGAGACAGTGACGTTTGCGGAAGTCTTGAGACGCTACCCCAGTGCGAAACCCGGAATTGAAACGCTATGTGGGATGATTGGAGACATCAAGCCGAGGCATTATAGTATCGCTAGCGCACAGAGTGTAGTGGGGAACCGAATCGATCTTTTAGTGGTGACAGTCGAGTGGTCGACGCCGAACGGTGCGTTTGAGGAAATTAATAGTAGACTTGATATTTATTTTCTTCTCCTTTCTAGGCTCTCCCAGACTCGGGCAATGCACGAGATATCTTTCTGGTCTCCGAGTAGGTCAGAAGGTCACTGTGTCTATCAAACCATCCGTCATGAAGGTTTGTTCTATTCCCGTCTACTTGATACTGAAAAGCAAACTGAACTTTCTTCGTTGCCTCTCACAGCTCCCTCCAGACAACAAACAACCTCTCATCATGGCTGGCCTCGGTACTGGAGCAGCACCCTTCCGTGCATTCCTCCAGCATCGTGCATGGCAAGCTCAGCAAGGCCACGAAGTCGGCCCCGTCTTCTATTACTTCGGCTCACGTCATCAATCTTCAGAATACCTCTACGGCGAGGAGATCGAAGCGTTCATTCTCGACGGGACGATCGCACGAGCTGGGCTCGCCTTCTCGCGAGACGGTCCGAACAAGATCTACATCCAACACAAGATGCAGGAAGACGCTGAATCGCTCGCGAGGATGATGCAGGATGAGAAGGGGGTGTTTTATCTGTGTGGGCCGACGTGGCCTGTGCCCGATGTATACGAGGCGTTGGTGGGTGCTCTGGTGAAGTACAAAGGCCAGGATCCTGAGTCTGCAGGAGCGTATCTCGAGAGTTTGAAGGAGGAGGAACGGTATGTCCTCGAGGTATGTGGCTAGCTTTGTCTATCATTGTCTGCGTTCTGACTCCATATTTTCTTCTAGGTTTACTAATCTGTTATATAGATATATATGTGGAAGAATAAATCTAAGAGATATCCTGCTTATCAAGCTTTGTCGAAGGAGAGAGAACATACGATGTGACCATCAACCTAAGATGTCAACAAATTTTCCGAGCTGCGCCACACAAGCCAAAACTTGTACATCAGAGCACAAGAGGTGGAGGATCTGTCAGCGCCCATAACAAGCTGATGAGCCGCTGCGATACTGTACAAGTATTCAAACTCTACATCCTTCTTGAGCTTTGAAGTTGGCCAAATCCTTGACAACATCACAGAACTTTCCATATAATCGTTAGACTCTGCCACCCTCCAAGGACTGAGCACTATCTCTTCCGCCAGGGTATCTAAAATAGGAAGTAAGAACGGTCGGGGGTTGTTTTCTGTACAGGAAAGATATATGTCATCATGGTCATGATCATGGTATAAAGATACAGTACAATGCATGAAAAGAAGTCTAAATCAAACCGTGTATTGAGAAAAACTCCAGAAATCCAACGCAACGTACAGGTATGATGTGTTCACCTAGCGCCAGATAATGATTGACGAGCATTAGCCTATGTAAGAGTGTGAGTGTGTCCAAGTGCGAATCCCCAAGTCCAAAATCCCAAAATGCAACGAGCACGAAGTCCCGACAATCCAGTCTACGCCATACGCCCTACGACTTGTTCGCAAAATGAAAGTGCGTCCAGAGATACCACCCCAACAACGCCACAATAACCAGCCCCACAACACCCACAGCGACACCCACCCCAATCTTCCCACCTTTACTCAGATGCGTCCCACAATGAGAAGTAAACGCAGCGTCGCAGGGTTCGCCCGAGGGTCGTACACTCTCATACGCGCCTGCGGAGAGGGAGGTGAAGTATGGATCTGAGGTGTCGTTTAGGACGTGCATGGCTGCGAGGGTTAGCATCGGGGCGTTGTAGTCCAGAGCCACCTACGAGATACCGGGGTTAGTATCAAGATGACATGAGCTCAAGGAGACAAACCTCCGTCTCCGGCCAATCACTCCGGATATCATAGAACTTGTCATGCTTATTAGGTCCGCCGACGACTGCGCCGTAGAGGACATACGCTTCCTGTGCAGGTGATGTATCGATGTTGCTGATGTCGTCTCCGCCGCTTGCCATGGCGGAGTGTGGGTTGGAGGGAGAATTGGGATTGGAGCCTACGATGTATGGGACTGCGTAACATGTAAATAAGGAAAAAAAAGGTTGATCAGGAAAGGAGGAGAATACAAAATGGGTGGGTGGAAGCTTACCGGACATTGGGTTCTTTCCGAGGGCGTAGTCTAATTGTGTTTTTGCGTAGTTCTAGTTGGAAAAGCGCGCAGATCGGTGAGCAGTGAGGAAAGAAATAACAATAGACGCGTATGGTACCAGGTAATTCGTTCGTTTCGTTTCTGAAGTAGCCAACGGAGCGTATCGTGTCAATAGCATAGCAGCGTTAAGCGCAGGATTCAAAGTCGCGTCGTCAGAGTCCCCATTGTAGAACAATAATCCTCCTATGAAGATGATTTCCAGGTCGTATGAGCAAAATCCAGTGTATGAGCCGCACAACGTACCCTTCGTCAAGAATGCAGGCCCATCATCATTCACAATGTGATCAAAGTACCTCTCTGCCTCTTCCTGCCACACCGACAGATTCCCAGTACCACCCATCCCACCCGCATCCTCCATCTGCGCGAACAAAATAGCGATCCCTGGCGTCTTCGAGTCCCAATTGAACACCCCATCCTCACCTCCCAACGAGAAATTAGTATAATCCCGTTCGGCTTGTCTATACAATTCAGAAGAATTCGTCGCCCATGCGAGGAATAGCGCCGCTATAGTGAGTTCGTCTGTGTATGCCGAAGAACCATAGGATGAAGAGACTATGGGGGTGGAGGTTTGGTATAATGTGAGACCGCCTGTGGCGTTGAGAGCGAAGGAGTAGAGAGAGGTGGCGTGGGACAGGAGGAGGGAGGCGTAGGTTGTGTTGGAGAGGGAGGCGGGGGAGGTGAATGTTGTGAGGGAGAAGGTGCGGGAGGAGTAGAGGTTTGAGCAGGCGGAGAATGCAGCGGAGGCGCCGGCGGCAGCGTCTGTGCCTGGACTGGGATGGGGATGGAGTTTAGTATGATGGTGTTGGTGATAGAGCGGGGTACTTTACTTTGTGTCGTTGATTTGGTACGAAGGTCGAGGTAGTGGGATGTTTAAGTCCCCACCCCAGTACGCGTCGTCGGTGTTGCCTGAAATCAATGAGCTCGCCTACGATAGTCGTGATTGTGGTATGGATGGAACGCACCATCGGCAACCTGGACGTACAAGGTGCTATTTTCTGGATGTGCCTACGAGGAATAGGATGAGTAGAAGAGTCAAGGTTGGTGCAACGGTACATACCCTCATGAGCCAATCTAGACCCCAACGTAACATTTCATCGAGGTAAGCAGTTTGATTGGCCAAGTCGTACCCTGTATATGAGATTAGTGGCAAGTCACCAGGAAATGTGTTGGAAGTACCTTGTCCAAAGTCGGTAGCACCCCAACATATGGACATGAGGGTAAAAGACTATCGAACATTAGATATGTTTACAAACTGGCATGCACGCGACTCACGAGCGGAAAAGTAGCTTTTATATAGTCTAGATTGGGTTACAATGAGTCTTACAAAGTCAAATAATACAACTGTAGACGCGCACCTCCAGCATCATAATAACCGCCCGAAAGATCCAAGCCGACATCCTGACCGTCAGTAACGGCGCTATCGTTCCTCCACGATACACGATTCGGATATGAAGTTTCTGAAATGTTCCCACTGCGTTGTGCGTCGTAAAAATACAAGAGATTTCCTAGTAAAGTGGACCATTGTGGGTTTGGAATTGATGTGGAATTTGATGGTATTGCGCCGTTGGAAAAGTCTGGAGGTAAGAACTGTGTACTTGGGAGTAGCTGGGCATGGGCGAGAGAAGAGAGAAGAAGGGTTAGTAGAGGTAGTGGCCACATAGAATGAAGAACGAGGAGGAGGAGGAGAAGGACTCCGAGCGGCGAGGAGGATGGGCACGGCTGGCCATCACCGTGACCGAACGCGTCCATAACGTGTCTTGGCTAATTCACGCACGGCATATTCCGATCCAGGACCTCCGAGATTCATCCGACAATCACTGCGTTAAGACCCTAATTAGCCGGAGTCTGCATAGATGCGAGTAGGTAGCTAGTTCTAGATAGAATCATACCTTCGAGTAGACGCCTTAGTCCCACTACGAATAGATTGGGCTAGCAGTGCCTATCTTTCTAGTCTGATATAGTCGAAGCTTTTGACTGCGACTTACACCGAGGTCTGGATAGATGCACTTGTTTATGTGTCGGTGTGACTATGGTATGTACTCTATCTTCGAACCTACGAACTCGCCTCGGGCATCTGACTACATTGGACTAGTAATCAGTAATCAGTGGTCTTTCTCAATCGCGCCTGAATCCTGACATATTGTCCACCTCGCATCAGACTCTCGTATTACACGTCGAGTGATTCGAAGCTCGCAGCGTTTGCAGATGCAGCACCGTCGGCCTACCATGAGTCTGAAGTCTCGTTCACGCGATTAGCTCCAGCAAAGGCTCTTATCAAGGAGGAGAACAGCGTCGTCTATATCGAAATACTTGCCCAGGCGCGCAAAAAGCAAAGAACTTCTCCCAAAATTTAATCAGGACCACCCGACATCATAGGACTCGCCGTCCCCGTGTTTATGATGAATTTGTAGGTGAGTCTTTATGAATCTGAATTGTATTCTACTGACCTTAAAAATTGCTAGAGTTACTCAAACCACAGTGAGGATGAGTTCAACACTCGTGTCGTGCGCTGCCGTGTAGCCGAGAATTAGGAGACGATACTGGTACTGGACAGGGAAGCAAAATTGACTCGGGACACATTTTCGGCCCAGATTATTGAAGGGCATTGGGGGTCAGGACATGGTACCATTACCAGATGTCCCGATACGAAAGTCTGGAGTAGAAGCACGGCCTCCGAGTCGAACGACGCGAGCCACTTTGTACGGCTATCCCCCGCATCCAAAACCGATGGATGACATTCCCATCACGACGAGTGACGCCCCGACTCGAAATGTCTATCAGTACGCCTCGAACTATGACAAGGTAGCACTTTTGTGAAAAACATCGGATCTCGCGTGAGTCTTACATATTTTCTGTGATCCTGCCCTTGTAGCTGGGTGTGGATTTCCGTGATTTGGCTTACTTGCTGTTCCCCAGATACACGCGCTCTCCGGAAGAGAACACGGTCGCGTTGCCCGCAGAGACTGGGAAATTATGGGTATGCATTTTGAGCCGGAATCGTCTCCTTTGCATATTTTTTGTTGACACCGTTCTTCTCAGATATTTGTTGATCAGAAGGCCGGCTGTCAACCAACCAAATTCACCCCACTCGAGTCTCGATATCAAGGACAATGGCCTCAGCGCTACTGTGTACAAGGTAACTTAGTAAGTCCTCGTCAAGCTGTCACTCCTCCACCAGAAAACCTGATTGCGCAGCTCAGATGGTGTCGAACTTCTTGATGGCTCGATGGGAGTATTATTAGGCTGATAGACACTACATGTCTGTTTGCTATTCGCTCCTAATTATACCATCTGATCATTCCGTGTGACTCTGAGGAAGCTGAAGTGAGCCGAAAATTGTCTCGAATTCCTTCCCTCTTCCTCCCATCTCTCGCTATATCATGCCTAGCCGCGGAGGCCAACGTCCTCCATCTTCCGGTCGACAATTACGCCCCCACTCAACTATAGGCCGTGGCAATGACCCGGGGGCTGGTCAACAACTACACGATCTTCGTGGCAGGCATCGAGGACAAGCTGCACCTGTCATAACGCAGATTCAAGCTCGAGGTAGAGGTATAGGATTAGCCAGAGATCGTTCGGTCTCCCAGTATGTTGCTTGTATCTTGTCACATAGCTTTCATATTGATATTGCCACAGAGCCATGTCTTTTCCAGTGCACCATGAGCTTGGGGCCTCCGATCCTAACGCCTCTTCTCCCTCTTCTGGTCTTGACAATATACAGTCCAACTCTGAATTTGTATCTGCAAGCTCAGAGGATCCCGAGACTCCATCCCAGTCAGATATTGAGGCACCTCACCTACCATTTAACAGAGACCCCGCTCCAAAAACACCACGTCGGCCAGGGATTCCCAGCAGACTGTCGAACCTTTCTGGTTCGGATGATATCAACACGGTGGATCATCCCCCATCCCCCTACAATCTTTCTAGCAGTACACTTACGTCGACTCCTGTTGTTCCCTCGGTGGGATCGGACCATCTCAGGAGTCCGGGTAGCACCACATACCAGGACATCCATGAGCACTGGTATGTCCGTATTATTGTCGTTTTGGTCGCCTTTCTCCATACTCGCCATCACGTCTCCTTTCGGGCCTGCACCCTCCTTCTATTTTGTATCCAGTGCATTTTCTACGGAACTGGCCTTCTTCAAGCCAGCGACGAAAGATATCCGTTCACACTGCAGGCAATCTTGAAGCGCCTTGATCTTGATGATCGCTTCACGGTCCATCCACTTTGCTGGAAGTGTCATCGAGTGTTTGCGCCTGATGCGGCAGCTGATACTCTGTGCCCTGACTGTGATCTTGCTATATTCAAACCAGCCTCCCGCCTTCTATTCCGCCAGCTTACTGGTCAGGAAGCGTTTCCGCCACCACCTCCGCATTTAGCAACACCAATTCAGGTTTTATCATCGTTACTCAAGGATTTTCTCGCTCGTCCGGGAATGGAGCAAGCCCTTTCTGAATGGAAATTGCACGAGAAGACTCCTGGTGTTCTCAACAAGATACAGGATGGCCGGGTCTGGCAGACAATCAAAGGACCAGATGGGGAAAAGTTCTTCGATCCTACTGATCAATCTGGTGAGCTACGATTAGGTGTGATGTACAGTCTGGATTGGTAAGTACCCTTTCATTCTTATCTATACTTTCAAATCATCATTTATCCTGTAACATCAGGTTTGGTCGAAAGACTAGCAATTATGGGCCTAGTCATTCATCGGGGGTAATGTCATTTGCTCTTGCAAATCTTGCAGACTCTATCCGGCAAGTGGCTAGCTGATTTTGAAATCAAGCTGCAATTTATTCTGTCTTTCCAGCTACCAGGCAACCAACCTGCTCATTCCGTGTCTGACGCCAGGACCAAATGAGCCTACTGCCGAACAACTCCAAAATTATCTCAAAATAATTGTTGATGATCTCATCAAATTATATGAGGATGGGGTCATTATTCCTACAGCAGAGCATCCGGAAGGTATATATCTGATCATATTCCAGATGATCCTCTACTAAAGAGAAAATTAGGTATACGGGTACGAGTGGTTCTGCTGGGCATAATATGTGACCACCCTGCAATGTGCAAGGTATCTGGATTTGGTGATCACAGTCATAAAGAAGCTCCGTGCACAAAATGTGATGTTCCCCATGATGAGATGACTTCGGAGGAGGCTCTTAGAAATGGCAAGTAATCTACCTGATTAGAGAGTGGAGAGGCTTATTTTTGATGAACAGAGTATGATCCTCGTGATGGAGAATTGCATCGGAAAAGGTGTTTTGAATGGAAGGCTTTGACAACTGAGGAAGACCGAGCCAAATACTTTGCTGAGTATGGAGTACGATGGACTGAGTTTGCTCGTCTCCGATATTTTGACCTGGTGCGGTATACTATTGTTGATCCCATGCATAATCTTCTTCTCGGTGAGTTGGTAATACAAAATTGCATTCAAATTTGGCTACTCATTTCTTTGAGGCCCTCTGGTAGGACTTGCAAAAACTCAATGGTATACGCAATGGATTAAGACCAATACACTTCGACCATCGACAGACAAGAGGCCTCGAGAACTGCAGCTGATCCATCAGTTTCTTGATAATGTAAGATATTCTGTTGTTTTGAAATCTGTGTATACATATATATTGACTTCTGCTGTAGTTTGAATCCCCATTATGGGCAGGCCGATTGCCCGTTCGGGTTGGTGAACCAGCTGGTGGTTCTCTTACAGCCGACGAATATAAGTTTGCAGTTACTGGCCCATGGGCAATCATTGTACGTACTTAAGTTTCCACTGTTCAGAATGTGAATTGAGCATTTATGATCTGTATTTCTCTTGCAGGTCCCAATTGTGTGGGAAACATTTTTAGATGAAGCTCAGCAGGATTTTATAAAAGCAAAAGACCGACATAAAAGAAATATGGTAAAGTACCAAGCTGACTTAGAAGCTTGGAGAAAAAGAGACAGAACCCAGAGCCACTCACAACCGAAGAAAACTACAGGAAAGAAGGAGAAACCAACCCCCCCAAAGAAACCATTTCCACGGATGCAGGAAAACGAGCCTTATAATTTCCTACGGTTTGCTACAGCTTTGAAAATAATTCTAGGAAGTTCAGTTAAAGAAGCCATTCCTCGAGCAACTAATCTTTTGTATCAGTATCTTTGTGGGTTTCGAGTGGTATGTCAATTTTTATTGACATGATTTCTGTTTGACTGATTTGAACACCTTCTTCAGCTGTATGGTGCAGCCCAAATGAAACTAAATCACCATTGGGCAGTTCATGTACCAGACCAGCTCCTTGACTATGGGCCTGTCTATAACTTTTGGTCATTCTTGACTGAACGTCTCAACAAACTCTTGAAAAATTTGAATAGCAATAATTGGGCAGGAGGTCAACTAGAGATCTCGATGATGCGTGAATTTGGGAGGGGCTCTAAAATGGAATGTCTGGTATGTATTCATTGAATTTCTATCTTGGTGTGCCAATACTCAGTTTATGATTCAGGTTCAAGTTCTAGCCAAGAGTCCTGAGAACGAATATGTCCAGGCCATTCTGACGCGTATGCTCACTGATAACCGTGAAGCAATTGGAACGGTCGAAGATGCTTCAGTCCAAGGTAAGATAAATATTACACACACAATAATGGGGGAAAAAACTACATCCTAAAGCTGATGTACTTTGTAGACGTATCCCACATACCTTACCAAGAAGGGCTCCAGATCACTCCAAAGACACCCATAAACCTCTCTGATGCAGCTCGTGCTTCACTAGTCAAGTATTATAACTCTGAAAAACCTCGTGTCCACCTCGAACTTGATCGTAATCCCCCTCCCCAGTCCCGCCGTCTTGTGCCTTCTGCTCAATTCTACGAATATGCACTACTTCATGGACGTCGAATCTCTCCTACTTCTCGTACTGCACGGGGATCAGCAGGCTCTTCAATAATCAAAGCCAATCTAGGAGATGGAAAATATGCAGGAGAAGTCTCTGCAATATTTCGTCACCACCAGCCGGGAATACATGACGAGACCCTTTTTGCCGAGGTGTCCTGGATGAAGCTCCTAGATCTCACTCCTGTCAATGATGATCCCTGGTCTGATTTGTGAGTTTTGAAAAGCTGATGAATTATATTGCACTGACTTGACATAGCCCTGAGTTGGAGGTCGAGACATGGGAGTTCCACTCATATTGGAAATCCACAGATACCGGAAGTCCTCCTGCTGTCATCCCTTTCCGAAACATACAATGTCAGCTTGCACGGGGAATAGTTGAGACTACATCTCCTCGCATGTGGATCACTACAACCATGGAGCGGGTAAGCTGATATATTCTTTACAATATCAAGTCTAACCCGGAATGATTTATGTGTCAATTGGAACTTGATTTCTTAGCATCCAGATGCATATCAAGGAAATGAGGCATATACAGACAATGAAGTAGATGAGGAGGATGAGGAGTAATAGATGATTTGGTGTATATATTTCACCTCATTGAAGGTTCCCGACTTTGCATTGCGCGACGCGTTTTGATGTCACGTGCCAAAGCTCTTGGCCATCGTGAACGTGACATTTTGCTTTTCCGAGCAGCGTCTTCTCCATCCTCTCATTGCTGGCTTTGCAGTGAAGATTCTTTCTGGTTGCTCGAGAACAGCCTCTGCACTTGAGGAACCTCAAATTCCTAGTACTATATGCAGCGCTTGTAGGAGAATGACAAAGTCTCCCCAAGGATTGTCTCTGGTTTGAGTCATCATCAATCCGGAAGCTTCTTATCTTGTTTTGACTGATGGTCAACGAAGTAAGTGTATTGCATGTAGAGGTTATACAGATCTAACTACTAGTTTCTAGGCATCTCGCTCATGCTCACCAGATGTCAATTCGTCACGGGGGTCTTTGGGTTCTGGCTCCTCCGAGTCATCACTGTCTGTATCCGTCTTCAAGGTCCTTCCAAAACCTTGTGGGTCACCGTGGGTGTTCCAGTCCAATAGATAGGTACTGAATTCCGGAGTATCTTTGTATGTTTCCCACCATTCTTTGTCAATACCGAAGTCAAAAGGTGCCAAGGCAGGAGGTTTGACGGTCGAACGTCCTGTTGCGCGAACCCGCACTGCGGCCATCCCCTCCCTTTCTTTCGCAGACAAACCACTCCACCAGATGTCCGAAAGTTCGTGCAGGATATTCGTCAACTGATTATATGTCAATAGAACTGCAGATAGAAGCTTTCGACTCAAATCTTGCTTACCTCCTCCGATCGCCACTTGGGTTCGATGACCTCAAGAAACTTCAACTTCCCGAGGTCTTTGCTTGCACCGAAACCCGCCTGAGCTGCCATTCGATTCTTCCAAGCATCTTTCGTCTCCTCTGAATCATCCTCAGGTTCGGATGCTTCATCTGACATGTGTTCCTCGCAAAGCAGAATGCCAACATCGACTCCGTGACATCGATTGTATTCGTTGACAGCAGTCGATAGCCGTCTAACCTTCTGTCAAAAATGTAAGCAATATCTTCATATCTAGTATGCAAATGAATTCACCTCTTTCCGGCGTTGCAGCCAACGATTGGTGCGTTGATTGATAAACTTTTTCAATCCCTTTTCTTCGTTGACTTGTGCAGTATTTTCGCTTTTGAATCCTCGGAACGATGTCTTCGCAAAGTGCAGGAGCGTGGATTTGTCCCATAAGAATTTCCCTGCGTGAAGTTCATCCGGCCAGTCGTTTTTGTCCTGTCGTTACAGTGTAAGTTCAATTCACCGGTACTCTTACAAAGTTGATTTACCGCTAAGTCTTCCCATACTAGATCTGCTACTACCTTGAAAATCGTGATATTATGGGCATTCAGTACACCTCGATCGAATAAGGGAGTGAAATATTCTTCGTTGGTCTCCGAATTCACCCTCTCTTCATCAGGATCGGGCCATTCATCCTTCTCAGAGACACCGCAAACTTCGCGAAACTTGACTCGGACTTTGAACTTTTGCCATTTATCGGTCAGTATTGCGGCTTTCGTGATATAGTGTACATGCTCACCTGCAAAACTGCTTTAGCACGCTGCGCCTTCAACGACAGTGATGTCTTAGGTTGTTTTAGGTCCTCTGCATCATCGGCGACCTCCGACTCGTTTGCTAATTGCCAGTTTGAAACGCCTCGATCGCCACGGCGTTTGGCAAGCTTCTTGGCCCGCGTAGAGGCTCCTCGACCTGCATATCCTCCGCGCTGGACCGTGGATGCAGGTATATTCTGGTTCTCTTTTTCTTCGATCAATGTAACACGGTCACCGAGATCTTTGTTTTGTGAGATGAGTTCATCTTGCTTTGACAGGAGTTCCTTCACAAGGCTCTCGACACGATTCAACGCGTTCACGGGTTCTCCAAGTTGTCGGTCAAGAATCTGTCTTTCGGGAGATCGACGGCGGCCTCGCATCTGTTGCCGATTCTGCGGTGATTGGGAGCGTATCTCGGGCTGTTGTCTGCACATCTCAAGTGTGTCAATGACGGTCAACAAAAACGTGTCGCTCAAATTACCTTCCACTTGCGATCCGTCCTCGAATTGCCGGTCTTGCAGCTCCTTGCAAATTTGGGTCTATCCTAGAGACAGTCAATGTCTTACGCGCCTGGATCTTAATTGCAATAGCTTACTGTATGGTTTCCTGGTGGCTCTGAGGATTGAACGGAGCCCGTCGGTTGACAGTAAAGCCACGATTCACCGCTGGGTTTTGCTGATGAGGACCGTCGTAGTCAGCGTTATGGTATCTCTTGCTATTCTGAGCCTTCTGATTGACTTGTTGCACCAGATTGGCCTGAGTTTCGGTGTCCAGTGAGGTCCATAAGTTAGCATCAATGCCCACCGGGCACGGTAGCATCGCACTCAAAACGAAGCAAGTGGTAGTCGGGATGAGGGCTCGGACATGAGCCAAAAAATTTTCTTGAAGTCAACGGCATGTTCGAGACTCATATTCCGTTCAATAGCTCTTCGTCTCCACGCCTTGAGCACTGAATTTTGAAATTTGAATTAAGAAGCTGTGGCGCAACATGATGAGGAGGACAGCACTTAAACTAACATAGAAGAGGTCGGATAATTGCATGCACTCACAGGTCCTCGCAACTACATAGATCCCCATGACTAGAAGGGCTACTCACAGCTCAAGTATTCAAGTATTTTCACGTAGTCCATCCTAAGCCCATATAAACAAATTGCGAGTACATGATCAAGACGAGCCTCAAGTATTGAAAAACTTTCGCGTAATCAAACATAGCCGCACCTCCTCGTGGCGTGACTATTTTCGGTCTTAACGCAGTGAATTCACCCATAAGCGGCCAATGGGGGAAATACCGGGGAAACCTCGGATAAAACAGGTCTCCCCATAAAAGTCGCGATGTTTTCGAGGACATATCCGCGATCGAATTCTGGAATCTGGAATAGCCTTGGCTTTCGAGTGGGCTTCATAATCACTTTCTGACCAAGATGCATCCAAATTCATCCTATATAAGTTCCAGTTCAGATAGCACTCCATATCTTCACACCACATCGTTATCATGGCTCCTATCCAAACTTGCGTACTCGGTGTCGGTCTAGCAGGCCTTACTTTCCATGTCCCATTCGTCTCGTCTCTCCCCCATCTATTCACTCTCCATTCTGTTTTGGAGCGAAGCCCCAAAACACCAGGAGGTAAACTGACCCAACGGTACAGCGCCCTCTCCGCGAAGATCCACAACAAACTTGAGGATGTATTGGCCGATCCTGAGATCGAGTTGGTAGTCGTAGCGACTCCAAATGAGACGCACTATGCCATCGCGAAAGCTGCCCTGCAAGCAGGGAAACATGGTGAGTTCGACGAATATCGGATTTTTCCTTTCGCTGACCCCTATTCTCCAGTCCTCGTCGACAAACCGGTAACAGCGACGCTAGCCCAAGCTGAAGAACTAGGTGCCATCGCGAAAAGCAAAGGACTCGTTTTGTATGCTTTCCAGAACCGACGATGGGACTCTGACTTCCTTGCTCTCCGCCGCCTGATCAATGTCCCCGAGTCCTCCTCGCATTCGCTTGGTACCATCGTTGATTTCGAGTCTCAGTACGTGCTCTCGATATACTACGAAAAGTAGTGCATCATCACTAAAGCAATGACTGATCCAGCTTCGACCGTTACCGTAATGAATTGAAAGGGACTTGGAAGGACGAACCACTCCCTGGAGCAGGTCAGACGTACGACCTCGGTGCCCATCTGATAGATCAAGCCTTGGTTCTGTTCGGAAGGCCCGATAAAGTCACAGCGTTCATACAAAACATCAGAGGGCTCGGAAACCCTGCAGTCGACGATAGCGTATGTTCTTCTTTGTCACTTATCAACGCCACACTAACGACGATTACGCAGTTCACCATCTACCTACACTACGCTGCTTCCGCTACTCGCCCCTTGGCGCAAACAGCCATCCTTCGAGCTCACATCCTCTCCGTCAGATCCCCGCAACCGCGTTACATCGTTCGTGGTACAAAGGGGACCTTCACGAAGAACGGACTGGACATCCAAGAGGACCAATTGAGAGCGACGAAAAATGATCCCAAGGAAACATTGAACGACAAAGCTTACGGTGTTGAACCTGAAGAGTTATGGGGACAACTTCAAGTGTTCCGTAAGGATGGCTCTGTTGGCACTGAAACGTGAGTTTAACTCCGTACTCTTTGGAATTGTGTTATTGATATCCTTTGTAGTTGGCCCTCGAGCGATGCAGGCGCGTACGCTGAATTGTTCAAGAACCTGGCTGCAGCCATTCGCGAAGGGAAAGAACAGGCCGTTAAATGGGAAGAATCGACTGCAGTGGTTGAAATCATTGAACTTGCCCACCAATCGTCGTTGGAGGGTAGAACGGTGGAGGTGCCGAGGAAATAGGGTGTTCTTGGTATGTCTGCCCATGGACGTCACGGGCACAACTTTCTTCATCTTGTACTTATCTGAGGTTTCATCAGTCAACAGACAATGGCTATGATCGGTAGAGTCGTTGTGTACACATCATAGGCGTTGTAGAACAGAATGATAGCAATACGACTCCTTGTGAGGTGGAGGAACGTAAACGTTGGGCGAACGAACATGCATGACGCGAGACACGTACCAGTGTTACACACGTCGCCATTCGTTCATGGCGCACAATGAGACATCCATTTTTTCCCAGATACGCTGTAGACATCGTCTGTACTTACGGATAAAACTTCAGAGAGTTGGGAAGGTGGCGATGCGACACAAGTCAATTGTTTTGGAGCTGCGCTGTGTGTGTGATGTAGCCTCCTCACAGACACGCGAGAGCGCGTCTGTCACAGACACCCACTCAAGGGTAGGGCGAAAGTCCAGAGAGTTTGTTTTTGCGTCCGGTATCGCTACGTTAGGCTGTGCGACAACTGTGAAGCATCCTGACCTTTCTGGTGCGTGTGGAGATCCGAATCGGAGGTCGAGGAAATCAATCGGTAGGGCGCTATAGACTCCTGGATTACAGTAAAATGCATCCATGATAGGGCGTTTGGTAGAAATGGCCTGTCCGGCGGCTGTGTTCAAAACGCGGCGATGACTTTGGTACACCCCTATGACGGTTCCTTTGTACAAAAAATAATTTCCGCGCGCTCTCTGTTCTTAACCGCGCGCGAGACAATGGCGCGCGCGCGCGCGAACATCTCAAAGAGAAAAAATAGAGTATATTGGAGATAGTGTACATAAGACTAGTATTACCTCATCAGGGTTTCCACACTTGTCTTGTGACGCCTTGTACCGGCTTGTACAGGCCGGTACAAGGCACAAAATATGAAAAGTCACAAGCTCGACCACCCAGGTCGAATTCTTGACAAGTGGAGTTTCGAATCTTGCTGACAAGGCAAAAAGACGGACAAGTAGATCCAAAAAGCTCACAAGCCCACAAGTTATGCAAAAGTATGCTGGATTAATCGGTAATTATGGGCTTCTATAATGAAATGCGAGTGACGCGAGAAACGAGAGATCTGAGTTAAAAAGGATTGTAGACCAATAGACTGTGGTCCTATGATAGTAAAAAGGTGAGGGAATGAGGAGGAATGAGAAAGAGAGGGTAAAGAATGACAAATGAGAAGAATTTAAGTCAGAATAGTAACGAGACAAGTAGCGTGAGCGAGGATTCTCGATTATAATGTTGGCTCAACACCCGAGTCGTTGTCAGATCCGATAGGACTGCTCGGGACATATAGAGCGCGACGGGAGCGTTCGAGAGACCTTGTAGGCAATACAGGTTTCCTAGTTTTCCCTGAAGCTTCGGAAGCAATGAGGATGCTCTTCCAACGCTCTTCCGATAATGCATGTGCATTTTCCATGTAGTCGTTGACCATGTGAGAGTGATTTTCGATGCAGAAATCGCCTTGCTCTTCGCATTCGCCGCTTGAATGCATAGCAAACGCACGCTCAATCTATGGGAGTGTTGGAATAATTACTAACCCGAAGGATATAAACTAGTGCTTACCGATGCTGCAGCAAGCGAAAGAGCCCCTTTAGGATGGCCGAAATTGTATCCCAGAGATTTTTTCATTGCTGGGAAGAAGAATTTTAGGGTGTCAATGATGAACGGCGACTCAAAGAACCCGCGGGGTTTCTAGAATATGTATGTTAGTAGATCAAAAACAAAGAGTATTCAAAAGTACTCACAGTGTACTTTTCATCCGTGGGATCCACGACAAACTGTGGAGCAGCGTTCTTCCAGAGAGCAGGCCCATCGTCGCGTAAGGCCCAATCACAATACTCACGCACGGCATGCTTATGACCAGCGTACTTTGGTTGCTCGAAAAAGTCCTTCACAACAGTCAGGCCCTGCCTGCCAAACGCGGAACGCTTCTCACAAAGGCGATTGTAAGCCTGATTATACACGATGTGAGTGGGAAGGCAAAGAGAAACGAGTGAAAGACAAAGACGTACCATTCGGCAAATTTTGTCTCCCCATGTAACAGTGTATGTATTTCCTGGATAGACAATGTCGAGTACTCCCTGTACTTGTTTCTCGATACTCGGGCCCTTGATGAAGTCCTTCCAGGGGTTGTTGGAGCAAAACAAAGCATGATAGAGGGTAGGAATGAAATCGGTCGCCCATCCGGCTCGGGCAAATTGAGGGAGTTGGTTTGGGTCAGAAGGTGACGGGGAAGAGTACCGAGTGGTGCGGTCAGATACTGCCAGTGATCGGTTGAGAGTCGAGCTACTAGAAGGAATCTCGAGATCGAGTCGCTCCGATTTGACGTTCCTGCGTGCCGGAGTTTTTGTCGATGCCTTCACTTGTTTCTTAGCTGGAGGGGGGCGCTTCTGAGTTGGTGTCTCAACCTCAGAGTCACTACTATCGATTTCGATCAACTGATAGTGTGCCGGTCAATTAAATGATACAAGTCGAGGAATCAGGATTGTCTGAGTCAACGTACCTGATTTGAGCGGACGGCAGCTGGCTTAGCCACGTCGTTCTTCTCAACTGGAACCTGAAAGTGTTTTGACGGTGCCGCTAGTTCTGGAGCCACGTCCGAATCATTTAGGCCGCCCGAATCGTCTTCAACATCGACAGCTGCCGATGGTCGAGTTTTAGCTGCCGAGGGTTTGCGCTTAACCTTACTCGCAGCCACAGCTGAGTCAGTGGACGGTCGAGAAATCTTGTCTTGCCAATTCGCAACGAGACCAGATGGAAATGCGGCCTTCAATTTCTTGGGTTTAGCGCTGCTCGCCAACGAGGTAAGCAATCGATAAGCACGTGGGTAACCCGACGTCGACATACCTATTTTGAGACTCGGAGTCGGCCTTCCTTTTTGATCTTATCTCTTTTTTCAGATCATCAACAGCTGCTCGTGTTTCTCCCCTGACTGGCTTTCGTTTTCGCTGTTCAGAGTGAAGATAGCCACAGTAAGCAGATAATCAATCATAATCTTTTACTGTTTTGTGCTCACTGAAGTCGTCTTTTTTTCCCCTGCAGCCTCGGCCTCATCCTCCTCTTTATCACCGTGGTCTTCTTCAATATCAAAGAACATCTCATCTTCATCAGAAGGATCACGAACATCGTCCAACGTGTGAACTGCCAAACATTGCTCCTCCTCTTCTTCCTCCTCCTCGTCAACTTCCATGCGCGCCAATACACGCTTCATCTCCTCCTCCAGTTTCGCAACCTGGCGTATACTGGCTTCCTTTTTCTCAGCAGCTGCCTGGACCTCCTCTGACGATCGCTTTGCCCTTTTCTTGTCAGGAAATCCAGGATTGACGACTCGGTTGTATCGTGTCGGAAGAACTCGAGAAGGTAGCTGAATTGATTTCGCATCGTTGGATTTAGGTTTTCTAGCGGAGGAATCAAGGCCCTCGTTGGCACCACTGCCGTCCACGTCAACCTGATCAAGTCCTCGTTTTGACTTGGATAATTGTCGCGGTATGGGTCTAGGTACGCTCTCGGTTTGTCCTTCAACAAGAGACTGATCTAGGCTGCTGATTTCTGGTGTAGATGTCTTTGGGGCAGCACCTTTCTTGGGTTTAGGTCCTGGCTTTTTCTTCGGGTTGACCGGAACCTGACTCGCAGAGTCGACGGGTTGAACAATCAAGGCTGGTGAAGGTGCATCATTTGATTGATTAGCTCGCTGTGAGCGAGTAGAACGTCGCTGGCTCATGGTAATCCGAGTTGGAGAGTAATAGTGGTCTTTTCTAGGCAGGGGAGAGGCGACGAGAGAGGGAGCAATGGGTGGAAATTGGACTTAGTGAAAAAATGGTAGCTATTTTGGTTTGTTTCTCCGCAACTGAGGTGCTGACGGGACCAGCAGGTTGTTAGGGCATAGTCATGGTTCCTTCTTGTACTTCCTCCATGCCTACTCCATCATATAACTTTCGACGATTTCTTGAATGTCCCGAATGCTTCAAAAGATGTTCGAGTGCAGCCGGACTTACCCAGCATCGTAATTCTGCCCATCCAACTCGTGGATTCACCCCCCCAGAAAACGGAGACAGTGACGACGAATCAGCCAGCTTCACTTACCGTAGACATCCACTCCTCAATGGTAAGTCTTCGGAAATTGCAATATATCTTTCTCTAAACTTTTTTAAGCTCTCCCATGCGATTTTGCTGGAACATATCTACCTCCGCACACAGCTCCGCCACCTCCACCACCAACACCTTTAGATGGTCGAGACCCAGGCGCCTGGCAACCCGTCGAAGATAGAGCCGAATTCGACTTCGCCTACTATCATTTCGTCGAACTTCAGAGTTCAGAAGCCAAAATCCACACAGCTCTCGATTTATGGGCCGCTAGTGTCATCAAATATGGTGGCAAGATTCCATGGGCTAACGCGAAAGAGCTTTACAGCACCATCGACGCGATACAGCAGGGCGACGCGCCTTGGAAAGTGTACAAAATCAAATATCGCGGACCTCTCCCTCCGGGAACCCCTCCCAGATGGATGACCCAGACCTACGAACTGTGCACGCGCAACACACGCACAGTTCTCCAAAATCAACTCGCAACACCTGCCTTCAAGGGCAAAATCAATATGGTGCCCTATCAGCAGTTCAACGCCGAGGGAAACCGTGTCTGGTCGAATCTCATGTCAGGTGACTGGGCTTGGAAACAAGCGGTAAGACTTTCTCCACTGTTATGTCCTCCGTCGTCCCCCGTCTGATCCTCAACTCTTATATCAGGATATCATCGGCCAAAATGAAGAAACACACGGGTGCATGTTCGTTCCAGTCGTTGGTGGAAGTGATAAGACAACAGTCTCCGTCGCCACCGGACAGCAAGAATATCATCCCGTATACATGTCACCTGGTCCCATCACCAATATCGCACGTCGGGCACATGGAAGTGGGGTTGTTCCTGTCGCGTTTCTCTCGATTCCAAAGAGTACTTCGTCTTCCACCCATCCTCATGTCTAATCTTCTAATTAATCTGTTTTATAGCGAGTAAAAAGCACCGAAATAAATCTGCATACCAATCATTCTGCCGACAGTTGTACCATGCATCCCTCGCACGAGTTTTTGAACCACTCAAGTATGGAATGACTACGCCAGAGGTAGTCATGTGTCCCGATGGCCATTTTCGACGGGCAGTCTATGGCCTTGGTCCGTACATCGCTGACTACCCTGAACAAGTGTGGCTTGCAGGCATTGTTCAAGGATGGTGTCCGAAGTGCGTTGCTCATCTGTACCTGAGTGTTGTTTCAACTGATGTTCCATAGATGTACTTCAACACCCGAGAACTTGGATTCAGATGGATCTCGCAGACGGACGCAAAAGAAGACCGATTACTTGATAAGTTGTTGGGATCCTGGGATCCTTTGGACTGATTATGGCATTCGTAGTGACGTCGTGGTGGGTTCTGACAGTAGTCTTCCAAGTTTTGAGACTGATATAAGCTCATAATAGCCATTTACTCATGACTTTCCACGAGCAGATATCCACGAACTCTTATCCCCCGATCTATTGCATCAAGTCATCAAGGGGACATTCAAGGACCATCTGGTTGCATGGGTCAGCAGCTATTTGACCATCACACATGGAGAGGCTGCCGCGCTCCTCATCATCCAAGATATTGACCGTCGGTACGTGATGTCATACTTGCTGTCTAGCATGCGCACTGACGCAAGCTGACTATGTTCAGAATTTCCGCAGTCCCTGCATTTCCTGGATTACGCCGCTTCCCTGACGGCCGTGATTTCTCCCAGTGGACTGGTGACGATTCGAAGGCCTTGATGAAAGTAAATATTGAATTTTTCATCCATTCATCCCGAAACCTGACCTGAGCCTGTCACAGGTCTATTTAGCTGCTATCGCCGGTCATGTACCTTCCGAGATGCTCAAATGTATCTCCGCATTTCTCGATTTTTGTTATATAGCACGGCGTAACGCGTTAACCCCCCACGATCTCGATGATCTTCAACAATCACTTACCCGCTTTCATACTCACCGAGAAGTCTTCATCCAGACTGGAGTCCGTGTCGACATATCTCTCCCACGCCAACACTCTCTCGTACATTATTTACATTCTATCCATCTGTTCGGATCTCCAAACGGCTTATGCTCATCCATCACGGAATCAAAACACATCAAAGCCGTGAAGGAACCTTGGCGGCGCTCGAGCCATTTCAACGCTCTGTACCAAATGCTTCGCACAATCCAGCGCCTCGATAAGCTTGCTGCTGCGCGCAACATCTTTGCAACACGCGGTATGATGGAAGGTACAACATCCTCTTACACTGCCATGATATTCCATGGTGGACATCCCGAACCTACATCACTCGCCACCGCCCCCAATCTCGACGAACTCGACAACGATGCTGACCTGGGCCCTGCTTCAGGCCCGAAGGTATTGGCGTCTGTCAAGCTAGCGGTTACACCAGGTATCTCTCGATGTCTCTACCTTATATGCTTAGTATCTGATGCATACTGTTTTCTTTTCCAGTTCGCACCTACCCAAGCTATGTCGAAGAACTTGCAAACTTCATCCACCAACCTCGACTTTCCGAGGTCCTGCGTCGTTTCCTCCATGACCATCTCAATCCGGATGGCCCGATGTCTGAGGACATTCCTCTTGATGCCTGCCCACTATTCCAAGGCCGCGTGAAGGTATATCACTCTGCTATAGCTCGTTTCTATGCGCCAAGCAACACCTGCGGCGCTGGAGGAATGTATAGTGAACGGATTCGATCTACCCCAGACTGGCGTGGCGAGGGCCCTCGCTATGATACGGTCTTTGTTGAGACAGCATCGGATCTCCCTGGTATGCGAGGAATGGTCATCGGACGGGTTCTTCTCTTTTTCTCTTTCTTCTTTGAGGGGGATCATTTCCCTTGTGCGCTCATCAATTGGCTTGTTCCTGTTGGAGATGATCCTGATGAGGATACTGGAATGTGGGTGGTGTGTCCGGAATATGAACGGAACGGTCGGAGAAGCCTGGCCGTAGTTCATCTCGACTCCATTGCCAGAGCTGCACACCTTCTACCTGTATATGGTTCTTCTTGTCTTCCTGAAGACTTCCATTTTACAATGTCTTTGGACACCTTTCGTTCCTATTTTGTTAATCAGTTTATAGACCACCATGCACACGAATTCCTGGCTGTATCGTCCTCTACACATTGATTTAATTATAATCTACTATTCTCGATGTTCAATCCCCTCATCAGCTTTTCAGCTTGTGGCCCGACTTGTCGACTTGCAAATGTTTTTGGTCTTTTCTGAACTTGTCATCTTTTCGACAAGTCGAAAAGTCACCAAAATATGTGACAAGTTCGCCAGAGAATTGCGAACTTGCTGATGCTGTCCAGAGACTGGATTCAGACAAGCCATCACAATCTTTCCCAAACAACTTTGCAAGAATGTCGGAGCAGTCCCAGTCCAGAGCCACAGACGGAGACCAAGACGATAGATGGCGAAGGTGCGAGTTGATGGGTCGTCGAGCTTTGGTGAGTTTCCAAGATGCGCAGTCGCCGATTTGCAGTGCGTGCTCGAAAGTGATGTCCTCGAGTGGTTTACAGAGTGAGGCACGTAATGCAGGCTCGACCTACTCCATGATATCGTACTGCTTCGTTAGTTAGAGCTGAAGAACGGGCGTGAAATCCTCGGGGAGTGGTAAATTTTGGGGGGCAAATTTACGGTCTCAATGCGGACAGCGGATCGGAAATCGGAAGTGTTGAGGTGTCACGGAAGATCCCGCCTCTTGGGTGTCGGGGTCGGAGTCAGTCGGACATCGAAAACGATCCCGAGATCATCGAACTCGAAGCTCCGGGACTTATAAAATCAATGTGAAAGTGTGAAAGGCTATATTGAATACTATATGCTACTACTAGTACTACGTCTCAAGGTGCGACTCTTGAATACTACCAGCTAAAAGAATGACTCGCTAACTTTTGCTCACTTGAATAGGGACTTGGACCCAGGGCTCGAGCACACAAGTCGGACCTCTCAAAACCGATATCTCGCGCAACGCCCAACGTGAAGACGATTCAGATGTCACCGTTGACTTGATCTCACCCATGGACAATCGTGACGATGGCTCGGCGACGGCAAGTGCAAACTCACCCATTTACGACGGTGAGTGATTCTCACTCTTTTGTCTCGAAGTTCTATTCATTGTATGAAATTTAGGTCCTCTCTTCTTGAGATTGACGCTGATTCTGAGCACTCGGACGTTGGTGCCAACTAGCAAAGTCTCAGCCTTTCGGAAGCCACTGGCAGCAGCACATCTGGCATCCCAAATGCCTCTTCCTCCGATGCCTCAGCCTCTGCAACAACCTCGACTTCCAACTCTGTTTCGGACACTGCGATTATCGATATTGAACCCCATTTCAGGCTCTGTCCTTACAACGGCTTCATCTTCCGGCATCCATTCTCTCTCAATCGGCACCAGTCCCGGTCTTGCTTCAATCTTCTTGTCCGAGTCCAGCTCCGCGTTCATCGAAATCGGTCCACGGAAACGACATCTTCGACCTGCAATATGGCTCAGATATTGTCCTTTCCGATCTAGGTCACCCTGAATCAATCCGTGGAAGATTTGTATTTGACAACATCTTTAGCCTTTGCATAGTTCCATACGTCCCCCCTTGACTCGACATACATGCACTTAGACTTCATAAATGCGTTGTCGCACCATGACATGGTTTTGACATAAAACACAGAGACCACACGTACGATCCTCCAAGGACGATGGCGTCAGAAAAACAACCAAAAACGCAAACCCGACAAACGCACGAAGACGGGATCGAACCCACCAACCACGATTTCCCGATTTAGACGAATTTCGGTAAAAGCCGTACGACATGTAGGATTGAACGACCGCGTCAAAACACAATTGCTTCCGTCAAGAATGCCATACGACTTCGTATACGTTTAGCCTCGACGACTCAATGGACAAAGGCCCATTTCCCGCATACACCGCACGACACCCCACCTCTAGCACCTGCCAAGACGCTGAATAAACACCCGAAGCACAAGGTACGCAAGACAAGGGAACTCTAAAAGCCACCCCGGCACCCGTCGCGCAGCCGCTTATGACTCTAGATCCTCTCGATTGAATGGGAGGAAGTTATCTCGGTCAGCAACACGACTTTTCATTTCATTATCTATTTGTCTATCTCGATTTTTCACTCCTCTTAATTATCTCTACCTTTTTCTATCATTCAAAAAGCCACGAGCGCCCATGTGCATACCTAGTCTTGGCGCTCGTATTTCAAACTCCAAAAATCACATATAACATAGGCGGTCATGTAATAGTTAGTCGTCTACCGAATTTTGACCAAAGTCCCCCCCTTCGAACCTCCTAGTAAGACATTCGTCCAAAGCACCCACTCGACCCATTTTCCCCCGAGAATCCATCGCGATCCATCACCGAGTTAAGTCAGCTCCCTTTTTCTCTGTTAACTTACTGCGTTTTCTATTAGTTCTCAAGACCCACCTCGGAACTGGAACTTGCTGGTAAACGACACACCTGACGCAATTTTCAGTGGATAAACTTATCCGTCACGACATCTGGAGCCCACCGCGAGGGGGTTTTTGTCAGTTCTAAAAAGGAACAGTTCGATAACAGCAGCAGAAGAAGCTCACCGTAGTATATGTCCGTATCATCCGACGAAGAAGAAACCCGTTTTCGACCCGCATCCGAATCAACCGCGTTACCAGCAATTTCGCCGAGCAGCCGTCTAAACAGTCAAGCATTCAAACCGCAAGTACCAGCATCACCCGTAACAGTAACCCAGATCTCAGCAAACCAAGCCACGATGTCGAATCCACTGACTGCCACGCCAGTTCCACTCGCGATTATCCCCCCGGTAAACCCGTTACAAGGACCACCCGTACAAAGCCAGATTAACATTCCCCTCATACCTATTCCCGCACGAACACGGCCCCGCGATATGACCGACATGCCGCAGCAGGAGGGCAAGAATGTGCCCAAGACATTCGCGGGCAGCTATCGGGAAATTACCAAGTTCCTATCGCATTTCGAGAAACTATGTGTTACCAATAACGTGGTCAGCGATGCACAACGAATAGAATGCATCATCGAATATGTCTCGCTTACAGTCAAACGAACCTTGGAAGGAATGATCCCGTACCAAGTCCCGAACTGGGCACACCTCAAGCGCGATCTCATAATTCTGTACGACGCAGATAAAGAAACGCAACGATACAAGAGTCGCGATCTGATGGCACTTACCAACTACTGGAGACTCAAGGAGGTGCGAAGTTTGACCACCTGGAAACGATATCTCCGCAAGTTTATCCGTATCGCAGGTTGGCTGGTGAAGCAGACATACATAACACAGGAGGAGAACGAGACCTATTTCTGGCATGGCCTAAACCGCACGCTCAAAAACATAGTCGAGAATCGAATCTTGTCTCAAGAACCTGGTCGCGATATGACTAAGGCCTTTACCGTCAAACAAATATCGGATATAGTTGAAGCTCACCTTACCCGAGGAAGATTCGATAGCAACCTCACGGATTCGGATTCCGAGTCGAGCGACTCCAGCAGTGGCTCATCCGGAGATTCGTCGTCAGAGGAAGAAGTTAGAGCCTCCAAGAAGTCGAAAAAGGAGAAGGCCAAAGAGAAGTTACGAAAGAAAAAGGTTCCCAAGAAGAAAACCAAACCGGTGGTGGTGGACGATGAAGACGACGAAGAAGAACTACCGGTTCCAAAACCCAAGACGCCTAGGAAGAAGGTGCCCGTGGAAACGACCCTCAAACCGTACCCCGACCTTCCAGTTTTTCAGCCCACTCAACAGGTGGGATCAGACCCAGAAATCGACGAGATGATCCGCAAGCTGAATGGAATGAGCTTGGAGGACACATCTTACGGGTTGATTTACTACCAAGCTCTCAAACGCGACCCATTGATTGCGGAGGTGTGCAAGAAACCACTGGTCCAGGGAGTCTTTCAGCAACGGCCTGCGCCCATGAACAGCGGCGCTCCCTATAACGGATATGCACCTCGAGGACCGCCCCAGAATGCGTACATGACGGGACCCAGACCCCCGCCTCAGAGACCCGAGGATCGCACCTGCTTTGGATGCTCGGATAGAGGACACATGGCATGGGAATGCCCGCGCATCGACGAGCTGGTGGCCGCAGGAGTCGTGAAACGTGGATTTAACGGAAGAGTGGAATGGCCAGGAGGGCAGCCGGTCCGGGCTGAGCCTGGAAGGGACGAAAACATTGTATCAGCAGTGAAAAGACAGCAACCTCATCCCCCTGCACAGGCCCACCTCGTAACCATGGTAGACACAGGTCAGTCAACCTACGGAACAGGGAACGAACATCCCAGAACCCTCTTAGTAAACAGAGACGTGTCGGACGAGGATATCATTTTGGCTCTCGGAGCACAGCGAGGAGTCAAAGGGAAGGCCAGAGCGGTACCATACTCCGCGAATGAGAGACCTGCTACCCGAGCAAACGTCAGAAGCACGGGGAAGATATTAGACCCAGGAGATATGGACGGAGGAAGCCCACGGAAGCCGGCAGGGATAGAAAGCGGAAGGAGAAAGGAAGAAATCACGGTAGTCCCGCACTATCAAATTCCGCTGGATGTAATAAAACCGCGTTTTGACGGTGCCAACGACGACGAGATCTCCGAGGATCCAGAGGAGCGGCTTGGGAAGATGGAAGTCGATGACGAAGGGCCAATTGAGACGAGTCGTTCAGGGCCTGGCTTGGCGAAGGCAAAAATGGTGGAAAAGAAGAAGGCGGGCCATCGCCAGTCTGCGGTGTCGGCCCATGTCGATCCTTTGAATATCCTCAACCTCATTCTGAATACCCCCGTTACCCTAGCTGCAGGGGAACTATTAGCCGTGTCGAAGGAGGTGTCAAATGCCTTGGCCGACTCACTGAAGCTAAAGAATGCCGCACGGGAAAAAGCACTTATCAACTTAGCCAACCTAGGGGCACCAGTATATGCCACCTCGTTCCAAACGCGAAACAAAGGACTCTTGATTAGGATGCATGTCACTATTGACGACCATGTCATTCACGCCATCATCGATACGGGGTCCATGTTGAATATTGTCCATAAGAACCTATGGAGGAAGAAGCTGAATCGACCCATGGACTTACTACAGTCGGTCAACATGAACGACGCAAATGGAGGACAGTCGATGTTGCAAGGCTTGGTAGAAGGGGTACCCATCGTCTGCGGAGGCGTACGCACCATGGCGAATTTATACGTAGGAGATCACGTTCCCTTCGACCTGCTTTTGGGAAGACCGTGGCAACGTGGAAATTTTGTTTCGATCGACGAGCGACCGGATGGGACTTACCTCCTGTTCCGGAATCCGGGAGACAAAGAAACTCGATATGAACTCTTGGTGGTACCCGAGGAGCCGGACTTGAGTTGGAACTTTGATGCAGCAACGTTTGCAACCGGGAGCATCGCCGAGACCTATCTGATCACGGCGCCGGACAACATAACCAAACAACCTCATTTGCTTCCGCCCAACCCAGTACGCCCGTACGCCCTGCCGCAGGCCACGCTGATTCACATTCCCAACGACAAACCAATCCTCGACGAATGCCAGGTGCGAGGAAACGAAGCTGGGACAATCCTCCCGGCAGTCATAGATTATCAATCGGTGCCCGACACCCTCGAAAACTCTCGATCACATCCGCGTTTTATGCAATACCGATCGCATTATGCAAAACGAATTTTCTGGATAATCCTGGGAACTATATTCTCAGTTTTGATATGGAAAAATTGGTCGAGGTGCGAAGAAAATTTTCCATGTACAAGGTTTAAGTTTGCCAAAGAATCGCCGCTACTAGAACAATCCTCCATTGATAAAAACTTTGTACCTTGCCCATCGACACCCAACCACGTACCCATCATGTCGTTTCGCAAAACACCCAGTCGCTCCACCTCCCGTTTTTCAATCTCGTCTTCGAACCATGATCGCTCCCAGTCCCCGTACGACGATCAGGAAAGTGAGATAGAAGGACTAACCCCGCCACCCCCGTTGGAGGATATCAGACCCAGATTCAAAGCCACCAATACCGATGTACCAGCGACCCTTCAGCTACTCGCGGGTCAGGATATAGGAGAGTCGGCAATGAGCTTGGATGTAGGAGCAATGGTGCTGACAGGGTCAGGGTACGATAAACACGGCGAGTATTTCGACGAACGAATTATGCCCAACGTCACTCGAACGATCATTGCGGACAACGGTACCGTCATTGTCCAGGACGGCACCGGGCACCTACGGTTCTATCCCCACAAAGTTGTGCATCCCATGGTCGATGAATCAGGTGATGTACAGTTCGAACCAATCCGACAGAACTCTGAACCTATAGATCGGGAACAGTCACCATGGACTGGTTTTGGACCACCCCCAGGGCGAGGCAGCCCCGGTCTCACATACCCTGTATGGAACGCAGTGATCGACGAGGAAGGAGGCGCAGCACAAGAACTTCAGGCGGATCAGCTGACCCTCGACCACGATGGATTGGAGATCACCGAAAAAGAGACTCCCTATAACCAGGGAATCCTCGCGGACCGATCTCCCACTCCGTTCCCTGTTAACCAGCGCTTAGCACGGATGGAGCAACAGCTAAAAAGGGCGCTATCCTGCTCCTACTCATATTCCCCCATCTTTTCCCCCTCCACCGATCCGCGCCGGCGCCAACGTGAAGCGCACCGAGTATCGGAAAATCGAGAGCACGACTATGTGGAAACCTACTATAATGACGACCGGAACGCTCAGTTCACTCAGGAACAATTAAACATCCTCCGAGCACAGATCGGATACGAACGTCAGCAGGGCATCCGACAAAATGAGGTAGTCCCCCCCGGATTCTCCATCATCTTAAAGAAATACCACCTGGGATCGCTCCCGGCAGCATTCGCCTTCGTCTTAATCCAACGCAAACACGACGATCATCTCTGGACCCCCATATCACAGTGCCTAGATGAGCTCTACGTAGCCAACTTCCATAATACCACTCTCCAGAAGTTAGGCCAGGTCAACGAGGCGACCCGGATCTGTCACTTGACTCCCTCCCCACCAACTACAGCACGTATCCGAATACAGGATCCTTTTTTCAAGGTTATGAAAGCGGTGCGTTCAGGAATTAAAATCGTCTTATGTGGAATGCTGGAAGAATACGAGGAAAGAGGATGGGATAGGAAAGCGGAATACCAGGAGTACGCGAAGAAGCTGGGCGTCGCATACGGACTGACTCAGGAAGACACCCATTCGCACACCATACATCCCCTGCTTTACTACCATGAAGCTCGCTTCCTCAGCATCGCAGCAAGGCGACTCCGAGATGGCGAAAACAACGCCGTGTCCACAAAGATCCTCGAGCTGCTCAATTTACAATTCGTCAACCAGGCCGCGGTTCACGACCTGCTGTTATCACGACGTCTTGACAAACGAGGACCCCTCTTCTAGGATCGACTAACTACGACTCTCTTTCGTACCCCGCGGAGGAAGCTTGACAGGTATTTCTTGTTCCTCGTTACCACCCCTACCTAATTGCCTTGCGACCTATTTTTCTTTATCACTCTGCTCTCGTCTTCCTTTCTTTTTCTTAGCCATTAGTTATCTTCATCTTTTTCTTTACGTATGTTCTGTCTGCCGAGACATTAAACTGGTACCACTATTCCGTTAACCATCCTCCCTACCTACAAAAAAGTACGATCGCCCAACCGAGGCGTTAAACCGGCTACTTATTCAAATTTCCCCGCATCCCCGGATTCCAAGAAAACTAATATCATGGGCATTATTAATTGCTTCCGCTCAGCGATCGATCAGACCCGAATCAGAATCCCGAATTGGCGACCAAAGAAACTATCGATGGATGGTCGAGCCGCTGCTCCCACATGCCATCGCACCACGATCACCGAAGTACCCGACGAACAGGATCCAAACCCCAGCGTACCCACTTCCGAATGGTTAGGACCTGCCGAATCAGTGCCTTGCCATTATGCAACAATCACCGAGGTGCCAGACGAACAGGACGTCAATCCCAGTACAACTACCTCCGCGGTCTTCGACCACACGGTATATCAAGACGAATGGGAACATTCCGCCGAGGATCTCGAGGAGGACGACGTCCTAATTTGCATGACCCAGGACCAGGACTCCAGTCCGGCGGTGTACACAGCTTATAAACGCGTGGATCAGAAGTCCAACCCAGTGTCAGGAACGTTCCCAGAAGCAGCACGCGTTCGACGGTCCATACCAGAAAACCCGCTGTTATCTTTGCCGCTTCTTACCCCACATCCTCCCGACTTCACGCCGTCAGCAAAGATAACCCGAGAAAGGATGGACGTGATAAATGTTAACGACGCAGGGTTTCTGCTGCCGGAGGAGGTGAAACTCTTTGAGCACATTATAATGCTCAACAAAGAAGCCATAGCATTCGTTGAAGAAGATCGGGGAACCTTCAAAGAGTCATACTTCAGTCCCTACGTTATCCCTACCGTTGAACACCGCCCTTGGGAATACAAGAACATTCCCATCCCACCTGGAATCGCCGACAAAGTAATGGAGTTACTGAAAAGCAAATTAAACGCCGGCGTATACGAAAGATCGCAATCGTCTTACCGGTCCCGATGGTTTTGTGTCCTGAAAAAGAACGGCACTCTGCGAATTGTCCACGACTTGCAACCCCTCAACCGAGTAACCATCCGTGACGCTGGCCTTCCTCCAATAGTAGACGACTTCGTAGAACCGTTCTCAGGACGACAAGTTTACACGGTGTTCGATCTTTTTTGGGGTTTCGACGCTCGGAAAACGGACGTACATAGCCGTGACCTAACCGCTTTCCAGACACCCTTAGGACTCCTCCGGATCACTTCATTGCCTATGGGATTCACAAACTCCCCCGCCGAATTTCAAAAGTGTATGGTATTCATTCTGGAGGACGAGATCCCTCACACAGCAAATATCTTCATCGACGATTTACCCATCAAAGGCCCGGCAACTCAATATCTAGACGAGGACGGAAGGCCTGAGGTGCTTAAAGACAATCCGGGCATCAGACGCTTCATCTGGGAACACGCGCAAGACGTGCACAGGATCATGCATCGAGTCAAGTGTTCGGGAGCAACGTTCGCTCATAAGAAGACCCAAATCGCTAGGCAAGAAGTGGTAATTGTGGGACAGAGATGTACACCGGATGGACGAAGCCCAGACAAGGAACGGGTAGACAAAATCGTTAACTGGCCTCCCCTAACCGACGCAAAGTCAGTTCGACGATTCCTTGGATTATGTGGTACGGTTCGAATCTGGATACAAAACTACTCGCAACTGGCGCGGCCTCTATCCGAACTATACCACAAGGATGCCGAGTTCGTCTGGGATGCGCGAAGGCAGAGCGCCTTTGCCCTCCTAAAAGCCTTAGTAACCTCGGCCCCCGCCCTAGTCTGTATAAACTACCTATCCGACAACATCGTATTTTTCTCCGTCGACTCAAGCTGGCGTGGAACCGGCTTTATTCTATCTCAACTGGACGACGAAGGGAAAAGACGCCCTGCCAGATACGGATCCCTGCCCTTCAACGACCGAGAAGCGCGATATTCGCAGCCAAAACTTGAGCTATACGGATTGTATCGTGCCCTTCGACACTGGAGACTATACCTAATTGGCGTGAAAACGTTACATGTGGAAGTGGACGCAAAATACATCAAAGGAATGCTCAACGAACCCGATCTACAACCCAACGCCGCAATAAACCGGTGGATTCAAGGGATCCTAACCTTCGACTTCACTCTAGTACACGTGCCTGGCGTAAAATTCGTTGGGCCCGATGCCTTGTCAAGACGCGAGCCCGCAGACGACGAAGAAATAATCGAAGACGACGACTCCTGGTTGGACGATATAGCATTGTACTCCCACACAAATCTCCAGGCCTTGTCCGCTTTCTACACTCGGCATACGAAGCGGGTAACTCCGTCAGAAATACTTGTACTAAATACCACCGTTCCGCAAGAACAAAAAGCAACATCAGCGCAGGACATAGCGCTCTGACAAATTAACCACTTCCTGCGCACTCTCGAGCTCCCCTCGGAACTATCCATCCAGGCCCGAAAGCGGTTCATTTCAAAAGCCACCAAGTTCTTCGTACGGAACGAACAGTTATTCCGAAGAAACGGTACCAGACCTCCATTATTGGTAATCCTAGAGTGGCCAAAGCGTTCGCAGATCCTGACACAAGCTCATGATTTAATGGGTCACCGTGGCGAAATATCCACCTTCGAGACTATTCGGATTCGCTTCTATTGGCCTCACTTGCGTCCGGACGTACGACACTATGTAGCATCCTGTCACGAATGCCAAATACGAAACCGGCGGATGATTGAAATTCCTCTCACCATATCTGTACCAGTAACCGTGTTTACAAAAATCTACATCGACATCATGTTCATGCCGAAGGCGCAAGGATTTCGGTACATAGTGGTAGCCAAAGACGACCTATCTGGGGCCACGGAAGCTCGCGCGCTACGAAAAGCGAATGCGCGGTCACTTGCCAGCTTCTTCTGGGAACAGATTTACTGTCGGTACGGTGCGATAGGTCAAGTAACCACCGACAACGGATCCGAAGTAAAAGAAGCGTTCAGCGATCTGTTAAACCGGCTGGCCATCCCACACGTACGGATTTCACCTTACAACTCGAAAGCCAACGGCGTAGTCGAACGGGGACACTTTATCCTGCGAGAGTCCCTGGTGAAAGCCTGTGAAGGAAACCTCAATCAATGACCAGAGCACCTACCAATGGCCGTATTTTCTGACAAATGTACATTCAGGGCGGCAACGGGTCGCTCCCCATTCTTTCTATTACACGGCTGCGAGCCCGTACTCCCATTTGACCTGTCCGAAGCCAGCTTTCTAGTGACCGGATGGAAAGAACATATGACCCCAGTGGAGCTCCTAGCGTTGCGTATCCGTCAAATCGAAAAGCGCCCGGACGATATTGCCGCGGCCGCAGCAACGCTCCTCAAAAACCGGTTTCGCTCCAAGGAAGAGTTCGAAAGGAAGTACTTCGCAAAACTATTCACGGAAGATCATGCACCAGGAGCGCTTGTCCTAGTCCGAAACACCCGCATCGAGAAAGAACTCAGTCACAAAGCAAAACCTAAATGGTTGGGACCTTACGCGGTCGTGCGAAGAACCAAAGGCGGATCCTATGTATTGCGCGAACTAAGCGGCGAGATCAGCTCCAAGGGTGTGGCAGCATTTCGTCTCTTACCCTACGTTTCTAGGGATGACCCACAACTGAGCACGCTGGCTGACGGATTTCCGGCCGAAGATGGCCCAGTGCAACCCCATCCGGAAGACTCAGACATGGATATCGACGGCGAAGCTTCAGACGACGAGGAACTATAACAGACCCAGGAAATGGAGAGGCAGAACCGAGGACGGTTCATTTCTTTCGTACCCCGCGGATGTCGCACCATGACATGGTTTTGACATAAAACACAGAGACCACACGTACGATCCTCCAAGGACGATGGCGTCAGAAAAACAACCAAAAACGCAAACCCGACAAACGCACGAAGACGGGATCGAACCCACCAACCACGATTTCCCGATTTAGACGAATTTCGGTAAAAGCCGTACGACATGTAGGATTGAACGACCGCGTCAAAACACAATTGCTTCCGTCAAGAATGCCATACGACTTCGTATACGTTTAGCCTCGACGACTCAATGGACAAAGGCCCATTTCCCGCATACACCGCACGACACCCCACCTCTAGCACCTGCCAAGACGCTGAATAAACACCCGAAGCACAAGGTACGCAAGACAAGGGAACTCTAAAAGCCACCCCGGCACCCGTCGCGCAGCCGCTTATGACTCTAGATCCTCTCGATTGAATGGGAGGAAGTTATCTCGGTCAGCAACACGACTTTTCATTTCATTATCTATTTGTCTATCTCGATTTTTCACTCCTCTTAATTATCTCTACCTTTTTCTATCATTCAAAAAGCCACGAGCGCCCATGTGCATACCTAGTCTTGGCGCTCGTATTTCAAACTCCAAAAATCACATATAACATAGGCGGTCATGTAATAGTTAGTCGTCTACCGAATTTTGACCAAAGTCCCCCCCTTCGAACCTCCTAGTAAGACATTCGTCCAAAGCACCCACTCGACCCATTTTCCCCCGAGAATCCATCGCGATCCATCACCGAGTTAAGTCAGCTCCCTTTTTCTCTGTTAACTTACTGCGTTTTCTATTAGTTCTCAAGACCCACCTCGGAACTGGAACTTGCTGGTAAACGACACACCTGACGCAATTTTCAGTGGATAAACTTATCCGTCACGACAGCGTATAGTTCCCAATTTTTTCGATGTTTCCTTTCCATAGAATATTCTTATCAGAGAAATGCCATCTAGTGCTGCTTGCAGCTGGTCTCCTTCGAGCACGATGTTAACAGCCGAGCCTTCACGCAACCTTGAGCGATTTGGCACTGGGAGTGAGACTCTGGGCCAACTCTGGGCTCGATAAACATTTACTAAGCTAAGACTAAGACATGTCTATATATTTGCATGCTCAGATACACTTTCTGTGTGGTCAGGCAATACAGAAACCCCTCCCCCGTTACAGAAGCCCATGTTGACGACGAGGCGGTGCTTCGGAATTGCCCGCCAGAGAGAGTCGTATCGAGTGATCTTGGAGGCCAATTTGAGGCAGTCTCAAGGCAGTCTGAGTTGTCTTCAGGGATCTAAGCAGATAATTGGTACCAGACTTGCCTGTGATGCAGTTTTGTAGTGATTCTCCTGGCGCGCGCGCGCCATCGTCTCCCGCGCGTGTAAGAACAGAGAGAGCGCGGAAATTATTTTTTGTACAAAGGAACCGTCATACACCCCCATTTATGAATGATCTCGTTTTGACGTTATGGCCGCGAGATGCCCAAATATGGTATCTGATCTCGCGTGACGCGGCCGTGATCTCCCCCCAAGACCAAATTGTCCTATCAATTGATGGCCGTTTGGCCGGGATCTCTCGGTGGGCTCAAACAAAGAGATCATCCAGAGATCATCACTTTTTGGGTGGCAGGCCTGCTCGCTCGCTCGCTGGGCCATAATAGCTTCCTTATTGTAATATTCATGTTAACATAGAATGAAGCCAAAATAAAGCTAATAGTATTATGTTTTGTTGATTACAATATACTGCAGTAACTGTACTCTACTACATCGGAGCGGGAAAAGACTTGTGGAAGGGGCCGCTGCGAGCGGCACGGCAATACGAGTCCGGGTTGTTTATTTCAATCTTTATCTACCTAATCTCGATGCAACTACATACATGTTACTGGTCCCAAATTTTGTGTAGCTCCACCGCTGCTCTGGCAATACTTAGACAAATTTTACTTGATTTTTACCCTACCAAAATTCCAAAATTTGGAGCACTCACGGATCACACAAATGTACTAGATGTGAAAGGCCTGAGGAGAAAGCAGGAGGGAAAGGTGATGGAGGGATGGTGAGAGTCCATCTATTCGCATTGTAATTACATACGTAGCACAGTAAATATGTAGATACTACATATTTTCAAGTTGCCCTTTAGGAGAATTGAACTCGGGAGCACGCGCTTGCTTTGTTACAGCGCGTCACGCGCTGTGACTGTGCATAACTATGAATAACCATGACGTAGATTGGCCATCCGTTTTCAAAGCTGGAGGGTCTATCTACGTCATTGTGTGACCTCGTCACGTCACACATCACATCTATGTACATCGAATTTACTAGTTACAGGTCTCGTCGAAGCTTGCTTGGATGCTATACATTGTGATAGGTCTCACAAAAGCCTTATGTGAGTAATTTCAAACACGGGCAATAGCTCTGACCATTCCATTTTGGCATACAAAATAATGTCGAGCCTATGATTCGAACTTGTGACCCTGTGGTCATGCGTGAATTCCTTACTTATTTTCATAACGCGTAACAATTAAATAGAAATCAATACAATTCCGGAAAAGTGACTACAAAATGGTTTAAAATCAATATGATTACGTACAATTTTCCCACCCCTGCAACGAAAAAGTGCGACTTTTTGCAAAAATCTCGCGGGGAAGTGATGAGAAAAGAACGAGTCTTCTTAAATAAATTTAAGGACTCGTAACCTCATGAAACAATGTTTATCTGTCTATACATTAGAGGAGCATACAAGATATAAGGCCCAGAGAAAACAATGATACAAACATCTAGACAAAAAGGTTGGCCCCCCGAGCAAATCACCCCCGAGATTCGAGACTCTAAATGACCTGCCTCCTGCAATTAGATTCCAGACCCCAGATTTGTGGCTATCCAGGGAGACACGAGAGGATCCAAAGATGGCATTACAATCCAGGAAGGGGCCTGAGCGCGCCGCGGCCGTTGGTCGATAAAAAGCCAACTGCCTGAGAGCCTGCCGGTACTCGAGAGACTGGATCCGGGAGATTTGACGAGTGAGCTAGCGTCAAGTCCAGGAGGTGGGTGTGCTCCGAGTCCTGCGTCCTGCGTAGAGTCATGGCCAGCCGGAGGAAGTGAGACGACAGAGAATGGCCCGCATGCGCAGTGCTGGCAGGTTGAAAGTCGCGACTTGGACTCTGCGAAAAATTCTGACCGTGTCACGTAGTGTGACATTAGGGTAACACCGCGCACGGGCCTCAAAGTCTTCGAGAGACTTCAAGACTGTATGTAGCATAGGTGCTCCTGTATTATTGTACTCAAGCAAGGCATCCAAAGGCATGTTATGTTCGAGAATGCAGATATTCACTCAATACACGAAATTCATCATTACCGACATTCTGAGACCGGGAGATTTGCGAGACGTCCAATGTCGACATCAGGTGGAGATCATACTGGCGTCACTATTATATTTCGGGAAAAAATCTCCGTGCGACCTTATTTTGGAGATGTGTCGGATGCTAGGCCGGAACATCAGCTGATGTCACGGTTGCAAGCTTCTCAGGATCTCGTGCAGAAATGGCGGTGTACTATTTGTCGATGACACTCCATCATAATCTGGCTGAGGGCGATAAGTACACTTGTTCATCAGCAAAAGTGCGGAATCGTCGTGATGGTCACAAACCGTCACGAACGGCGGCAAGAGTATCGGGCCGTCCCGAGATCTGACTTGGTTTTCAAGCTATGACGAGGTCATCGAAAACATAGCGAGCGCTCACCACCATCCATCGCGATATCGAACCCTTGCCAGGATTTGCGAGTACTCACGAGGATGTTCCCCAGGCTTGACAAAGACCGCTGGCTGGAGCACTCCGGGGACTTCAAACACGGTTAAAAAAATTATCTACAGTATGTCGTAGCCTTATTGACCCCCTCGACATGTTTACTACAGCTCCCTTACCTGGACCGCGGCCCCTGCTTGTAAGGGGACTCCCCTTAACGGACAATCTACTATACCTTTCCTTTCCTTTCCTTTCCTTTCCTTTCCTTCTTACTTACCTGTACCTATCTTTTCCTTTTCCCCTTCATTCTATCTCGCGCTTTTCGCGTGACGTGACGTCACGCGTCACGCGCCAGCAAAGCGGTCAAACCTGCCAGCAGCAAGGGTTTCCTTATCCTATTCTCTTTGGATTCCCCTCTGTTGTTGTGCAGGTATGCAGTACATCTACTTCTCTGTTGTATCTACCTTATCTGATCTATATATCTTTGGATTCCCCTCTGTTGTTGTGCAGATTGCTGCCTTCTTGAGGTTGCCCTTACAGCAGAATAGGATCTCCCAACAAGGACCGGTCTGTCTAGCACCATAGGTCAATTTGGAGCCCCAGACAGCGACGCTACAAGCTCGCCCTCTCCTCCTTCATCCCCCTCTGTGCTTCCTGCAGCCCCCTCCTCACCCCTGCCCCTTATCAGATCCGATCTCCCTGACATCTCCTTATCAATGGACACTGATCTCACCCTCAGCTCCATCCAGGAAAAGCTGGAAGACCTCCATCACCGCGATATGGGCAGAGAGGTCAAGCTAGATGACCTAGAAAAGAAATTGGACGCAATGTTGAAGTTGTTGCAGTTGCAGAGCGGTACGCAGAATACTGCTCCTCCCCCCCCTCCCCCAGCTCCAATTCCTATCCCTCTCCCCCCTCCTGCTGCTCCCCCTTCTCTTCCCCATGCTCGAGTCCCCCTCCCTGCTGTCTATGACGGTAGCAGGAAGAGTGGTCGTGCCTTCCTCGCAAGCGCCGTCCTTTACGCCTCTACCGTCTCCTTTGCGTCCGAGGATGCTAGGATAAGGTGGACCTTAGCCTTCTTCCAGTCCGGACGCGCTGCCACCTTCGTTCAGGAAGTCCTTCGTTACGAGTCCCTTCACCACACTCCCCGTTTCCCCTCTTGGAAAGCCTTCGAGCAGATGTTCGTCGAGAGGTTTTGCGAAGAGGATGAGAGGGGGAAGGCTCTCCTCAGGTTAGAAGGTACGGACTACTATCAGCGGTCCCGCTCTGTCGACGATTACACCGACGAGTTCCTTGATCTTGCCACCATTGCCGGCTTGATGGATGGCACCGGATCGCAGGAAACTGTGGTCCTACGCTTCCGTCGCGGCCTCAAAGTCTCCCTCTCTCGTCTGATTGGTGAAGACGTCCACCGACCTAGCTCGTCTGACCTCGACGAATGGATCAAGAGAGCCAGAACTCTTGAGACAAACATGGCTGAAGTCGAGACCTTCGACTCCTTCCGACGCTCTGCTCCCTTCTCTCGAGCCGCGCCCAGGACAGCCGCCGCTCGTCCAGGTCTCCTTCATGGAGCCCCTGCCCATCCACGCCCTCCTGCCCCAATCCCTCCTGTCGCAGAGGCATCGCTTCCACCGGGTGATCCGATGGATATCGATGCCGCTCGCCGCGCCAATACTCGTCCTGGATCTACTGTCGTATGTTTCCGATGCGGTAAGATGGGGCACTTCTCTCGAAATTGCCCTAACGCTCGTGACATCCGGGCGGTCCTGTCGGAAGAAGATATTGAGGAGGTTGTCGCAGATTACCATGCCCGTCTTGATCTTGGTGCATTGGCGAAGGAAGAAGAAGAAGAGGATTTTCCGGGACGTCGCGAGTGAACCGCACGCCCTCGCGACCCGGTAACAGTTACTTTGCTTGTTTGTCAATAGAAGAACCCAATAACATTTCTCCCCCTATCGATGACCCTGTTGAAGTAATTGCAGCCGTGCAATCCCCTCCTCCTTCTCCTCCCCTTCGGCTACCCCGCTGGGAGCGTCGTTTACCGCGACGTCTCATTGCTGCCGTTCCGTCCTCCCGATCCCTCTGTCTCAAGGTAGAGCTCGAGTCGACGTTGAACGCAACCATTGTTGGCGTTGAAGCCCTAGTCGACAGTGGGGCAACCAGTATGGGATATGCAGACCAAGAGTTCGTCACTACCAACAACATTTCTACCCGAAAGCTTCTGCGCCCCATTCCAGTTTTCAATGTCGATGGCACCCCCAACGAAGCCGGATCAATCTCTGAGATTGTTGATACTGTTCTCAGATATCGCGATCACTCGGAGAGGATCCAGCTTGCTGTCACTCGACTTGGTACGCAGAAGATGATTCTAGGGCACGGTTGGCTTCGGGAGCACAACCCCGAAGTTAACTGGGAGACCGGGGAAGTCCTTATGTCACGTTGCCCAGCTCGCTGTTCCACCTGTCGAACTTCTGCCAAACAAGAGCGTGCCGCTCTCAAGGCAGAGGTACGACGAGCGGCTGAAGCACGGACTGGCCCCTTTCCCAAGCCTACGGTAGAGGAGGTTGATGATGATGACGATGTAGACGATGAAAGCGAAGATGAGTTTGGAGACCAGGGACCCGACGACGATCATGATCCTTCAGACTCTCTTGAGGATGGAGATCGTGTATTTGTCACGTCCCTTGCACCGGAGGCTGACTTTGTCCAAGCCACCACCACTGTATCTCAACGCCTTGCCGAGGCTCATGCCAAGGCAAGTGCCAAGAGTACACTGGACGGCCTCCCTGAGCACTTTTACGACTTCAAGGACGTGTTCGAAAAAGATTCCTTTGACGTTCTCCCTGACCGGAAACTCTGGGATCATGCTATCGAACTCGTCCCTGAGGCCGAAACATCAAGGTGCAAGGTGTACCCTATGTCTCCGGTCGAACAGAAAGCTCTAGACGAGTTCATCACCGAGAACCTCGCATCCGGACGCATCCGCCCGTCGAAATCCCCCATGGCCTCTCCAGTCTTCTTTGTCAAAAAGAAGGATGGAAGCCTACGTCTCGTACAAGACTACCGCGTACTCAACTCATTCACAGTGAAGAACCGCTACCCTCTTCCACTCATCAACGATCTTATCAATCGTTTGAAAGGTGCGAAGTACTTCACTAAACTTGACGTACGCTGGGGTTTCAACAACGTCCGGATCCGCGAAGGCGACAAATGGAAGGCAGCTTTCCGCACCAATCGAGGGCTGTTTGAACCACTGGTTATGTTCTTTGGACTAACCAACAGCCCGGCTACCTTCCAGACGATGATGAACGACATCTTCCAAGACTTGATCTTGGAAGGTGTAGTCTGTGTCTATCTGGACGACATCCTCATCTTCACCAAAACCCTAGAAGATAACCGCCGCGTCACTCGGCTCGTTCTTGAACGCCTCAGGGAACACAAACTCTACCTGAGAGCCGACAAGTGCGAGTTTGAGAAGCTCGAGATAGAGTATCTGGGCGTGATCATCTCCAAGAACACAGTCAAGATGGATCCGGTCAAGGTCGCTGGAGTTGCTGAATGGCCGACGCCAAGTAACAAGAAGGAAGTATCCTCCTTTCTGGGGTTTACTAACTTCTACCGTCGGTTCATCAGGAACTTCTCTAAGCATGCTCGTCCCCTCTTCGACCTCACCCAGCTCTCACGTAAATTCAGCTGGAGTGAGTCCGAGCAGCAAGCGTTTGACCTCATCAAGGCTATGATCACTTCCTCCCCAGTACTCATCATGCCTGACGACTCGAAGCCATACAGAGTCGAGGCAGATGCTTCCGATCGTGCGACAGGTGGTGTTCTGGAACAGGTATCCGACGAAGATGGGAAATGGCACCCGGTTGCGTTCTATTCCAAGAGCTTAAGCTCCGTGGAGCGCAACTACGAGATACATGACAAGGAGCTCCTTGCCATTGTTCGTGTTCTCGAAGAGTGGAGACATTTCCTTGAGGGTGGGCTTTTCCCGGTGGAAGTCTGGACTGACCATAAAAATCTCCAGTACTTCCGCTCGGCTCAGAAGCTCAATCGAAGGCAAGCCCGATGGTCTCAGTTCCTCGCTCGGTTTGATTACACCTTACATCACAAACCGGGTAAGACCATGGGTAAGCCGGACGCCCTATCTCGTCGGAGCGATCATGGAGACGGCTCTGGTGACAACGACAATATGGTCCTGTTGAAACCAGAGACGTTCGTGATTGCAGCCCTGTCTGGGTTAACGGTAGACGGCGAAGAGAGCCAGATTCTGAAGGATATCAGATTCGCTATGCGTAACGACTCTGATAGTCTGGAGGAGACGGTAGCTCGCGCTGTCAAAGAGCTAAGAAAGTCTGGCCAGCGATCCCTTCGGACTGCAGAGTGGAACGAACAGCAAGGTTTACTCTACTTCCGCAGCCGGCTGTACGTCCCACCCTCCCATGACCTGCGTCGTCGAATTGTAGAGCAGCACCACGACTCCAGAGTAGGTGGTCATCCGGGCTGGTTCAAGACCTTGGAGTTGGTGTCGAGGAATTACTGGTGGCCACAGATGTCGAGGTATATTGGGCAATATACACGACACTGTGACACTTGCCTCCGCACCAAGACACGACGTCGACCCCCAACCGGTGAACTGATCCCTACAGACACCCCTACCAACCGTTGGGAGAAGATTAGTGTTGACTTCATTGTCGAACTTCCGGAAGCTCATGGTTTCGACGCGGTCATGGTCGTGGTAGACCGTCTTTCCAAGCGTGCTCATTTCACTGCTACCCACACCACACTAGACGCCAGCGGATCCGCGCGTCTCTTCCTCCGTGAGGTGTGGAAGCACCATGGACTTCCTCGAGACGTCATCTCTGATCGTGGTCCCCAGTTCGTTGCCGACTTCACTCGTCAGCTTTATCAACTCCTAGGGATCAAGATCAGCGCCTCCACCGCTTACCACCCCCAATCCGACGGCCAGACAGAACGTGTCAACCAGGAGCTGGAAGTCTACTTGCGTAACTTCATCAACGAGCGACAGGATGATTGGGATGAGCTTCTCCCTATGGGAGAGTTCACCTACAACAATCATATTCACTCGTCGACGCAAGAGACACCTTTCATGCTCGACACTGGCCGACACCCTCGGATGGGCTTCGAGCCTCACCAACCTCCATCCGCCCTTGAGTCAGTGAATGCCTTCAAGGAACGGATGAAGATTGGACTCGACGAAGCAAAGGCGGCAATCGAGAAGGCCAAGGACGAATATGCTCGCTACTACAACCGACGTCGCACCCCCGCTCCCACCTTCCAGAAAGGTGATCGCGTGTGGCTTGATAGCTCAGACATCAAGACTACTCGACCTTCAAAGAAGCTCGACCACAAATGGTGGGGCCCTTATACTGTGGAAAAGGCTGTTGGGCCTGGGGCGTATCGCCTCAAACTTCCACACAGTATGAGACGTCTCCACCCAGTCTTTCCAGTCGTTAAGCTAGAGCTAGCTCAACCAGATCCAATCACTAGCCGCATTCCTCCTCCTCCACCAGCACCTGTGGTGGTTGATGATCACGAAGAGGAAGAGGTCGAGGAGATCGTCAACAGTCGGATATGGCGGCGCAAGCTTCAATACAAGGTTCGCTGGAAGGGCTACGGGCCAGAGGATGATACTTGGGAGCCGGTTGATCATTTGACGCATGCTCCAGCTGCAATAGCTGAGTTCCACCTTCGTCACCCAGGTGCGCCTCGTGCTATTGCTTTTGCTTCGTTTGATGGGTTGGGTTTTCGTCGCCGGGAGTGAGACTTTTTTTTCTGCGTCGGGTCGCCGCAGTCTAGGTGGGGGGTGATGTAAGGGGACTCCCCTTAACGGACAATCTACTATACCTTTCCTTTCCTTTCCTTTCCTTTCCTTTCCTTCTTACTTACCTGTACCTATCTTTTCCTTTTCCCCTTCATTCTATCTCGCGCTTTTCGCGTGACGTGACGTCACGCGTCACGCGCCAGCAAAGCGGTCAAGCCTGCCAGCAGCAAGGGTTTCCTTATCCTATTCTCTTTGGATTCCCCTCTGTTGTTGTGCAGGTATGCAGTACATCTACTTCTCTGTTGTATCTACCTTATCTGATCTATATATCTTTGGATTCCCCTCTGTTGTTGTGCAGATTGCTGCCTTCTTGAGGTTGCCCTTACACTGCTACTACACGGACACTCACTTGGCCATCTCTCGCTCGAGCAGCCGTGACCGTCACTGCTGCGGCCCTACAGTTTTCTCGCGGCCGTCCTGAGGCTCTTGAACTCGGACTCACCGTCGAAACTACCTCTATTCTTTAAAGCACCGTTGAATTCACTCGTTGATCCGTATTAACACCCGTCGAATACATTATATTCACTCTACATCCACGTCTCGTGAACTCGTTGCCGGCTTGGGCCATAATGAGCAGGCCGACACCGAGATTTGATCCGGACTTCTCGACGATGATTCGGAGGCCGACTTCTTTTTTTTCAACGTTCTCCACTGACTCCCATCCTCTTCTCGGTCTAACTGGGAAGCTCTCGATATCAGGATGCACCTGGGTGCATTACCTTTTTTTTTGCTGATGGTTTTATGCAGTATTTGTTTGAAAGACTTCCCCAGTCATCATGGGCTCAATATACATCAACGTAAATGTGCAGTAAGGACCAGGGCTACACAGATCGCGTCAAAAAGATCACACGAAGAGGCCATTGGATCTACTGATGACGACAAAAGGGCCCCACGGGCAGCGCCTGGTCCGAACGTAGACGGCGGTCCATCCGAGTCTCAGCCCGAGGTAAGACATTATTCACGTCAATTTTTGTCGTTCAAGTCATTAATCCGTCTACAGGACATAATGCACATCGATTCACCTGTTCCAAGTCCGCGCGTTTCTCCGGTCCCACCTTCTCCTCCCGTTGGACCGAGAGGACATCTACGCCGCCAAAAGAAACTACCCAAGCGATATATCGATATTATGCCACCGCCTCCCCCTGCCCTGGCAGAGACTCGCGCACCAAGTCCCATCAATCGATCGACTAACGCACCTGCCGCCGCCCCCGTTGTGATGAGGACTGCGGCGCTAGGAGTAGATGTGTTAGACTCCTAACTGTAGTTCGCCTCTAGGGGGTAAGGTGACGTTTTCTCGGAGGGGATTTTACGTAGCGAGAAATCCTAATGCCCAGTGACTTGTATTTGAATAACGTGTGCGTAAAACGGCGGCGAGGTGGATATGAGATGATGAGGTGTAAGGAAAGCTTCGGACTGCTATAGGTTCGTTCTCTGTGGGCCAATAGAGGCTTCGGACAGCTATAGGTTCGTTCTCGGACAACCAGCAAAGGCCTCGGACAGCTTTCGGAGAGCTGACCGATGCTTTGGTCAGCTATAAAACGTCTTCGGAGAGCTATTGATGGCTTCGGACAGCTATAAGTTTGTTCTTGGAGAACCAACAAAGGCCTCGGACAGCTTTTGGGGAGCTGACCGATGCTTTGTATATGCCACTTATAACGTCGCCTCAGCCCCTTTTTCGCGTATCGACCCAGGACGTCCAATTATTCGCTTGTCTCCGGAACACCATCCTCAGCCGCAATCTGAATCCAGTATTGCACGCAGCGAGAAGATGGATGCCATTGTCCGTGATTCAAGGTCCCGTCTTCTCGATGGCGCCAGCGATTCGTCTGCTTTCGGCGTGTTGAGCCCCGTCGTCGTCGATCATATGACCCCGATTATTGATCAAGTGATGAAGGACATTAGTTTGGCATATCGCGTGTTAATCGAAGATGCTATTGACGAGGCGGACGAGGAAGAGATCGCAATGGCGTTTTTGTAGTATAAGCCCATTTTCTTGCGTTTCTTCTTGCTTGTTGGTTTGTCACGGATCCCAGCCTTGTATGCTTTTCCCTTGCTGAACAGCACATCCTAATGTAAAATATGAATTGATATTTGTCAAATAAACCGGACGACCGTGAATTGAGAATTAAAGAGTCCTTTTTGTTGCCTCGCTGGTCCTACGTTCGCCCCGCCTCATCTGTTCCGGTATTAGCGTCGTGCCATCGTGCTCCGGTCTTCTAGGAAACTGCCAAAGTCTTGTCCTGTATGTTCCTGGTAGAGAGTCGTCCCCTGGCTCCACCAAGCTATACTCGTCTGGTGTATCGTCGTCCGCCATCTCGTTCAGCTGTTTCGTAGTTTTACCCACTAAAGTCGTGACTTGGATAGTGATTTCGTTCCTCCTGAAGTAGGGTACCAGTCGGTGCGCCGCAAAGCGATGTTCCGCGATTGCACCATTGACTTCGGAGAGTATATAACTTCCCGATTTCGTTTGCCGGATAACAACCATCGGGCCTATATATCGGGGCTTCATTTTGTTATTCAACTCCTTCTCGATCCTTGTGTTTCTGATGAGTACAAGCCTGCCCGGGGCGAACTTGAAGTCGTAAATCTGTCCTTCATACTTTTTCAAGAACTGCTCCGCCGACTCAAGCCTGGCCTTATACTTGCGGAAGCGGGCCATTGCAAGCATGGCATACACGAGTCCTGCTTTTTTTATGGAAAGATTGATTGGAAAAGCTACTTTTGTCTACGGTATCACCAGTTAGTTTGTTTGACAAGTTTCCTTTCTTCATAGACTTTTTGTTTGACTTATATACACATTTCTACAATGATAGATTGGTAGTACTAAATAGAAACCATAGTATTGGGTATATGTTGTTAGCCATATATTGTATAGGGCTGTAGTGCTGTAGTGTAACAGTAACATGTTGATGTTTTTTTTTTTTTTCTTAAGAAATTCACAATTTCAAGTTCAGGGTTTGTATAAGGGCAACCTCAAGAAGGCAAAAAACCTGCACAACAACAGAGGGGAATCCAAAGATCCCCCATCCCTTTTGCACCCTCCCCTATCTCTTTTTCACCTTTTCCCACCTCCTCCTACTTCTTTTCACCATCTCCCAACCTTTTTTCACCTCCCTATACTATTTCCACCCTTTTCCCTACTATTTCCTCTCTTGTTCTATGTCTCTTGTAGTTATCATGTATTGGGAGACTATGAATATATGTGTTTGATTGAATAAAACTTGACTTGCATGCAAGAAAATGTGAGATTTCCAAAAGCTCTAAACTGCACTCTGTCAGGAAACAACTCATTTTGGACTTTATCTTTGATCTTATCTTATCTTATCAGGGGGCTATAGTTATTCCTTGGGATACCTTTATTCCTGCTGCTGACTGATGCGATTACTAAGGTGCTGCGGAGTTGCATCATCATCTTACTAACGGTGTTCCATTATGTTCCATAGGATTCTATAGCTTACCAATCATGTAATGTAGGTAGATATATAAAGGGCGCTATGCACCCTGGGGATCCTCAGTTCGATCTCTCAGGATTACCGCTAATCTAGTGGGAACCTAAGTCATATAACTCCTGTAGTGTCTTCTATCGCTTCCCTCTCCTCTCTCTTTCCCTTTGTATCTCCTCTCCTCCTCTTTCTCTGTTCTCGCCTTTCGCTCGTGACGCTTCAGTGGCCCGCTGGTCTTGTATAGATTGGTGTTGCCCTGACAGAAGATCGAACTCACCCTACGACGCCCTAATCCTGAAAAACACGCTGCGCCCCTCCATTCCCTCTTTCCATTCACATTACTAACTACCTTTTACCTCGCCATCAAGAACTTGTGTTCCACTCAACTCAGCTGACAAGCATAATCTGAAGTAACGTTGAGCCCGACTTCAGATCTGCAGTAGTCGCCAAGGCTTAACCGCGCAATAGTCCTTTTGGAAGAGAAGAAGGATATTGTCTGAGTAGCAACAGAACACAAGCTAACGGCACCTCGCCTTACGCATACCGCGCTACACTCATATTGTTTTCGCTCGTGCATACTATCCGGTTGGGTTGATCCGTCTAACCAACGGGGACCTGTTTAGTATCACGCATTCGATCGTGTCTGTAGTAACCTCCCCACCTTTCCATAACTCCTTCCCACCTCGCATCTCCTCTTGCTACTACCATGGAGGACCCTGATGACCGCATTACGCAACTCGAAACCCAAATCGCCGCCCTCACCAACCTGCTGAACCAACAGCTTGCCCAACCCCAGCCACAACCCATGCCGCAACCACTTCCTGCCCCTCATCCCCGACTTCCTAAAATCAATCCCCCTCGTATTTTCTCTGGAGACAAAGCCCAGGCTGATGCGTTCATCAACGAAAACATCAACTATATGAACGGTCGAGCCATTGAGTTCCCAAACGATGATACCAAAATCTCGTTTGCGCTCTCATACATCCAGGGGGGAACCGCACAAACCTTTGTGGATTTGGCGTTAACGGCTATCAGTCAGGTTGGAACAATAGACCCTATGACCTCTCTCCGGCGACAGGCTCCCTTCACCAGCTGGAATGACTTTATCCAAAAGTTCAGAAAGTCTTTTGCCGATCCCAATCCCCAAGATACGGCTCAGACTGACATGAGCAAGTTGTTCCAGGGCAGCCAGACCGCCGACGAGTACGTCCGGGCTTTTGCATCGATCGCCCCACGTACTGGATACAATGAGGTAGCGTTGATTGAAAAGTTCGAAACGGGTCTAAACCATCGGCTTCGAGAACGCGTCTACGCATTACCTGCTATGCCAAACACCCTGGCTGGCTGGTACGAATGGGTGTTAAAGCTGGACAATCAACGCATTCGCTACAACGAGAAAGCCAAGAACGTCTGGAACGACACATCCAGGACACAACCTCGTCGAGACAAACCAGTAGCTCCGCCTCCAGCCCCAGTTGTACCACCTCAACGTCAGCCCGATGCGCCAAGGCAAAGGGACCCAGACGCCATGGATGTGGATCGCGCCGGCAAACGTCCACCTATCAAATGCTTCCGTTGCCAACGGCTAGGACACATCGCTCGTAACTGTACCTATGCCGACATCAGAAGCATGACGTTTGACAAGTTGAGAGAGTACTTCCGAAAGGAAGAGGGTTTTCAAAACGGCAATCAGTAACTTCCACAAACTCGATTGCCGCTACCAAGGGTTCCGATTCTAGAATAGAAAAACATGTACATTTTGAAGAAAATAAAGTTGTTTCCCCCGCTCACGAATCGAAACCCCCTGTGGAAAAACATTATGTCAGAACCCTCAACCTTAAGACACACGTTTCTATGAACGTTGGTCTTAGAACTCTTGACACTCATCGTGCAATCAACATTGATGCGTTGCTGGATTCAGGGGCCACTACATTGTTTATGGATAAAGAATTTGCAAAAGGCAATGGGCTAGCAACCCGACGACTGAAAAGACCCATCCAAGTATACAATGTAGATGGAACCCTGAACGAAGGAGGGTCGATCACAGAAGAAGTAGACATGATCCTGAACTATAAGGGGCATAAGGAACGTGCTACTTTTGCGATCACCAACCTTGGAAAGATGGCGGTTATTATCGGACACTCCTGGTTGAAGAAGCACAACCCGGAAATAGACTGGGAAAAGGGTGAAGTGGAGATGACTAGGTGTCCAAAAGAATGTGGGTACGACGCTAAGGTACGCCGCAAGGCCAAAGCCAAAGCTAAGACCCCATTCCCCACCATGGTCAACGAAGATGAAGAAGGTGAAGACGAAGAAGCCATCTACCACACGTGGTATGATCCTTGGGCTCATAAAGAAGACGACGAGTATGAAGAAATTCCAACGGAACGGATATTCTTTGCTGGTGACGCAGGGGTCTTTCAATCTAAACCTAAACCCGAAACCATAGTCCCCGAACAGTATCATGAATTCTTAGAACTGTTCGAAAAGAAGGCGTCGGAACGACTCCCTGAACGACGACCTTGGGACCATCCCATAGATCTGAAAGACACCTTTATCCCTCAAAACCCTAAACTGTACCCTCTGTCACCAAAAGAACAAAAGGAACTCGACGAATTTATCGACGAGAACCTACGCAAAGGATATATCCGACCCTCGAAGTCTCCCCAAGCGGCTCCCTTCTTCTTCGTAAAGAAGAAAGACGGTACGAATCGCCCGGTTCAAGACTATCGGCATCTGAACTCCCACACAGTCAAGAACGCTTACCCACTACCCCTAATCCCCGAACTTGTCGATAAACTTAAAAACGCAAAGATCTTCACCAAATTAGACCTACGGTGGGGATACAACAATTTGCGCATCAAGGAAGGGGATGAGTGGAAAGCAGCCTTCAAAACCAACAGAGGGATGTTCGAACCAACCGTTATGTTCTTTGGACTGATGAATTCGCCGGCTTCCTTCCAGACCATGATGAACCACATCCTCAAACCGCTAATCGATAAAGGAGTAGTCATTGTCTACATGGACGATATCCTGATCTTCACCAAGACACTGGAAGAACACAGGAAAATAGTCAAACAAGTTCTTGAAATCCTACGAGACAATGATCTATTCCTTAAACCCGAAAAATGCGAGTTTGAGAAAACAGAGCTGGAATACCTCGGTCTCATCATCTCGGGTGACCACATTAGAATGGATCCCAAGAAAGTCGAAGCAGTCATGAAGTGGCCGGTACCAACAAAAGTCAAGGAGCTGCAAGCCTTTCTCGGCTTTGCTAACTTCTACCGGCGCTTCATAGAGGGATTCTCTAAAGTGGCAAAACCCCTTCATCAGCTCACTCGGAAGGATGCACCATGGAAATGGACGGAGGAACAACAAAAGGCATTTGACGAGTTAAAGAGAAGATTCTCCTCCGAGCCTGTCCTCGTATATCCTGACCCGACAAAGCAAATGAAGATTGAGGCCGACTCCTCAGGTCATGCGACTGGGGGTATTCTAAGCATGCTCTGTGATGATGGTAAATGGAGACCGTGCGCCTATCTCTCCAAAGGATTGAATGATGTGCAACGCAACTATGATATACACGATAAAGAAATGCTAGCCATCATTCGATGTTTGGAAGAATGGCGACACTACCTCGAAGGGGCTGACCACCCGGTGGTAATCTGGAGCGACCATAAGAACCTGGAATACTTCAAAACAGCACGGAACTTGAATCGACGACAAGCGAGATGGGCACTTTACCTATCGCGATTTGATTTCGTGCTGAAACACCGACCAGGGTCTGCATCGGCCAAACCAGATTATCTCTCGAGACGAGCAGATCATGACAAGGGGGAAGAGGATAACCAGAACCAAATCCTTCTGAAACCAGAGTTTTTCCGAATCCGAGCGCTTCAACAGGGCCACGTTTTGATCGAAAACAACGAGTCTAGCATTTTATCAGACATCAGAAAGTGCAAAGACTATGATGAGTCGGTGGTCAAAGCTGTTGAAGAACTCAAACATTCCCCTGTCAGACGTCTCAGAGAAGAAGAGTGGTCAGAAGAGCAAGGGTTGATACTATTCCGGGGAAAAGTCTACGTCCCTAAGAAGGAAGAACTACGGCGAAAGATTGTGGAATTACATCACGATTCTGCAGTCGTGGGACACCCTGGAAAGTGGAAGACCCTAGAGCTCATGAGCAGGAACTACTGGTGGCCAGGAATGACTAAATTTGTAACCCAGTACATCGAAGGTTGCGACAAATGTAATCGAACAAAGACATTCCCTGCCCCACCAATAGGAAAGCTCATGCCTAACCGCACCCCTTCGGCGCCGTGGACGGATATCTCCGTAGATTTGATCACTGGACTGCCAGATAGCCAAGGGAACGATGCAATTCTCGTGGTCGTTGACAGATTCACCAAAATGACCCACATCATCCCATGCTCCGGAGAATTGTCGTCCCTTGGACTAGCCGCGCTTTACAGAGATCACGTCTGGAGGTACCACGGTCTCCCGGACTCAGTCATCTCGGACCGCGGACCGCAATTTGCCTCGCAGCTCATGAAAGACCTTCACACGCTACTCGGTGTCAAACGCAAACTGTCAACAGCCTACCACCCTCAAAGTGATGGACAAACGGAAAGAACCAACCAGGAAATTGAACAATATCTTCGCTTGTTCATCAATCATAGGCAAAATGATTGGGCTGATTGGCTAGCCATCGCCGAGTTTGCGCTTAACAACCGAGTTTCGTCATCGACTCAAGTCTCCCCCTTCTACGCCAATACTGGAAGACATCCAAGGATGGGGGTCGAGCCAAAAAGAAATGTCAAGTCAGAAGCTGCTGAGGACTTTGCACTCCGTATGAAAAAGGTCCATGAGGAAGTAGAGGCGGCTCTAAATAAGGCGGCAGATGAGATGAAGAGATTTGCAGATCAAGGTCGGATCGAAACCCCACAGTACAAGGTTGGAGACAAGGTGTACCTTGACTTGAGCGACATCAAGACAGACCGCCCCTCCAAAAAGCTAAGTCACAAGCGGGACGGACCATTCGAAATCACCAAAGTTGTGTCGCCCAACGCGTATAAACTCAAGTTGCCAAAGCGTTACAACAAGCTACACCCTGTATTCAATGTCTCCAAACTGCGACGCTACGTTCCACCCCAGATCGAAGGCCAAAGATCCGATCCTCCCCCTCCAATCCAGGTCGAAGGTGAACCCCGATACGAAGTTGAAGAAATCTTGAACTCTAAGTTGGAACGAGGCAAGCTGTACTATTTGATCAAGTGGAAGGGGTACACCGACGAACACAACACCTGGGAACCGGAGGATAACGTTGATCGTGCAAAAAGACTGGTGCGACAGTTCCATCAGTTGCACCCCAATGCACCGCGACGGATTAACGCTACACTCTTCACTCAACTGCCGTTTAGACCACTCGAAACCTACACTGATGCCACAATCTCAGTCCTGGAGAAGGAAAGGACAAAACACATCCCGACTTGGTCGATACCACTTAATCGTAGTCATATCGAGGACGATTCGACCTAGAAGGGGGGTGATGTCAGGAAACAACTCATTTTGGACTTTATCTTTGATCTTATCTTATCTTATCAGGGGGCTATAGTTATTCCTTGGGATACCTTTATTCCTGCTGCTGACTGATGCGATTACTAAGGTGCTGCGGAGTTGCATCATCATCTTACTAACGGTGTTCCATTATGTTCCATAGGATTCTATAGCTTACCAATCATGTAATGTAGGTAGATATATAAAGGGCGCTATGCACCCTGGGGATCCTCAGTTCGATCTCTCAGGATTACCGCTAATCTAGTGGGAACCTAAGTCATATAACTCCTGTAGTGTCTTCTATCGCTTCCCTCTCCTCTCTCTTTCCCTTTGTATCTCCTCTCCTCCTCTTTCTCTGTTCTCGCCTTTCGCTCGTGACGCTTCAGTGGCCCGCTGGTCTTGTATAGATTGGTGTTGCCCTGACACACTCAATAGATCAGACAGGCACTGAGATTATCTGGGGTGGCACTGAGGTTATCTGGAGTTGCTCTGAATAAGCTCTGACATGCTCTGAGTAGCTCTGGAAAGCTTTGGCTAAGGTAACTTGTCTCTAAAGCTTCCCCAAGCGCTCTGAATGCTCTGAAGCTCTGGGATTTCTGAGAAGCTCTGGCTTACCCTCAGGGTGCTCTAGGGAAAAATGCATTTTCCTGATGCAGGCTCTAGGAAACGGAAGAATAGGTGCATATCTCCAGGCCGTCGCTTTAAAACATTTTCCAGTTCCACCTTATTGTCCAGCTCTTCCTCTGGCTCTCTCACTAACACTTCTCCATCTGAGTGTTCTTCATTGCCCACTGCTACATCCTCATTCTCTCATTCCTTGGCTATGTCAAAACCCTCTGGCCAAAAATCCACGTCCGCTCGAGCTCATGTCTCTTTTGTCAAAAAGGCTGTCTCAAAGCAAAAGCATTTCCTTCCCAAAGCAGGCCACTCTCATTGTGAACAACTTGACAGCAACCTTGTAGCTGATTTTGACCTTATACGCCGCCAAGAGTGTCTACAGCTTCAATTTACAGATGCAACAAGCTTACACCCTGAGCCTGATGTTGAACTTTGATGATGCGGACCGACGTTAACCTTCCAACAAGTAACTAAGGAGTGACAACAGACGTGACAACGGTAAGCTATGTGGTTGTGTTTGACTCAGGTGGTAAGACTCCCCCTGAGTTCTAACACCTGGGACCCAGAGAAAGCACCATAAGAATTTGTTGGGGTGGTGTAAGGACTCCCCTTAATGGACAATCTACTATACATTTTCCTTTCTTTTCTTTTCTTTTTTTTCTTCTTACTTATCTGTACCTACCTTTTCCTTTTCCCCTTTGTAACGGGCAAGGCACCGAGAATGGAAAATAGAGGGAGAGTCTGGTGTAACAGACTAGCAACAAAGTCAAGGAAAACTTAGCTAGAGTCCTCGATACTGAGAAGTGCCAATTACTAGCGTTGATTAGACAAAGAGAAAGAAAAGTACAGCTGGCGATCAGATAAGAGTGTGACGGGTGTGACTATCGGAGTAACAAACTGGGTGTAATGGACCGGCATTAGCCTGACCATTACACCCTTCATTTTTATCTTGCGCGTTTTGCATGATGTGACATCACGTGTCATGCACCAGCAAAGTGGTCAAGCCTGCCAGCAGCAAGGATCTCCTGATCCTATTCTCTTTGTCAGGATAACCTTTTCTAGTTGAGGAATGAGATTTACTGCAGACAATATAATGTATTGCTGCTGATAACACAAATTACTGTAACAACCCAGCTAAATCGTCAATATGGTCAAGTGCATACTGAGCAGTGTTTTTATCCCACACTCTACGTTTAGCCTTCTTTTTCTGCAATGGAAAAAATGTAGGGTGTCGAAGCTCCGATTCCAGACAGCAGCTTGTAAAACCCGAGATATTGTACACAGTGTACGCCCACGAGAAAATATCCTATCTCATGTTTGCGTATCAGTTGTCAAACACAGTAAACAACATCTTACATACCATAAATTCATCTTTGTGGACTGCAGCAATCTTTGACCAATGCCACGTATGAGAAATCCCGTCTCGTCTCCATGCATAATCCCCAATCTTGAATTTAGTCAGATTGATGTCCTAAAGGTGCACATGTGATGTATGTACCTTGAATTTGGGGTGATGTTCGCTATTCATTGTCATAGTACAACAAGAAGATTGTTGATGTTGGTGTATAGTCCCTGGATGAGGCGTGAGAGAAAACAATCTGACTTGATGAGAACACAACAAAACAGAGAGCCTCTGGATTGGGACCACCACCAGTAAATCTAACGTCTAGTGGCTTTGTAGTCCAAGAAACAAGTATTCTCAGGAAATCTAGAGATGTTCCTATTAGCTGTAGTCTGAAGAAGAATGAGGCAGATTGTGTGTCAAATATAGATTGCAATCTCCACCCCCCTGGAAGACACTTGGAGTGTCGACACTCAAAGGAGAAAGACAAAACAGGACAAATGTTTGATATTCGAAAATAGCAAGAGGTGATGTGGAAGGGAAAAACGGGCTCCTCGTCGATCCGCTTCACAAGAGATGCCCAGACTTACTTTACAAATTGCAGAATCACTGCCTTTCTTCTACTTCTCCAATGGATACCGGATTTTCTCGATTTTCATATTATTCTGAATTGTTCTTGATTCTCTACCCTATTGCTACACCAACTTGATGAGCTCGAGCCTCTCTTTTTATGCAGGCGCTCGAGAGATTCAAAACACCCAAGTCCCGTTCTAGCGCGGAAGCTGCAGCCAAACACAACCACATCACAGCCTTGTAAGGGCAACCTCAAGAAGGCAGCAATCTGCACAACAACAGAGGGGAATCCAAAGATATATAGATCAGATAAGGTAGATACAACAGAGAAGTAGGTGTACTGCATACCTGCACAACAACAGAGGGGAATCCAAAGAGAATAGGATAAGGAAACCCTTGCTGCTGGCAGGCTTGACCGCTTTGCTGGCGCGTGACGCGTGACGTCACGTCACGCGAAAAGCGCGAGATAGAATGAAGGGGAAAAGGGAAAGATAGGTACAGGTAAGTAAGAAGGAAAGGAAGGGAAAGGAAAGGAAAGGTATAGTAGATTGTCCGTTAAGGGGAGTCCCCTTACAAGCCTCCTCTTCGCCATCGCACTACCTACCCTCTCACACTCGTCAAGACTACGCGCCACAATGGTTTAGCAGGTTCTATGGCCCGGGTATAGACTATTCTCGTTGCTTAGTACGGTCCTGGCACTTATCAGATACTGAAATTCAGATTTCTTCATAGTTTCATCAATTTACAATTATTCCTTCATCCATCATTCCCACTCGCTCGAGCCTGTCAAGCGGTTGCTACTCCGAAACAAAACCAAGGGGAGATGAGTCCACACTAGTCCGTGCTGCCATACTGTTGGGGGGCAGTGTTTGTGCGCCAGACTCTGTTGTGTTTACTCATCCAAGACTCTCTTCCCTTGGCGGAATCTTGGGGAACGCGCCGCGTGATATTCTCGATTTTATTTTCACATAAAACAGACACTATTCCACCTACAAAAACATGGACAACCAAATTTTATATCACTCTTATCTCGCGCCGCAACTATTTCAACTTCATTTCACATTTTATCGAAATTCCCTTATCATATTACACACCACATTCCAGGGCCCTGGTGATGCGAGAGTACACGTGCACACATCCCACCCTCCGTACCATTAGACTTATAGGCTTACTTCGGCCTTTGAATGAAGATTATCTCCTCTTACCTTGGATTTCACCAGTTGACTCGAGAAGTCCCGAGCCATACCACCTGGAGCAAGAACTGAGCTACAAGAGCCCCGAGAATATATATATTGAGCCTTCATCTACTGTCTATTGCTGCTGAACCCCTTTCCCTACAGGTACCCTTAACTTTGGCACCCGGCGTCATACAGAAAGCGAAGCACAGCCACCCTTATTTTAAACTTTACCTTCCTTCTTTCTCCCACCACCGTTCTGACTCTTCCACTGAACGACGCGGACGTGGAAGACCTCGTCCTCAAACCCTCTCCATTCATCTTCCCTCAATTTCACTCATATCTCCTGATTCAAAGCACCCGAAGCCGCCAGCTATCACAGTTTCCCGATTAGGAAACGCGATAGGACTCGACGCTCACTACGCGTCTTTCATCGTCGACCTCCCTGCTGGATATCTTCCTTATCCCACCTCAATTCAAGTCCACTTGCTTGTGGATCAATTAGGTTCGTTTCAATTATACTCTGTATTTGCTGATTATTCGGTTATATAGGTATTCTACTACTCAGCACCATTTTGGCTTGAGACGACCGATTTCTCGTCCATACGCGGATTACATTTTCTACCACAGTAATGATGGTGGTGGTGGTAAAGTAAGGTAGGTAAGTACGGCGATGGAAGCTTATGGCAATGGAGGCAAACAATACATCCAAACTCCGATGTAGGAACATTGGAACAAGGTTACACCCCCATTTGGCAGGAGGTAGAGTGACTCAAAGGCAGCTGTGCGGGTCATGTCCTGCATATTGGAGTAACACTTGGTGTGCGTGCTGCTACCTGCCACCCAAGTATTTACTAGTGTTTGTACTACTCTGTAGATAGCTGCACATACTCCGAGTTGGAATACCTGTTTCTTATGTGTTTGTCCCCTAGCAATTTACCTGTTTATAACCGTCCTGTGTCCCCTTGTTGTATACGTTAAGTACTGGTATCTCTCCGGAGTCAAGCCAATAGGATCCCAACACCTATTACAATACTGCAGTGTACTCAATGTAGATTGTACAATATCCCATCTTACCCTTTGCAGATAGATGCACTGAAATGGGTAAGCTCCCAAAGCTTTGAGGGTGTTACCGTACTCAGTTTGTTGCATTTTGACAAAAATGAGGCATTCATGGGGGAGTGCGGGGCTTTGCCGTACACACAACCTTTCCTCAGTTATACCGAAGTGTCCAGGCCTGCCCGGTAGGGCCATTGTTATAGTTGAGGGGTGATCCGGGTGATTGGAATTCCCAATAAGGCAATTTGTAGACCATGTGCTGCTTATGACGTAGGTAGGTCCGCTCTGTGGGTCTGAAAGCAAAACTCAGAAGCCGGCACCCCCTTGGCTTTAAGTATTCAATACATTTGAACAATTCTGATTACCTAGACACAAACATTGGGGTTGTTCTATGTGAACCAGTTCTTCAAGAGTGATGCAGCAGAACAATTGGAGTTCTGCCGTTCCATTGCAGCACAATCAAACATTTTAGACCACAAATTGCAAGTTTTAGAAAGTCATACTGTAAAATTGGATGATTTCTGAATTTATTCATCATTTTGGATCAGCATGCGTGTTCAATGTGAGGCCGGTGCTGTATCTAGATGCATTTGTGCTCACGGAGAATCCAAAAAAATGGTACGTGTTATAATCAAATTATCTCTGATGAATTTCCATACAATAACACCTTCACTCAAAACCAAATGTCATTATGCATACTAAACAAAAATCATCTCCCACTGAAATTTAGGACAATGTGTTAGTTATTTATGAACACACACATATAGCATTGAGAAATTATCTTACTGTTGCACAATCAGCCAATACCAACAATAAAACCACCACATCAATAGGCATACCCTTCCCAATACCACTCTGGTGACTTCTCAACGCCCAGAAATGTTTGTATGATTGCAATGAGCATTTCTTCGTCGTTGTTGAGGGGAGCGGTTGGAGTTGGGTCGTAGTTGCTAAATATAGTGAATGCGTAGGTCGCGTGTCCACTGGCAACCCACCGGCACTTTATAGGGTGCCGGCATATCTTTGATAAAACGGTGGCGATGTTTTGACCTGTCAACAGGGCCATGTGCCAGGTAGTGACTGTGCTAGTGGAGTCGATACGGGCAATTCTGATGTTCATACGTGAAGCGGTCCGTATGATGGTTTTGGCAGTCACGCCTACACCAAAATAACGTGCACGTATATAGGTCGCATGTTCTGGTTCCCGACCAAAAGGATTGAATTCAGCAGGGAGAACGGCATAACTGCGTAGGCAAGGGGGATCCTAGTATACGTCACAAATCATGCTCATATCTCGAAAACGGAGGAAAACTTACCCCAACTCCACGTTTCCGAGTTGCGTCATCAATTTCAATAAAGCGTTGGAGTTGCTCAGGAGTTGTTTTGTCAGTCGTGGCTAAGTAGTCTCTTTGGATACACTGAATATCATGTCTGTGAGTCCATTTGTCAAGAAGATGACCGGGGGTGGACATGACGAGTGGGGAGTGAAATATGAAACAAGAAGCTCCACAGCTTTTCAACAATGCGACACATGACACATCACGTGATATGTCATGTAACCTATGATCTGCGAACAAGTGTACAAGTAAAATCATACACTTGTATATTTGGCTACACCATCTAGACTATACACATAACCTGCATGCAACTAGACCTCCTTAGAGCCTGTTAGAACAATGTTTTTTTATATTGGCATAGGAGACACCCCCCAGGATGTGATTACGAAATGTTCAAAATGTCATGTGATCTTGTAGACTAGTGGTCAAGTTGTTAGTTTCTCGGTATTATGACCGAAGAGTCCGAGTTCGATCCTGCATGAGCGCAGTTATTTTCTTCTCGAATAGATCACGTGGTTCGATGACGTGCGAACGAGTGTATGTTTTGTGGAGTACACTTGTTCGCACGTCATCGATCACGTGATCGGTTCAAGCTCACGCCTTCACACAGGTTCGAATCCAGCCTGTGCATAAACTTTATAATATTTTTGCAGACATTTTTTTGCATCGCGGTTGCGCTCGAATCGAGTTCAATTCTCGATTCGAGCACAACTGCAATACGGTTTATCAAAAATACATAAAGTACCTCTACAGCGTGTCATAGTGTTAGAGCTTATGCTTTGAATTGGAGGGAAATTCATTTGACAACAAATATAAGTGGATATGAAATGATTAAGCACTGTAAATGAGCATGCACTATTTCTCATTGTTTCCTGAGCATCTTTTTGGTGTTTTCTCAGTGTTTTCTCAGCTTTGCTACTCACCCATCAGACAGAGTATATTTTTTACCAACATCTGGAAATACATGGAAATCCCACAATTAGTATCAATTCTGGGCTATTGACTATGCACTCACTGCCCATTAGTTTATTGCACAAATTTCCTATACAAGCACAAAATAAACAATGAGCGCAAAAGTTGACCATTAGACCAAACAACCCACATTCCTTGAGTCCTCTGCTAGCCTACTCTGGCCTCTGTTCAACTCTAATTCTCTTCCCTCAGCAAATCTTCCTTGTCTATAGGCTATATCTCCGATTCTCAATCTTCCTTTTGATTTTCTCAAGCTCTCAGCCTTCAAGGAGCCTCTCACTGATACTTAAATTCTAGTAAAAGATGGATATATCATTACTCACTGCCTGTCCATATGGTTCTAAAGTTCCAGAGCTCCCTTATCAGGTAAGGTAAGCATTCCCCTGCACCTACCATCACCCAACCCCTCTTAGTTCTTCTACAAGCAAATCTGGACTAGCCCAGATCTCTTTAGATGCTCCAGAGTTAATTGATAGAGCCTCTAAGTCAGGCAATGGCTGATACTGTCCTTGTGAGTTATCTCATTTTGTCTATCTGCATCCAGGAATACTTCTGGATTTATTTCATTTATCTCTACTGGTTTCCAGAGTCTAAACTTTCCTGAGCTTATAGCCAAGAACTTCGTCCTGGGACAGATCATTTAGATGCAGAGTTACCTACCCCTCCTGTTCCTTTATCTTTTACGTCTGTCCTTCACAACTTTGGAATACTGTACTATTCCTTCACCAACCCCTGACCTCTTGCAGCATATTACAAGGTCCTTTAATCTATAGACATCCTTGCTCCTGCCTGTATACACATTCTTGGGCCCCTTAGGGGTTGAAACATGCATTTATAAGCATTGCATGAACCCAGAGATACGGAGAATCAAGTCAAAACATGTTCTTGTCACGTCCAACAATGAGCACAAAGATATGTCATGTGACCTCAGGAACGCCGAGAAGGCCGGTGAGGCAGACTTTGGGCAGGGCAAAAAGATTTGCGCAACAGTCAACCACTTTTAGAAACATACATAATTCAACTTGACTGAGGGAAAAGCAAGATAGGTGCAAGAGCTTCACTTGCACCCAACATTACACATGCAATACAAACACACTCGATCACCTGGACAGATACAGAGCAAAAGGTACTGGCTTTTACAGAAGAAATTTATTTAATTTTTTTTTCACAAAATCAAGGTTATATTTCAGATGTAGCTACCTTCTGAACAGAAGAAATCCAGAATCCACAAGAACTTCAAAAAGAAAAAAAAAGAAAAAAGTTCACAACGTGATTCGAACGTAGAACCATCGGAACACCAAGGCTCGATTTGAACACCGACACTCGATTCAAACACAACACTCGATTCAAACACCGACACTCGATTCGAACACAACACTCGATTCGAACACCGACACTCGATTCGAACACCAAGACAAGGGTTGATTTAACAACGATCAAACTGAATGCCAATACAATTTGCATGACCCTACAGACCTGATCACCTGCAAAGTGTCAAAAACTTCAGAATCCCAAAACCTTTTCGCTTCAATTTCAGATTGTTCACCAAGCGCTAGAACTCAGATACCATTATTTAGCATGTTGTCAGAATGGAGGACCTACCCTCATTTTGCACAGATACAACTATACTTCCGACACACATCAGGAAAACCCAAAAATTCTACCTGGTTCTACATAGAACCATATAGAGGTCATAGTGTCAGTAGACCTGGTAGAACTTGGCTGATCTATATAGAACGTGTATACCCCCCTTGTCTTCTACAGGAGTAGCTGTAGATGTCACTCAATCTATGTAGATCCTGGTAGATCCTGGTAGACAACACTCAATCTATGCCAACTTCAGGTAGATGTCACTCAATCTATGCAGACACCAGTAGACATGTATAGCTGTGGAGTTCTACCGTAGATAAACACAACTCAGATCAAGATTTTCAAAGTGCAGCAAAATAAATATAATATTAAAATAAACTGATAATACAAGTGTACACTATGAGATCAAAGGTTCCTGCTCCAAGGTGAAGGGAAGGTGGGGGAACATACAAAGAGGTGGGGAGAGGTGGTAAGAGGTGAAAAGAGGTAGGGGAAGGTGGAGAAATGTAAAGGGGAGGTGGGGGGAGGTAGAGGAAGGGAAAAAGATGGTGAAAGGTGAAAGGGAGGTGAGAGAGGTCAAAAAAGGTGTGGGGAGGCATGGGGAGGTAGGGAAAGGTGATAAGAGGTAGGGGAAGGTGAAGAGGGAGGTATGAAGAGATCTAAAGAGGTGGAAGCAGGTGGAAGATGGTACAAAGAGATGGGGAAGGTGAAAGAAGGTGAAGGCAATATAGGGGAAGGCAAAAAGAGGTGGAGAATGTAGAAAGAGGTAGAGGGTGATGGAGGGTGGTAGGGGGTGGTAGAGGGTGGTGAAAAAAGTGGTGAAAAGATGGTGATAGATATGCAAAAGATACAACATATCTTCTTTCCCTGTTCCTGGTTTCTTCCTTCCCATCTCTAAGCTCTCCATCCTCCAGGTTATTGGTAGGATCTAGAAGCAGAATATATCAGCAGAAAGGACACAAAAAGAAACATATCTACAGCAGCAAAAATGACAGCAAAATTGCCATGTCACCAATTGCTGTGCTCCAGCTTCTTCAAAGAGCGGATTAGTAAGCCAAGATGACCAGGAACACTGGTATTGAGGATGTAGATGATAGAGCAATTAGTGGAAAGAAGAGGGAGGAAGGTGGAAAGAGGAAGAGGAAGAAAGGAGGGAGGAAGAAGGGTGATGAGCTGGCAGCCAAGTTCGCTTTCAGAGTGACGTGACACCATCACATGTGCAATGTCACGTCACACAACGAGCGAATTTCTCTAAGTCCAAAATGTGTTTGTATAAGAGGCTATACCTCAGGTTGATAGGACGAAGATAGTCATGCACATATATGGTCTTGTAGACTATTGGTTAAGTTGTCAGTTTTCGAAGTCATGTGCTTGTTAAGTGAAGGTCCCGAGTTCAATCCTTGCTGAATGCATTTATTTTCTTCGATGTCCTAGTCATCCGAAATCTGTTTTTTACTCTATTTTACATCCTTTTTTAATGGTATGTCAGAGCATCCCAGGGTGTCTGAGGTACTCTGGGAAACTACTTATTCCTAGGGCATCTCAGAAAGCTCTCAGACAACTCTCAGAGCTTCTCAGAGCTTCTCAGAGTCTCTCAGAGCATTCAGAGCTCTTAAAATACCCTGAGATGCTCTGAGATGCTTTGGGAAGCTTTTGGTTCTCTCAGAGCATGTGAGAGACAAGTGACTTTTCCTGATGTAGTATCCAGTAGACACTTATAGATATTCCTTTGTGTCAGGTAGAATTCTGCAGACCCTTGTAGATCTTTATGTATGTCAAGTAGAACCCCATAGAACCTTGTAGACTACATAGTCACACTGTGATCTATATAAGACCTGTAGTACCCAGTAGTCTACAGGAGTCTTCCATAGATATGACCCAAACTATATAGACAAAGTGGTTTTCCTGATGCAGAGTATTCCTGAGTAAACTTGTTTATTGTTACTAATACGCTCAAGCACCTGGACAGATACAGACCAAAAGATACTATGATACAACTAGCGCTCACCATCCAAAGACAGCAACTACGTCATTGCATAGCCGTTTTTGTTTTTGTCCAACAAGGCCAATTAAGTTTCAACACCATTGGTCAAACCACAACGTAAGACATCCTAGTCCTTGATGATCTGGAAATTTAACGAGTGGTATGCCATCTTCCAAACACAAACTCAGAATGCACAGGATCGAAGAAAGGAAAGAAGAAAAAAAGTCTCACAACGTGATTCGAACTTGGAACCACAGGGAAGTATCACTTCAGTCACCCCCTAAACCCCTTCTACTAGTAACGTTCGATCAACCAAAACAACCCTACTAATAGTAATGTGTGACCATGGTCATACAGTCATTCCCGGGAGCTGGTCGGTAGTGGGCATTGGTGGGTCATCCAGGCTCTGGTCGTTGGGTTGGTCCTAGGTTTCTGATGACCAGAGACCACATCGGAGATGAGATCTGAAAGCTGTTCCCATACCGTCACAGGGTATCTGGGGTCTCATTGCAAATATATATTTTGGCTAGCTCTACAGCAGCTGTAGGTGTCTAATCTTTATGCACAGTCATCAAATGTATCCTAGATTGCATCTCATAGTATAGACTCATCATATTGGCAATTGAATTTTTCTCAAATTTCAAAATCCGAAAATTGGCATGGCATACTATTCCAAACTTGTATGATATGAACAGCTGAAGCTTGATCAAGCAGAGAATTGATACTAAAGGTGATGATACAGAAAAGACTGTAATACCTTGACAATTGTTGAAGCTGATGTTACAGAGGAGGCTGGAGTATCTGGTCAAGGGTGATAGTCAAACAACTCTGAGAAGCTGATGTTACAGAGGAGGCTGGAGTATCTGATCAAGCTTGATAGTCAGACAACTCTGAGAAGCTGATGTTACAGAGGAGGCTGGAGTATCTGGTCAAGCTTGATAGTCAGACAACTCTGAGAAGCTGATGTTACAGAGGAGGCTGGAGTATCTGGTCAAGCTTGATAGTCAAACAACTCTGAGAAGCTGATGTTACAGAGGAGGCTGGAGTATCTTGTCAAGCTTGATAGTCAAACAACTTTGAGAAGCTGATGTTACAGAGGAGGCTGGAGTATCTGATCAAGCTTGATAGTCAGACAACTCTGAGAAGCTGATGTTACAGAGGAGGCTGGAGTATCTGGTCAAGGGTGATAGTCAGACAACTCTGAGAAGCTGAGGAGGCTGGAGTATCTTGTCAAGCTTGATAGTCAAACAACTTTGAGAAGCTGATGTTACAGAGGAGGCTGGAGTATCTGATCAAGCTTGATAGTCAGACAACTCTGAGAAGCTGATGTTACAGAGGAGGCTGGAGTATCTGGTCAAGGGTGATAGTCAGACAACTCTGAGAAGCTGAGGAGGCTGGAGTATCTTGTCAAGCTTGATAGTCAAACAACTTTGAGAAGCTGATGTTACAGAGGAGGCTGGAGTATCTGATCAAGCTTGATAGTCAGACAACTCTGAGAAGCTGATGTTACAGAGGAGGCTGAAGTATCTTGTTCTGGAAAGTTGGTGATACAGACAAGGACAGATTATCTGGTCAAGCACAATAATCAGCCAACCCTGAGAAGCTGATAATACAGAGAAGGCTGAAGTGTCTTGTCAATGTTTGTTGTCAGCCAACTCTCATGGGATACCTAGCAATCATATCAAAACTCTTCAAGTTTCATAGAATATTCTGATGAGGTTCTGGGATTTCCCAAACACAACTGTGGCATAGTTCAGAAGTGTTTGGGATATTGACCATTGATTTGGGAACTCCCAATAGTCCTGTAGGACTTCCCAATAACTTTGTAACAAATTTCAAATAGATGTCTGGGAAATCCATTATGAACTCTGGAACATCTCAATGCTCTGATTGGAATTCCCAATGGTCTTGTGGCCAATCTCAATGTAATGTTTGGGATCTCCTGCCAGTGTTATGGGATCTCCCACTCAGTATCTGGTATATCTAAAGGTTACATGGTATGTTCCATATGTATGGTTGCTTATCCCAAAAAGGTGCTAGGAGTTCCCAACAATATTATGGTATCTCCTGATTATCCCATGGGATGTCCTGGAATGTGTTTGGTATATCCCAATAAAAGCTGATGATACAGAAGAGGCTTAAGTATTTGGTTAAGCGCAATAGTCAGACAACTATGAGAAGCTGATGTTACAGAGGAGGCTGGAGTATCTGGTCAAGCGTGATAGTTAGCCAACTCTGAGAAGCTGATGTTACAGAGGAGGCTGGAGTGTCTTGTTCTGGGAAGCTGGTGATACAGACGAGGACAGATTATCTGGTCAAGCGCAATAATCAGCCAACCCTGGGATGATACAGAGGAGGCCGGAGTGTTTTGTTCTGGGAAGCTGATGATACAGACAAGGCCGGATCATTCGGTCAAGTGCAATAGTCAGCCAACTCCGAGAAGCTGATGGCACAGACAAGGATCTGATCAAGCGCAATATTTAGGCAGCTCTAAGAAGCTGATTACACAGACAAGCTCGGAGTATCTGGTCAAGCGGGATAGTCAGCCAACTCTGAGAAGGTAATGATGCAGAGAGGGCGGGAATATCTTACAAAGTATTATCAGACCTTTTGTATATGTCAGATAGAACTTCTCACCTATTTTCCAATACTTTGGACAGATATTTGGGATGTCCCATAAGCCAGATGTTTTGGGAGCCAATAACCAACTCTGAATTCCTCACAAAATATGCTGCACTGTCGGTGGGCCAAGTGCAAAGTCTTGCTCTTAATCCACTTTGTATATTCCAGAAATAAAGATAAATTAGGTAGTACCCATCAAACAACCAGGTACTGATCAGAACCAACTATCAAATCTACTGAGTGGACCAAGTTCTTGTCGTTCAAAGTTTTGTCCATGTTTGTCATGCTCACACCAGTCAAACTGCCTTAACTGACAATGGTGACTTTGACGGAGAAGAATGCTACTGAATCATCGCCTCCCACGGTAGTGACAATCATTGATCAAGATCTTGTGTTGTTGGAAGCAATGACTGAGATATACCAGGCAAAGAAGTGGGAAGACAGGTTGAGGAACCATTCACCGTTGTGCAAAGTGACATCAAGGAAAAGTAGGTCTGAGCTTTCAGACTCGGCTGAGACATGAAACTTTGAAGGTGTACGGAAAGGAAATAGAGATGAGAATATTCTAGAGTCTGACACTTCCATTTTCAAGTCCATACTCGATACTTACTTCACAGGTCCCAACACAACATGTTCTATTTAATCTGCAAAGTTGCCACCAACATAGGGCTTCCCAATTTGATTGTGGGAAGTCCCACCTCATTGTAGACACTCCAGACTTGGGTTTCAAATTCTGGTCTCACTCTGGCACTTCCCAATCACATTGGGAGATCCATTTTCAAGTTTATACTCGATACTTACTTCACAGGTCCCAACACAACACATTCTATTTAATCTGCAATGTTGCCACCAATATGGGGCTTCCCAATTTGATTGTGGGAAGTCCCACCTCATTGTAGACACTCCAGACGTAAGTTTCAAATCCTAGTCTCACTCTGGGACTTCCCAATCACATTGGGGGACATCCCAATCACATGCTTAGACTTTCAGGTTTGTTATTGGACCTCCCAATCTCATTCTTAGACTTCCCAAGTCAAAAATATTTCTGTATTTCAAGTTTGTATCTTCTCTTCACTATACTTAACATGATTACTTCAGTTCAGACATTCCATGAGCAGATTATCAACAAATTATAAGATAATCAGCCTAAGTAGAACATAGGGCAATCGGAGATTATTATATAGATGACCAAGTCCTTGGTGATGTGGGATATAAGCCATAAGATAGGGAAGTGATATGTAGATGAGTGTGCAAGTCCGTGGCAATGTAGGGTATAAGCCATAAGATAGAGATGTGATATGTAGATGAGTGTGCAAGTCCGTGGCAATGTGGGGTATAAGCCATAAGATATAAATGTAATATGTAGATTACGAGGGGAATGCCATGAACGATTAAGTGAGACTAAGGCCAGAAAGTGTGATGAGAATGAGGTCCATGTTGGGGAGTAGGATGTGGAACAGAAGGCGGTGGTGGTGCAGGTTGAGGTGGGATGGCATATTGTACGTAAGGAGTAGCTGGAGACTGTACATAATGAGACGGAACATGGGAGGAACCATTATATATGTAAGCAGGGTGGGAATAGTTCGGAATACCACTCGGAATACCTTGAGGAAGCTGGACATAATATGGTTGATACTGGACAGGAACTGACATGTTATACATACTTGAAGGGCCTAATTGACCAATGCCCGAAGGAGGACCAGACTGTCCAATGCCCGAAGGAGGGCCAGACTGGGCAATGCCCAAAGGAGGACCGGACTGGGCAACACCCGAAGGAGGACCAGACTGGGCAACGCCCGAAGGAGGACCAGACTGCCCCATTCCCAAATGACCAAATTGTACCATTCCAGAAGGACCCACTGGCAACTGCCCAGACGGAAGGGCACCTGGCTGAAAACCCCAAGTGTTTGAAGGGTTCTGTGATACAGTAGCTTTTGGACTAGGCACTAGGTTGGAATCCTTTCGGCGACGCTTTGCCTTGGGTGATGTTTGCGAAGTCCGAGCACGAGCAGTTGCAAGAGGATGGCCATGCCGGGTTGCAAGAGGGGTAGGGGATGAGGTTAACGTTTGTTCGACAGGAGCTGAAGGCTGTGAAGTCGAAGGTAAGGATCGTTTCCGTGTTGTTGTCTTCTTCGTATCTTTGGATTTTGTCTGCGGAGGTTGGACATATGCAAGAACAGATCCATCAACTCGGACAGCCAACGGAATACTTTGATACTGTAATGTATCAGGACCAAGTTGCCTCTCTTCTATTGAAGCAGAGCATCAGTATTGTCTTACAGAATAGAAAAGGGAGATACAAACCACTTGACCAACGATCAATCCGGATTTCGGGTACAACTTCAATTTCGGAATCAATGTCATCGCGTAGATGCAAGCCTGCAACAAGACCTTCGAATGCAACAGGAATCAAGGTTCGTAAGTCAAATTCGGAGCCTAGACATGGGACAGCCATGGGCCAGTTGGAGATACGAAGATGATGCGTAGTGGCGAGCGTCAAAAAAGTAGAGTAAGGAAACTTTGATATGTCGGGTAAAAATCGTTCTAATAAATGTACATGTTAACATGCAGAATATCAAAGAAGACAATGATAAAATGAAACTCACTTAGTTTGGAGACCAAAGACGCCGATATCAATGTGCGATATTCATCGCGAGTCTTCTTCTTGGTCCGAACGGCTGCCGTTCCACTCGTTGTTGCTGTACCGGCTGTCGTTGTTGTTGCACCGGCTGTCGTTGCTGCACCGGCTGTCGTTGTCTTTTGTGTTGACAATCCAGCGACCCTATCAAGCTTCCGGACACTATAATCAAGCCAAGAAGTTATTACTCGGGCTAAGAAAGAACTTGAGCAACGATAGCTTACCGAATACTAGCAAGAAGGTTCTCGCACGTTCCTCGAATATCGAGGGAACTACTTTCTATGACAGCTCTGGCATCGACAGATCCAGAGAAAGCAGTCGACAACTGGCGTGCATGCTCGGAAGGTCCGGAGTAACCGATGAACCCGACAACATCGATATCTTCAAATTGCGAGTACGCTTTGGCCTGAAGAGATGTTAGATACATGCAATAAAGTAGACCTAAGTTTTGGACCAACTTACGAGTTGAGAAAATTGCATTGCCGCCGTCTTCATGCGAGATGCAGGAGATTGCACTGTGTCTGAGGAGGAATTGCCGGCAACGAACAGACGAGACTTGAGCTCTTGACGTTTTTCTTCCCGGGCCTCGGTATCGGCCTTTGTGATGGGACCCAACCATGCGCGATAAGCATCCTTGACAACGGCGTTCCATTCCGTGAATGGGACTGTGAATTGAACTCGGTCAGTACACAACAGCAAGATGAGAAATGAGGACATACCGTTCTTTGGCTTCTTGTGGTCTAAAGCGTAGACCTGCTTGTAAAGATTGGCGAGGTTGTCTGCTCTTGCGTTGACGACTTTGAGCCCGGCTTTAATGAGGATGCTGTGAGTGGATCGTCCCATTGAAGCAGCAAAAGCTTCGATACGGCCGTTGATCTCCTCGCCAAACATATTTATCTCCTCCAACTCGGCCGTCGAGTAGGTACCGTGTTTCTTGCCCTTGCGTCGTGCAGCCAGCTTCTTTGTCTTCTTCTCGTCGTCATCCTCGTCATCTCCTCCGCTCGCCACCTTGGCCTTCTCTTTGCCCTTCGAACTCTTGCCACCCCCCTTCTTACCAGCAGGCGCAGAATGCTCCTCGTCTTCATCCTCTAACGACGACTCGTCGCTGTCATCCTCTGACGACTCGCAAGACACAAGTCGTCTGCGCTTAGCACGACGAGCTTTGCGAGTCTCACTGTAGTCGGAACCTGATGGCGAAGACTCGAAGATAGACATATCTTCGTTTGCCGTACCCGTTCTCTCCTGAATAGATTTCTTTCGCGGCGGAGGGGCCTGATCATCATCGCTATCCTCCTCGATGTCTTCTGGATCAGAAGTCTTACCCGAGTCCTTACCACCCCTCAATTCCCTAAGACGACCGAGAATATCTTCGTCAGTAAGATTATACTTCTGAACGATGTCTGTAGCCAACCACCCCGCGGGGACTTCTACGAATTTACGGGTAGACAGATTTTTGACAGTTATCTTTGACATACTCTCCTTGTCCTCAGGAGTCACGACACCGCGAACCAAACCCTTTGCCTCATAGGTGAACCCATAGACATCGTTGTAAGCGTAATGATAGGTTGAGGTTCCGTCTGAATGTAGATACGGGAAATTGGTCGGATGCTCGTCGTCACTTTCAATGAAAGGTAAACCCTCATCCTCGTCTTCAGGAGGCCGTACAGGAGACGTGGGCGGAGACCGAGTGATGTCGTTGTCTGGAGACTCATCCGAAGCCTCGGAAACAGGAGGAGACGAGGGTGGCAGCTGCATATTGGTCCGCTTTGAAGGGGGTCTTGTCGACATAGGTATTGGAGGTGGAGGTGGAGGTGGAGGTGGTTGAGACACTGACACTGAAGATCCGCCAACAGCTTCAGGTGGTTGTTGAACGGGACGAGACACCAAAGGTGCAGAAGGCGCTTGCACCAGAGAATGTGGTTGCGACGTAGACGCTGAAGGCGGTTGCGACGTAGACGCCGAAGGCGCTTGTGCCAGAGATGATTGCGCCGTAGACGCTGAGGGCGCTTGCGCCAGTGGTTGAGACAGAGACACAAATACTGACGCTGGCACAGGCCGTGATGGAGAGGGAGCAGGAGGTGCAGGTGTTGGTGGAGCAGCAGACTCCAGCAGCGAAGAAATTGGACGGAATGGGGAAGAAGCAGGCTGCTGCTTCAGTGTAAAAGGTGCAGGTGGTCGTGGAGTAGCAGACCCTGGCACAGAAAGTTGTCGAGACGAGGAAAGAGATGCGTCGTTGGATGTTCCATGCATGGGACGTGCTCGCAAAGCAGTTGATATAGAGTCTGACACCGCGCCAGCCTGTGGGGCAGAAGGAACAAACCTGGACATGGTTTGTTCGAATTCTGGACCTAAATCTTCTGAACGAGGGCCTTTATCCCTGTACGTTGCAACCGGGCGAGGCGTGCTGTCCCTGTCCTCGTTGTTGCTTGTTTGCAACCTGGCGATGGGAGAAAAGTAACGAGTATTGGGGGCGTTTTCTTTTGCCCGAGAGAGATGGAGGGGAGTCCGTTTAGTGAGTCCATCTACGAGGGTGGTAGGACGGTCACGAAACCGATCGTCCAGTGAACGACGGCGTGGGTCTGAAACTTGTTGAGAGGCTTGCGGTACGGACGTCGAGGGACGTTGGACGAAGGCGGATATTGACTTGTAGGTTGGTAGCTCGATGTACAATTCACTGTCAGACGTGTTAGCTCCTGGCAAATATTAGAATCTAGATATACAGACTCACCCCTGCCGTGGGACAGAGCTTTTCCCAGCCCTATCCGTTGTGTTTGTACTCGACGGACCAGAGCTGTAAGATATTTTCTTAGGTCAGCATTGTGTCTCGAAGGTAGAAATAAGGTGTACGTGTTCGTTCACAGATACGAAGGACATAAGAGTCAACTTCGTACATGTGAACACTGAATGTCTTCGTGGACATGAGAGTCAACTCGAAGACATTCACGTCTGCAGTGGACATGAGAGTCAACAATGCAGACGGCGAGAAGTGATATGATTGACTACGTAGGCATCCCAGACTAACCTAGCCTCTCCATGGGATGGCTTGTCTTTGCCTGAATTCGCTACCTTCGCCTGCGATTTTTTTTTCATGGCGTCCTTTCGCTGATGCACAATGAGTCAGTAGTTCACATAACGAGTTTTTAATGAAGTACCTTCTGAGGAGGGCCAACCTTGCGCCCAGGTCTTGGGTTATCATGCGACGACTCGTCTTCGTCGGCATCGGAAAAGGAGACAGAAGTAGCTTTGCGTTTCTGTAACGAGGCGAGTGAGTTAACAAAAAAAACAAGTAATTGAACCCAAACTTCACCTTGCCATGAGGAGCGGGTGTCGCAACGTCTTGGGGAGTAGAGGCTACATTGGTAGAGGATGCTGCATTGCTAGCAGCCGCGTTGGGAGGCTGACTCGCAAGCCTAGCACTAGAACGAGTTCGAAGTCCGGGAGCTGTTGGGGCCATAGTAACGCAAGGGCAGCGATATCGTTAGTGTTGACGACGTTGAGGATGCGCAAAACGCGCTGGAATGAGAGAACACAGTGCTGGTCTGCAATGCCACGTAAGCAATGCGTCTGATAACTCGTAGGGATGGGCTTTCAATGTTGAGCCCAGAGCAGACATAAGAGTCAATGCTCTAGGGAGCACAACGGACATAAGAGTCAACGTCGTGCTCCCCGAAGAGGACATAAGAGTCAACTCTTCGTGCTCTGATTGAAGTAGAGACGAGAGGGGAGGAGGAAATGTGCTTACCAGGAGGAACAAAACGAAAAAGCACTAAGCGGGAGAACGGATAACGAGAGTGAAAAGAATATGAGATAAGGAGTGGAAGAGTGATGAAGAGAGAGAGAGAGAAAGAGACTGTGCGCGGGATAATGGAAGGGAAAAATTGTGTAAGCTATTTGGCGACGACCCCAACGACTTCACGTGTTACGTGTAAACAGCCCCTATACTATTGTATGTACTAGCGCAGAAACATAACAATTAGAACATTGAACCACCTTTGAAGATAGAAAAGACTTACCATGCGAATCGACCGGCATAACCTGAAAATCCCAAAAAATTGTACGAATTGACGGTGCTTATAGCACGTGAATAGTCTATGTCTATGCTGTCTATGCTGGACAGTTCCAATGAGAATCTGCAAGAGAAGTTGCAACCAAAGGGACTCACCTTGTAGGTAAATAGAAATAACCATAAATCCCAATTAAATCTCGATGACTAACGGTGCGTGTTCTACGTTTATGTGCCAACTTGTCAACGAGAACGGTGAGGCGTTGAATGAAGAGACTTACCTCACGAGACAAAGTACGTAGTATAGAAACATGTGCCTCCCAAAAAAGATAAGGAAAAGACAAGAAAATGTCCGTATAGAAGAAAGCCCGTATGAATACAACAAGAATGTCCTAGAATGCAAGCCACAGGTGAGGACATGAAAGGATCCGCTGAACGTATAGCGACTCACCAAGTAATACACAAGATTCACATTAAATAGAGAATAATGATAACCCGTGTGCGCGACCACGGGACGGGCTGCGAGAATCGAACTCGCTGAGTCTGCACACAGTACAGACCCCACCAGACAGAGGGGGCACCTCTGTCCAGCCCGTGTATCCCATCGTGCACACGGTCTTAAATCCACATTTCTGATGATTGCCCAATGGCAGACGGGGAATTGGAGTGAACTTCAATAAAGTAGGCCGATAAAATATCTAAGGGGGATAAGGGAACGAAAGCCGTCGACATGAGAGTCAAGACGGATATCGTCTTCAAGTCGACATAAGAGTCAAGACTTGAGAAAGAATAGAAGACAGCGACATAAGAGTCAAGCTGGGTTTTTTTTGGAAAAAAGGTCCAAGTTGACTTGAGGCGTACGACGAAACGTGAGGTGCTGGTAGTGTTGGCGTTAGTAGTATAGCACGGTTCTGATGAGGAATGAGCCGGGTGAAAAAAAAATTGGGTCCAACTTGAGGTATCTAGATCGAGGTGTACGAGGAAACCTGAGTTGCTGGTAGTGTTGGCGTTGGTGGTATCGCGCCAGTCTGACGAGGAATAAAGCAGTTGAACGATTTCGAAGGAAGGAAATGGAGACAGAACAGCGACATGAGAGTCAAGCTGTGAGGATGTTACAGCGACATGAGAGTCAAGCTGTGCAAAGATACAGCGACATAAGAGTCAAGCTGTAGAAGAGGGGGGACGGACAAGGATGGGGAAGGGGATGGGGAAAGGATGGGGAAGGAGATGGGGAAAGGAATATGGATGGGGAAGGGATGGGGAGGTGGTAAAGGAAGGGTGTGCGGAAGGGGTGAGGCAAGTTGACGTCGAAGTAGCGAGAAGAAAAGTCTAAGTCCAACTGGCGCTGGCTACACGCCACTTACGGCACTCGGGTCGAATCCGTCAAGACGCAAATATTATACTCAAATAAGTCTCTTTGCCTGAATAATAGAAGAAAAATTGTCAGTGAGTCTGAGTCCAACTTGTACACGCACCACAAGTCCAGGGAAGACCTCAATGGCGCGTGAAGGTAGCAAAATAATTGCGGAAAGAAGGACGCGTCAGGTCACGTGCGCTGTTTTCGGTCGGAGCTTGAACTCCAAGTCCATCGATTCCTCATTGTTCTCGTTCTTCTCACCATCGTCCATCATCTTCCTCATCGTCGTCTCTGCTATCCCTCACAGTCTTTTACGTCGTCATCGTGCTTTTCCTGATTTTTTGGTAAGTCTTGTTCTCCTTATCTATTCCTGTCCCCCCCTTCTTCTATCGTCCTTCCCCTTCTTTCGTTTTTTCCACACACCAAAGGAGAGTTGACTCTTATGTCCACTCCTTTGGTGAGCCACGACGTTGACTCTTATGTCCGTTGTGGTGTCTGGGACATTGACTCTCATGTCTGTCCCGGGGTGGAAATTTTTTACCTTCTGTTCTTGCTGGCGGCTAACCCACCCTCCCCTATAGCATTGTCTTCAACTTCTATTGCTTTCTCGTGTCTTCACGTCGGTTTTCGCGCAGTTTTTTCTCTTGTCCAGTAAGTTTTTCCCCCTTTGTGGTTATCTTAGTGCTAACTTATCCTTTCGATAGTTCCGCCTTGCGCCTCACATCTTTGTTCTGACTTCTCGTGTTTTTCTGGTGAGTTACATCCCCGTCTTCGTCGTTACTCGAGTGCTGACCTGTCTCTTAGAACATCATTTACTCGTCCTCGTAAGTCCGCAATCCACATCATCCGACATGCTGCAACCAGACAAGGGAGAGTTGACTCTTATGTCCACTCCCTTGCTGGTCAACAACGTTGACTCTTATGTCCGTTGTTGGCCTCAGGACATTGACTCTTATGTCTGTCCTGACTGGACTACAGCTTTTCTATCCACGCGTAAATGCCCTTCCTTACCGATCTCTTGTCAGTTTCTTCAATGCCTCCAGCTTTCGTTCCGCCTCCAGCTTTCCAAGTAGTGCCGCCTCCAGCACATCAAGTAGTGCCTCCAGAGCTGCAAGGATTGTCGCCTTCAACGTCTCGGGCGTTGCCGCCACCACCGGTCAAAGAATATGTCAAACCCAAACCCCCGACGTTCCAGGAGTATATACGGCCTGGAGATGCGAGTTAGTTATAGTCTTAGTTTATTTTACTGGTAGACACAAGCTGACTTTCGTTTAGCGTATGGCCATCTAGATGCCAATATCCTGGCAGTCAGCCCGTTCCCATGCAAACCAAGATCAAACGACCCCACCAGTCCTCTAGAATGGCACATCATCACCACCCCCAACATAGATTATATCCCTCGTGTCTACTATGGACAAGCGGTCATCCAAGCACGGAAGGACGGTCGGTTTGCTCAATACGAGTTTACCCGATGGCCCCAATGGTTTACTCAACAATACGCACATATTTCCGTTATCCCTCGTCCCACGTTCGACCCAAAAGATCGACTCTTTATCGCGTATTGGACACCGACCATCTACGATCTCGACGTCGACCCTAATAATGCCTATGCCATCAAACTCGGCTGCATTGCAAAGTATCGCATTGAACAGCTACGTCTGTTGAAGAACGAAGTTGAGGAGAACGTGCAGCAGTTCAGGGATAAGTCACCCAATAACGGCGTTCTCGCTGAGCCTTACAACGCCTTCAGCTACCTGTGGTCGCAACTCAGGCTGTCTCCCATGATTCTCAAAGAGGCGGTTATTCAGGTTGCTGAATTCCAGCGCCTGTATTTCGATATCACTTCCTTCGTCAACTACTACGCTAACTACGCTCCACGTCTCAAGGAGAAGCACACCTATGACCCTAAAGGGGCGGAGAACGTCATGGGCTGTATCACAGCCGATCCCCAAGTTGCGTTCCAGATGGTGAAGATGAAGATACCTGTTTGGTTGTCGCGTCGAAAACAGGAGTTGACCCCCAACATGAATATCAACTACGTCACTGAGGAGCAGGCACCGAAGGGCATCGAATGCGAGCATTGGGTGGACGAGGACGGGGTATGTAGGCCGTATGATATCTTGTACTTTGGTGATGCAGCTCTTGGCGCTGCTCAGGCGTGTCGGCGACTGGGAAGGAGGTATCCGGGATTGCACCTGAACGGCGACGAGCCCATCGTTGCTCGTCTTCTGCCCTACAATTCCCCAATGACCAAGGCACCACCAAACCTCTATGGCAAACCACTGGAGATTGGTGATATGCGGTTCTATCAAGGACGAGCTGACATGATTCCCTGGTTGTCGCAAGGCAATCTCAGTATGTTCTTTCCTCCTTGGTTGAGGGACCACTACTTATTGTCTACTCGATCAGACGACTCGTCGCAAAAATCGTCAACTGTTGCGGGTACTCCTGCTGAAGGACGTCGTAAGTTCATCGAAGCATAGTTAGGTCTTTTCATTTGCTGATCTAGTCCGTCAGAATCGACACAAAATACAGAGGGTGCTCCGAGTAAGTGATGCATTTTACTCAGATGCACTTGTTGCTAATGGCCAGGTTCAGCACAAGGCACTTCGTCAACTTCTCGTCTTGCGACATCGACCTCCAACGTCGACGACGCTGGGACAAGTCCGATGATCGTCGACAGTCCTCCTCCTGCTGCCGCATCTTCTGTGCCTGCTGTGATGCCACCTGCTCGTGCTGCCGTGTCTTCTGCGTCTGCTGTCGTACCTCCTACCCCTTCCGTCGCAAAGGTTGGGGCTCGTCGTTTCAATGCCTCTCCGCAGGAGAAAATCGACAAGTATGTAGAACCTAGCGATGTCTGTCTACCTCCAGGCATTCCTATCTGGGTAGATGCTTTAAGTCACGTAGATACTTCCCGCCGTCCCAGCGCAGATGCAACGAAAGCTCTGAAGAGCACTGGGTACCTCTTCCCTGAGTTTGGCTTGTTCCTCAGAACGAAGAACAAAGGCAAATATCTCGCCAATTGGATTGCCGCCCGCAGCGCGTGCACCTTTTCGATGGGCTCCTTGACGTATCCCCCCACAGCGGCGCCAAACCAGGCCTGGCGAACGTTTCTAGGGCGGGCCTTGAGAGTCGCACCTGAGTCTACGGCAGCCAAAACATTCAATCCAATCATTGCACCCCCCACCTCTGCAGCGGCAAAAAACTTGACACTACCCATCCACCCCTCCCTTCCCATCAAGCCTCCCCCAACGTCGAGCACTTCTTCTGCGTCCAAGAAGAAGCAGAAGCAGACACCTCCCTCGTCAACGTCAACTCGTTGCGGCCCAGCGCGTATCACTCGTCTTGACCACATCACTCGTCTCACCGCACTGTTCGGAGACGCCGTTGTACTAGGTTCCACCCCCGACAACCTACGATGGAAGAACACAATCATTCCGACAACCGACGAGAAGGCTCTCTAGAAGGCGTTCACTCCCGAGATAACGTCGGAAATCTTGTGGGAACTGTGCGAGTTGAACTGGAGGTTTGAGTTGTTGGCCTTGGATCGTCACCTTCGGGCTGACCTTTGGAAGGATGGCCTTCGCGAGTCTTGCGTCACCGACGTCTTCTTCTCCGACAATTCTTATGGCGAGAAGAGCTTCCTCATCCAAGGGATTCCCAAGGAGAATCTTGGTCTAGCGGCGCTAGAACCGAACAATAGGTATCGCGAAGTTTTGGCCCTCGGAAAACTGATGATGGACTGGCCTATGCATACTCAGGAACTCAAGGAGATGAAGAAGTTCGGCCTCTTCGACACCACTGACCGTAACTTCGAGCAGAGACTGGATGCGGCCGAACGTCACTTCGCTCGAGTCTACTGTCAGACTTTCGCTGACACCTTTGGTCGTGCTCCCATCTGCCCTCGTCGGATTCCTGTTCATGCGGTCGAGTCTGTTCCCGCAGCGTCAGCGTCGACATCGACGTCGTCGAGGTAGTTCTCCAGACGTTGGGTTGGGTGCCAAGACGGGGACCTTCATTTTTTTTACATACATTACTACACATACGCGTTTGTTTTTTTTTTGCTATGTCTTGCTGTTGTTGATCCGTGGCACGGATTGATGACCATCTGAAACATGTTGTCGGACATACACGAATCCGACAACTGATATTGTACTTGTATTAGGGACATCAGATGATAGTCCAATAATAGTTGATTTTTCCTGTATATTTATGGCCCAAGGACTTGGCTTATATACAGCCATCTGCTGTGAGCCCTTCTAGTTCTTTCCCCCCATCTTGCTGCTACTATGGCTTTCCGAGCTCCCTCCTTCAGACGGCGATCTCGTCCGTCTACTTCACCTGACAAGATAGCTCCGTATAGTGTCATTCCTGCTACCGAAGATACGCGACATCGTCCAGATGGAGTCCGTATTGTCCCACGGAGAGACTTGTATGCTCCTGGTGGCCCCTTCATCCAGCCTGTTACTGCTGGACCCAGCAGGATGCTAGGTGATGTATTTGATGATGATGATGATGAACCAGAAATCCGTCAGACAATGTTCAGACCAACAGGATATTCATCAGCTGGGAAAAAAAGGGCCAGGCAGTGGGAAGCATGGAAAAATGAAGTTATTCCTCAGCTTATAGTTCCGTACCTTCGAGTTCTCCACGAATCACAGTCGCTTCGCTTGATGGACTCATGTGAAGAGGTTGACTGTGTCTGTGGGACAAGTCGAAGAAAGCTAACGGTGACTTGTGTCTATTTTGATCGTAAGCATGATAAATTTCCTAGTATGAAATCAATATGACTGACTTTCAAAAAGGTATCACCACATTGAAGATATGTTCTTGTTCTCCAGGTGTACAACTGCTATCCCGTGGCCTTTTTCCTTGCGCTCCCTTTGAGCCATCTCTTGCAGTTGATATCAATATGCTTGATTTTGTCCAGCAGTTATTTGTTCGTGCTGCCCCAAATGTTACAGCTTGGAGTGACACGGTGGAAACATTCCTTTCCAATCGGAATTATCATCTCCTCATCAGGGTACGTCATTGTGTATTCTTTTTGATTTGAGATCTGATTCATGAGAACTCCAGAATACACTGCGGAGAAGATTCGGAAATGCTTTATTATGGCATTCTTATCTGGCCAACCAAACAGCAAAGGTTGTTCAAGAGCGAGTGGATGAAGTCAGAGAGCTACTGGTAAACCCACCAACTAGCCCAGGCAAGTTATTATTCTCTCATTATATCAATGTGTAAACTTAAGATCATCATTAGTCGATCCTTTGGACACGGGCAATGGTCTCAAAAGACCAAGTGAGTATCTAAGACAAAGATGTCCTTTGTGCTTTGGTGGGACTTTGGTTCATGATCCAGATGCTATGTAAGCACCTCAATAAATGAACTGCTTTCATTAACTGACTTTAATCTAGTGCTGATGTGATTGTAAGCTCTGATGCTTGCTTCACTCAGTTGCGGCGTAAAACCACCAGAGGCTATGAACGTGATCCTCCTTATTTTCATCCTGATACTGTCTTTCTAACAGAAGAAGAGGTGAAGGCCATGGAAGATAAGGTCAATGACCAGCGCCCATCTCGACCTACCAGGAAGAAAAACACTGGAAAGTCTGCTGCTGATAAAGAAGATGGTTTTGAACCTTCAATGAAGGTTCCCATCTCAGTGCTTGATGAATGTAATGAATCCTTCACAGCTGCAGATGAGAGAAGGCAAAAAGCTAGCACCCAATTTTTTGCAGACACAGGTGTAATGGCTTTGCTTTGCAGACATGATCGTGTTCTCTGGCTAGCCAATATGACATCTGCAGGGGAGAAGCAGCACTATTCATTGGCTTTGATCCAAAAACTGTTTGACAATATACCTTCTGATATGACTGTTGGTTGGCTATATGACATTGGATGTCAGATACATAGGAGCTGCTTGAAATGGGGTTTTCTGGAGGAGAATTTGGACCGTATCACATTTGGGATGTCTGTGTTCCATGCATATGGGCATCAGTGGCCTTGCCAATTGATTTATCACCCTCGTAAATGTAAAGGTTTTGGCTTTACAGATGGTGAAGGATGTGAAAGGTTCTGGAGTGCACTCAAGTTGCTTATTCCATCTTTACGTGTTTCCAGGTATCATCATAGACTTTATGTGCTGGATACTCAAGTTAAATATCTTGATGACAAGTCTCTGCGAAACCTGGGTGATTGGCTTAAACGAAAGTGGGAAGCTTGCCAACAGCGGAGATTGAAAGCTCAGAAGGATTTTAATGATGCCAATGTTGATGAAGCCTTGGTTAGGCAGCAATGGGAGGCTCAAATAATTGCACAGACAAGACCTTTAGCTCGTAAGTGTTTTAACCTGAGAGTCAAGCATAATTTATTTATTGTTGAACAGGTCAAGCCAAGAATAAAGCAGACAAAGTGATTGAAGAAATCATAGCACTTCAGGATTCTCAAAAATCTTATAGGACAGAGATTATCAATCTTGAGAGGATGTTGTCCATTGGAGTCTATGACCCTGACATGAATGCTACTGATGCTAGCAATCAGCGTAACGATCTTCAGAATATGATTGACAGATTGACTGAAACCATTAAGCGGAAAAGAATGGCTTTGGGTGTTTCTGGTCAAGCACGTTTGGCATCATTGCTTGGGAATGAGTTTTTGAGGCTACGTATGAATGCTCGTGCATTGAAGTCCAGAATCAGAGATCGTTTGAGACAAAGGAAATTCGAATTGGAACGATTGGAACGTGCTTATCGCAAAACTAGTAATGGTGAGATCATTTTATTTTCATTCAACTAGAAATGATATGAATGCTTTTATATAGAGAAGAAACTTCAAAGCCACACACAAAGTCAGGTCAAACGAAAAGAACCAGGCATCATTCAGTTGGCAAACAAATACAATAAACTCTGCAGAGATCTGAAACGACTGAAGCAGGAAAATAGAGCCCCTCGAGGAGCACTTGTACCTCCAGAAATTAATCGAGAGGGGCTTTTTGATTTGGATGTTGATGATGATATCTGGCAGGATATTGGATTAGACGACACCACAGATGGGAATGATACAATTCCTGGATGGTTAGGCAATGAAGATATACGCCAAGGAATCAAAAGTATGCTGGAGTTGGATCGTTGTGAAGAAGAAGAGATAAGGCTTTCTAAAGAAAGATGTGCAATGCAGGATTGGATGATAGAAGAATGGTTGTGTGTCAAAAAAACTATTGAGCAGTGCGACAATATTCACTTGAAATATCAACTGCAACTTAGAGCACAATATCTTTGCCAGTTATGTGGTATCTGGAAAGCAAAGATCAGCCACATTGAATGCTATCGGAATATGCCTGAATCTTGGGGACCATCCCAAGGTGAAATTGACAATGCCAGAAACTTAAGTGGCAATGACAACGAAGATAGTTACGATGATGATGATTCCGAGGATGAAGAAAGCGAGTTTGAAGAAACAGAATATGAACTGGAAGAAGAACTTGTGGAGGCAATCGAACAGTTTACATTCACAGACGCATATCAGTCATATACCAATTCTTCTGGGTTTCCAATCTCACACCAGTCTGACTTATTTGCAACACCTATCCAAAGCAGAAATGTATCTCCTATCAAAGCACTGCAGCCTAGGGAAGGATCACCTCGTAAGCGTAACAGACTCCATGACGAGGAAGAGTATTGAATATTTGATACTATGTTTGTACCAGTATTGAAAGGTGTATATCTGTGTTAGTTACTTCATTGCCGTGGACTTTTGTTGCTATTATTTATAGGCATATACCCGTGTGTAGTCACTTTATTGCCGTGGACTTTTGTTGCTATTATTTATAGGCATATACCCGTGTGTAGTCACTTTATTGCCGTGGACTTTTGTTGCTAGTATTTATAGGCATATACCCGTGTGTAGTCACTTTATTGCCATGGACTTTTGTTGCTAGTATTTATAGGCATATACCCGTGTAATCCACTTTATTGCCATGGACTTTATACTGATTGAACATGAAATATAGTAAGTCAAGATTAAAGGTAAGCTTGTGTCGTAAGGTATGTCCTAAATGCAATACTTCATATATTTCTGAATGTTATTTGTTGAGGAGATCCCAAATCACTTTGATGGGAAATCAAATACTACTTGGAATATTATACAAGTATATTTGGGATGTACCAGACACTTTTGGGATGTCCCATTTAACTATTATGATATTGTAGACACTGTTAAGACCGTCCCACAATACAAGTGGGATGTGTTTGGCACATCCCACTGGCCTTGTAAAATGTTCCCACTTAATACAAGACGACATTGCAGGAGATCCCATATATTCAGAGTGGTATTTCCATATACTTCATTGGGAAGTCCCTTGTCACGAGTGACGCTCTAGATACTCCATTAAAACATCCCACAATGTCCTTGGGATATACCAGACACTAGTTGGGATGTCCCATATCACTGGAGTAGTGTTCCCGACCCTTCATTGGGACATCCTGCAACATCATTGGGATGTACCAGATACTGGTTGGGAGATCCAATCATGCTAGCAGGGATCTCAAAAACCTATTGCAATTTGCCACAATGGTATTGGGAGGTCCTAAATAATGATATAGTTGCAGATACTCGGGCCTCTGTATCATCAGCTTCTCAGAGTTGTCTGACTATCAAGCTTGACCAGATACTCCAGCCTCCTCTGTAACATCAGCTTCTCAGAGTTGTTTGACTATCAAGCTTGACCAGATACTCCAGCCTCCTCTGTAACATCAGCTTCTCAGAGTTGTCTGACTATCAAGCTTGACCAGATACTCCAGCCTCCTCTGTAACATCAGCTTCTCAGAGTTGTCTGACTATCAAGCTTGATCAGATACTCCAGCCTCCTCTGTAACATCAGCTTCTCAGAGTTGTTTGACTATCACCCTTGACCAGATACTCCAGCCTCCTCTGTAACATCAGCTTCAACAATTGTCAAGGTATTACAGTCTTTTCTGTATCATCACCTTTAGTATCAATTCTCTGCTTGATCAAGCTTCAGCTGTTCATATCATACAAGTTTGGAATAGTATGCCATGCCAATTTTCGGATTTTGAAATTTGAGAAAAATTCAATTGCCAATATGATGAGTCTATACTATGAGATGCAATCTAGGATACATTTGATGACTGTGCATAAAGATTAGACACCTACAGCTGCTGTAGAGCTAGCCAAAATATATATTTGCAATGAGACCCCAGATACCCTGTGACGGTATGGGAACAGCTTTCAGATCTCATCTCCGATGTGGTCTCTGGTCATCAGAAACCTAGGACCAACCCAACGACCAGAGCCTGGATGACCCACCAATGCCCACTACCGACCAGCTCCCGGGAATGACTGTATGACCATGGTCACACATTACTATTAGTAGGGTTGTTTTGGTTGATCGAACGTTACTAGTAGAAGGGGTTTAGGGGGTGACTGAAGTGGAAGTATATCCGTCGGAACTCGGATATTTCCATATATACCCACTTTCCGCGAGTTGGCTCTCAACAATCTAATGAACGTTAAAAAGTATCAGTAAAAGGCCCGGCAACAGCCGAAAAAGACTACAAACTGAAGCGGAGTTCTCCGTATTCAATACAACTTTTCAAAAAACATCAATGACATCAACTTTCCCACATGTCGACGGTTTTCGTTACGGGGGGGGGTTAAGAAATGGCCCTGTGTGGAGTGAAGAACGAGTCTATCTTATGTAAACATAAGGACTCGTAACTTGTCCCTCTGTATTTTCGATAGCTCCTTTTCTCGTCTTTGAAGCTTCATCGCTCTTCGCGTTATGAGTTCTCCGAAGTCCATTTCTTCATCGATGAACGGGTGCATGTACGTTGACTGTTCCAAGTCAAACGGATGTATCGCCTGGACACCGTGCGCTATGTAATATGGCGAATACCCCGTTGATTTCTGAATCGTAATCCGCTCGGCCCAGAATATAGCGTGCGCTGCTTTCGGCCAAATCGACTGGTTCCCATCGCACGACTTAATGAGCGATTCTCGGACATCGTAATGCTTTTGCTCGATGACCCCTTGCGCTTGTGAATTATAACCCGAAATTTGTATATGATTGATTCTGTACTGCTTTTTGAGGTGATCGACCGCTTTGACCCAAGGTTTCCCATTGTCCGTGACGATTTCCATTATACTTCCCCATCTGCATAGGACATCTTCGAAGATGAAGCTGGCCAGATTAATAGCACTCTCATTTTTCAGCATTCTCCACTCCGGATATGAGCTGAGCGAGCATCGTCCCTGAGCAATCACATGAAAGCCATCAACTGCAGGAAGGTGCATTGTGTCCATATAGATTTTCCCGAATAGCGGAAACGGAACCGCCACGGTCGGAGGAATGTGGATCTTCGAACTGTTTCGGAGTTGGCATTGGTGACATGTCCTGACGAACCAGGACACATCTCTGCTCATACTTGGCCACCAAAACCTATCCATCAGCCTGACCTTTGTTGTCCAAATTGCTTTATGGCCGAATTTATCATGGAGCTCGGACATTATTTGAATCCTCTTCTCCGGTGGGAGTACGATTTTGTGTTTAAGCTGTCTGTCCTTTCTCCATAATTGCCCATTCAGGACAAAGAAGTGAGCTGCTTTCTTCATAAACGCTTTGAATTGTTTATCGGACAATCCTTCGGGCCTGCTCGCTGTTTCAAGGTACTCAGTTATTCGTACAAGTTCCTCGTCTTGTTTGATAGCAAGAGTCGACTGGGGAATAACTAACCACGTTCGGGACAATTTCGCCAATAAGGACTGCCGATACTTCTCTTCTTCGGCCAGGTAGCGAGGCGAAATATGCCTTTGCTATGGCTTCGGGGAAATCGCGCTCATTTATCATTAATCGATGAGGCGGCACCGTATCCAATATTGACCGAGCTCTGTTTTCGTTCCAGTTTAGCATTTCGACCGAAAATCCGCATGCCCTATCGATCCATTCTTCGACGTCGTCTTCCTCTTCCGAGTCTTCCGGGGCCTTTCGTCGTCTAGATAAACCGTCCGCCGGCCCCATCGCCGTTCCTGGAATGTGCTCTAGTTTGAACGTGAACAGCTGGATAGCTGCTATCTGTTAGAAATAGGTTTCGTATTTCGAGAGATTGGTATATTCTTTGAATATACGTTGCGAGTTAGCGTGTTCTCAGAAGCGTAAGTTAGACGAGAATTACGGTGCTGTAGGACTAAGTCTGCCGATGATTAGAGCGAATCAGTAATCAACGTGTTTAGCTAGCCGTAGCCGTAGCTTAACTTTAAGACAGTAAAGATTGGATGTAGCGCGAGGCCGTATATCCAAATCTTCTTAGATGGCAGAGCAAATCCGTGCCTTTCGAACACTCAATCAAACAGTTAAGAGTTTGGGTTAAGAAAGTAATATTCAAGGGGTGAAAAGAGATGTCCTTCTTCTACCAGAAGGGACTCCTTTTATACAGCAGAGTATCTACAGTTATGACTAGGATTGAGTTAGGGATCTCGGTTCCGATGTCGAGCTCGGGGATGCATCAGTAATCCCGCGGCGCAGCTTAGATCGGGGACCGGGGAGCGATGGCCTTGGATAAAAACAAGACCAAACAGAATTCAGGGGGTTCGCTGAATTCAGAGGTTCGAATCAAGTCGTGATCGTGATACAAAAGGGTCGTAAGGGTCTATAAGACTGAGTGTAGTGAATGTAAGTGAAGAAGGTCTATCAGGGCAAGTAAGTAGAAATGGTAAAATGTATAAACGAGTCAACAGTCCAAGTACTGGAATCATAATGTGCCCCACATTTTGAAGGGGGGCACGTTATCATGTGTCTCTATGCTGTGTGGGCCTCCAACACATTATAATGTGTACTGGAGGAAAAATCTTAAAAAAAGGAGGGCACCCCGGAGCTATTGCTAGCGCTCCGGAGCCCCTCGCACAGACCACTTACCCCAAATGGAACTACACAAAATACAGCAAAAATACAGCAAAAAAAACAGCGCGTTCAATCGTCGTCCTCCAGAAAGTCCAGTTCATTGCCGTCCTCTATGTCGTCCAATTCTATCTCCACCTCTGGTCCTACTTCGCCGACCTCGTCTGCCACATCTGCAGCATGCCGATCCAGTGTAGTTTGGGCGCGTTCACGTACGGCCCTCCATTTGCTTTCCCAGCTTCGGGCGAGCGACCGTTCCATAGCGGCCTGCTCTGCAGCGTATGCACGAAGCCCTTCTTGAAGAGGGGGCGAGATGTTGGAACGTCTATCCGCCTGCTGGTCCCACCACCTAGCCTTCCAGTGGCAAAACTCCAGTACGCGTCGCATTTCTTCCTCCAGAAGAATCAGTTCCTCCCGCCAGCGTTCAGCTCGTGCACGGCACTTTGCCCATTCAAGACGAATACCTAGATAGTTTGTTAGTACTGTGGTTTAGAATAGAGTTGAATAAGTCTATACCTTCGTGAAGAGTACCAGCGCCATCCTGTTCGACTTCAGCAGCAGTCACCCTGTACCAAATCCAAGAAAGCTGACGCTGTCCTTCTCCTATCTCCACAACACCAATAGATCTCACTGCAACGTTGGCATCTGCATCTGCATCCTCCTCCGCCATTCCAGAAAGACGCCTTGCCCGATCTTCTGCATCCCTCTCTTCCATGGTAAGGGTACGCTCGTTCAACGCGCGCACATCCTCTGGCTTCAGAACTTGAAGGACCTCCTCCCAGGGGCCAGGCCCCCTTAACGAAAGAACGGCGGCTCGAGAAGCGCAGTAGCGGGTCCGGGCAGCCTTTATCCTGGCCTCTATTTGGTCTTGCAACGTTCGAGCACAGGTATATCCTCCCTGTCCTGCAACCTGACGTGCTTTGAACTTAGTTGTGAATGTGCGCATGCGGAGTTGTCGACGAAGGTCTTCGAGGGCTTCGCATGCCTCAGCGTGACGAAGGCGGTCTTCGATCTCGCTGACTCCAGGAACGCAGGCGGCTGCACGATCTGCGGAGGGAAGGGATGAAGGAAGGTGGATGTTGAGTGTCTCTGGACGCGTGTCTTGCTCCGGCTCTGCTGTGGATGTTCGATCAAGGAGGCGTCGAAGGCCTGGCATGTAGACGTCTTGAACGCCGCGGAACTTCTGGATCTTGCGGAGCAAAGCAGTACGACGCTCTTGCAAGGAGGTGGCCTGAGTTGTCGTAAGATTGCGTTTGGAAGCATCCACGCGCAAGACTTGTCTGAAAAATCGTGAGTTAGTTCCCCAAGTGAATTCAAAAACGACGAGGTACATACTGCATCTCCTCTATCTCCAACCCGGTGATAACAAAGCCAGCAGGGCTGACGTCTGAAAGAGACTCAACTCCATTCCGGGCCTGCGCACCCTCTTCATCCGCGAGTTGCCGTTTGACTTCAGCCATGGTAATAGCTACAGAAAAAGTTGTCAGTAAGAATGCCTCACAAGATACAATGTACAGACTTACTGTCTTCGGGGATCTCATACGGATTGGGCTGACTATGATCCGCCGTCCACTCTCGCACCATACGCTCCCAATCCACCAACTGATCGGCGTGCTCCTCTCGCAAACCTTCTGTGAGGGCGCTGAAGGCACGGCGATGGAGTATAGCTTGAGGGATGGCGAGAGCCATTTTTCGAAGCATAGATTGACCTGTCGGTGAGGGCAGTTTAGCACAAGTACGCGGTGCTATGTAAAAAAACACACCAAGACCGATGACCTTCTTCCAGTTTGCAAACCCACAGAAATCGTCGAGTGTATCCTGCCGACCACCGGGCCCCATGACTGATATACAACGTGCGATACGGTTTAACCACGCCCAGTTTCTCTCCGGCGCCTCTCCATCAGTCTTGCCGACGCCCTTGGTAAAGTTGAACGAGAATGGCGCCTGGCATTCCGTTTTGTGCGGTGGAAGGTGGAACTTAGGCACTTTGAAGTCGAGGAAGGGGTTATGTTTGAGCTTGAGTTCCTCTGGCATAAACGCATGGCGTGACCAAAAATTCTTGAACCACTGGCAGGCAATGTCGTACGACGCGATGATGGAGACCACAAGACAGCCGACAAGACTGGAAAGGAAGAGGTAGTCCATATTGGCGTACCTGTCCACTTGTAAGTACAGGGTTGTAAAGCAAGATAATGCGGGGGAGAATTACCTTTCGCCCTTTTGAAGATCACCCATGCCAGTGGGACGAAACATCTCGTGTCTTGCACAGCTAACAGAGCCCACCCCAGTAGCGCGCAATCCCTTTGACTTCTTGCTGTTGGCTTTCCAGAGGGCTGCAAAGCCGACGCAGTGGCTGATCTATAGTTGTGTCAAAAAAAACTGAAGCTTGATTCAAAAAATCAAAAACCTCACCTCATCCTGATCGACGTACTTGGCTAGATGCTTCAGATAGGCGTCGTTTGCTACAAAGTACGCCCATCCAGGGCCCAACGTAGGATCCTTAGCGTCGGAAGCTCGGAGGCGGCCTTTCAAGTGAAAGTTTGCGTCCTGCGAAAGAATCAGGGTGTACACCCATCTGTCACAAATGATTAGTATAGAAAAGAAGGTATTAGATTGGGTTCACTTACCGAACTTCCGGGGGAGCATTCTCCCATCCTGCGGGCAGATTGACGCCAGGAACGGGGCACGCCCGACAAACCACAGCAAGACCACCTCGAGGCGTGCCCTTGATGCCGGTAGGATCGTGCCCTCGACCCGCGCGCTTTGTCATCCTGACGTGTCGCCATTCGCGTACCAGAAGCATGAAGGCAGCAAGTCGGTTCTGTCAAAGGAGAGGTAAGCTACTCGTACAAACGGCAATCTGAGGAAAATACTCGCCGGGAGGTTCAACGTTTGAAGAGGATCCGTCATGAGTTCGAGCGCTGTATAGTAGTCGTAGGGGGAGATGTTGCCCTGGAGGTTCAAAGTCTGGAATTGGCGAAGACATGCATTAGTTGCACACGTCTGAGGCTCCAGGGGCGTTGCGGGGAACCAACCAGCCTCGAGGATTTGCCCGCAATCTGGGACAGCGTTTGAACATCCACAGAAGTCGAGGCTGACGCAGTGGATGCCGTTGGTGTGGAAGACCATCATCTTTCGATGAGCGGGACGTGCGAGAGGACAGGGTCCCGGCTTGGAGTGTCCGACTTGAAAACGGAGGCCCGCCTCTTGAAGGGCGGTACGAACGAAGAAAGTGCCCTGCCACCTCTGCAGATTGCATCAGGACAAAAAAAAAAGCAGAAGAACAAGGAGAGATGCGCACCTCAAGAACGTGAAGAGGCTCGTTTGCGTGTCGACGTAGGATGCACTCTTGACAAAGCATATGCAACCCGTGGCAGTCTCTACAACGCCAAGAAGGCGACTCCACCCCACAACCTATGCATTCAGCTGCACAGCGACCTCTTCCTTCTAAGAGAATATTGGCATCCAGATAGTCGTCTCGATATCGAAGCCACGTATTGAGAGGCATGTCCTATGCGGTTTCTTAGCTGAGAAGAAATGAGGCTCAAAAAAATTACTTACGGAGTTCACGTAGCGCTTTGCCCTCGTCGTAACTCGAATTCCAGAGACACATGGAACATAGTGATTCGCAGTGGAGGGAGGATCGCTATCAAGAACAGGGACTTGATCTTGAGGAGCGTCAACGGCCTCGTCGGAGGGAGAGGCAGCGCGAGGTTCGTCCGAAGGTAGCGGCTGCTCCAGCCTGCGAATGCGAGTAAGAGCGGTAGTCGTGGTAGCTATTGCCACTGAGGGTTGAACGGGGTTGTGGATGTATAGACCCCGCCGTTTCTGAGGGCGAACGGCGGGCATGACGGCGGAGGCGTTGAGATCTCTGAGAGGCGGGCAAGAGATGGGTGGGAATTTGGACTTCGTTGATTGTTGATTGAACCTGCACGTGAGGTCACATTGTGACTGAAGCGCGTTGTTGATCACACGTTGTACACCCTCCAAAATTGTGCAGAATTGCGCTGTGCAAACTTCCAACCTAGCTATAACAGCCAATAACTACCAGCGCACAAACGAATAGGATATGGAACGTGAGCACCATCCATACCCCTTTTTTTTCCTCCCCTCCCTTTCCTCCGTACCCCTTAAGACCTTAGTATGCGGGTCCGACCTTGGAATCTGCAGAAAGGGCAGGGGTGCCATGGCAATGCCACTTTGAAAACCTCTACACCACTTCCGAGACGCGACCCGACTTCGGAGCTCTTTGTTTTTCCCGTCCTTCTCAAAGGAGACCCAGCGCTAACCGGAGCTATCTAATTAGGAAATACTCGCTCAGGCGCCGCTTTCTCCCCGTTCGTCCTCGACAAACAACATCCCATCAAAACAGCCCTTCCTTTCTTTGTGGAAGAGAGACTTGCGAAGCTTCAAGAGCAGGAAGAAACCTGCGGCGTCCAATACGACTCAGATCCCGAACTGCCTAACCCCCCCCCTGCGCCAGGCCCTTCTCTCCTTCGCGAGAACGTGGCTGTCCAAGACAGCGAGAAGTGGTCCCACCTTTGCAAAAAGCAAAGGAAAAAGCGTGAAAAATGCCTCAAAGCCCGAGAAGCTGCAGCGCAGGCTGAACGCAGGACGGTGAAGCGGATCTCACTCACGCGGCGCTCACAATCCAAACCACAGGCCATTCAAACTGATCTCCAAGCAAAGAAGTTGCGCGTAGCTACATCTGGTTGGATAGGCACCCTGGGACCCCGCGAACAAGCTACCCCTTCGTTTGCAGAGCTTATAGACGGCGGTATGAAGTATGTGAGCTGGGATGGAAAGTAAGCACCTGCCCTTCAGAGGCGCTCCTTCTACTAACGATGCCTTTAGATCTTCGAGACCCATCATCGATAGCGACAGGCGTGTGATCGGCATCTTGGGAGGGGAGCCGCGCGATCCAAATTGGCAGAACGAAGTCACAACGCCGCTCACCGAGGCCTTTCGAGAAGGAGCGAAGGCAGCCCTCTTCACGTCAGATCAGAAAAATCATCGGCGAGGGAACTTTGCAGCGCTTGCGTCTGGGATTTCTTATGGCGGCGGGCAACGCGTAAGTCGTATTCTTCCTCTCAGAAGAATCTGGCCTCGACGATGCGGCAGGTGCCTAGCCAAATGAATCAGAGCTCTGCCACCAACGCTGCCGTCCTTTCAAACCTCCTTGCTACAGCCTGTCTCATCCGTCTTTCTGGGTTTACTAACTGTAAGCCTGTCCTTCAAACGCCGTCGTACACGCATTGACTGACTTCATTCCTCAGGCATCCTGGCCGCGTTTGCCCCTCAATTATACGCACTCCTCCAATCTGGCCTCGAAAGCCTTCTCCTCTGGAACAACAAGCTCGTACGCAACTTCCAGAAGGGCGTCTTTGCTGCGGCAACCTTCAACTTTGGCCCTCGCACCGTCACTTTTCCCCACGTTGACGCTGCCAACCTTGCCTGGGGATGGTGCGCCATCACAGCCCTTGGAATATTCAACCCAGATCTCGGAGGGCACCTTGTCCTCTGGGATCTTGGCCTCATCATTCGCTTTCCCCCAGGCTCAACCATACTCATTCCTTCTGCAGTCTTACGCCATTCCAATATCTCCATCCAAGCCCACGAGACACGCTACTCATTCACTCAGTATACCTCCGGCCACCTCCTCCGCTTCCTCTATAACGGATGTCGAACCGACATTGTATTCAACAAGGAGGCGAGTGGTGAAGAAAAGGCTCAAAGGGTAGCAGATCAGAAAGTTCGATGGGCAGCAGGCCTGGAGATGTTTTCCAAACTCAGTGATTTGTAGCCTATGTACATGTGAAATATATGCACCCCTTCTCCTACTGAAGTCAGTATGAGAGAATTTAAAACGGTCGAAGTCGCGAACATCATCACGCAAATATCAAAGGCAAAGCACTACAGTCGCGAACATCATCACGCCAGCCCACGAGTCGCGAACATCATCACGCCAATTCTACAGGCAAAGCACTGCAGTCGCGAACATCGTCACGCCAGCTCACAAGTCGCAAACATCATCACGCCAATTCTACAGGCAAAGCACTGCAGTCGCGAACATCGTCACGCCAGCTCACAAGTCGCAAACATCATCACGTCCTATGTCAACCACTCCCGAAACTGAGTCTGAACCGACTGCCGCATCTCTCGAAGCACTACACAAACGTGAAGCACGTCGCGCTAATTTGGCCATTTATTATCGCAGGTATGTACTTTTATTCATTGAATCTGTGCGTAGTTTTCTTATGATTACACGTCCATAGGAACGCTAGGATTCTTCGAGAAAAGGCCAGGGAACGTCAAGCAAAGTAAGTAAAACGACTCTACAATATCAACCATCTGGAGCATATCGAGCGTACTAGGGCCCGAGAAAATGAAGGGGAGTTGACTGCGGCGAAGGCTCAGGAGAAAAAAGAGCGCCGAAAGGCTGCCGATGCTCGATGGCGAGAAAGGTACGTAGCATTAGATTATATATTCTTACTGCATTGCTCTAACCTTGAGCCCGCAAAAGGAACAAAGAGCGTCGAAGGTTGAAGGCAAAGGTTGATAGATTTTGGTAAGTAGCTCATCTTCACGCGTTGTACTGAAGCTTAAACGCCTGCTGAGGGCAGGAAGCGTCGTGAAAATGGGAAGGAGATGACGGAGGAGGAACGTTTGGAGATGCGAGAGGTTTGCAGGGCACTTGGTATTGCCTGCAGTCCCATCCTAGCTTGATACGCACTCTCTATGCCATGTAATGTTGTCCTGCAGCTTGAATAATGCACGTATATGACACTTCAAAGGGTCAGGTAGTTACTTGAGAAACCAACAGCATAGGTATTGTTTTGAATATATATAATACAGTATATGGACAACAGCAAAGCAAAAACAGTAAGTAAAGCAAAAAAAATCCAGCCAGTAAGTAAAGCAAGACACCCAGTAAGCAAATCCAGATAGAAGACGATGGAGGGGTGAAAAGACATATAAGGCATGGCACGAGTGTGGGTTACTCGTGGATCTCTATGGGTGTACTCGTGGGAATACTCACAGGTGTGAAGCTCGCGGGTCACCAGTACCTTCGGGCAGAAATCTTCACGGATCCCGGTTTGGCTTTTTGGTCACCGAGTACTCACGACAGGTACTCACAAGTATGACCGTAAATAAGGAGATATTTGCCTCTGAGGGAATGGGACTCCAGAGAAATATTATACATTGCTATAAATACTTCAAAATCACTTTGACGTGCATGTACTGACTTCGCACTGTAACTACTAGTCCCGAGACTCCCCAGCATCTTCGATAGTCTCCGTTTTCTAAAGAGAGAAAGGTCAATAAGATATAGCTTTGATTTGACACTAACGTACCGATCTGAGACAATTCTCTATGTGTAGAACACACTCACGCATCTGTAATGGGCGAGCTTGGCCTGCACTTGAGAGAATGCTGCATATAGCTGTGGACAACGCGGCGCCGTTGTGGGCTGAATCCGTGGTAAATGACTTAATGAACTCCCGCGCACGCTATAAGACACATGTGAGAAGTTTTGTTGGTGTTTATAGGTGAGAATATGGGGGCGTACTTCTGTTGTTGCATATCCGAGTCTTCGGACCATCTAGAAATGATAAGATGTGACTGTCAGTACCCAAACACGGCATAGATAGATAGTAAAGTACTTACCGCGAGAGTCTGAAGGTTTGCAATGGTCCAGGCATGATAGGTCACATCAAGATCAATTGGATGGAGACGAAGGTGAGCCGGCACAAGACGAGCAGAGAGTGAATAAGCCAACCGACTCGACACATTTGTTGGGGATGGAACCGTAGGATGTGAACGAGCAGCTGTGGCGGATGTGATTGCTGCTTGTGCGTGGGTAGTTTCTGTCGAGTCCATAGCAAAGGCTTCGATCGCGAGAGGTCGAAGGGAAAAGGTCAAGTCAGATATTTTAAAGGACTCAGAGAGGACGTACCCCACTGAGAAAAACCGCCCAAGTCTTCGGGAATTGTTGAGGAGAAACACTTGTCCCATGGACGTTCGATAATCCACGGCAGATAGTCATTGAGGTGTGAGGGCATGGTTTTGCCGGCAAAAATGAACCACAAAATGAACGAAAATGACCGAAGAACCAAACTCGGAGTCAGCGTTGAACGTTTGGTCTCGCTGATGCACATGCATGTTGTTACTTACTGGTGGATAGTGTACAAAACGTTGACAGCGTTGAACGGTGTGCGAGTGAGAATTCACGGGAAATTGATTCAAAGTTACAGCCACTCAAAGTCCACTCAACGTTAACTTTGTCTGGGTGGCTGAATCTTTTCTGTTCTTCTCGCTGGCGTCAAGCTTCCTGGCAACGTCTCTCTGGCGGTCCTCTTGCTGACAACATCTAGTAGCATGCTATGTCGTATCCAAGTTGGTCTTTCTGCAAATTGACCGCCGCCGTCAGCTCAACTGGCGGTACAGCAAACCGAAACTCGACGATATGGGTTCCAATCGGAAACTGGTCTCTAGAACTTAGCATGCCTATCTAGCTCAACTCGTCTGGCAAATAGGATCTTGTTTTCGGGAATTTTGACCCGTCTTGGCTAGTGCTAGACTCGGAGGCAGATTTTGTGGTGAGTCATGTTTGCCCTGAGTATTGAGTTCTGGCAAAACTCAGGGAGATCCGTATCCCGAGGCTGACGTCGAAATCTTGATCATTTTTTGGGGGTAGAGCGACCGTCAAGCACATTTCTTTTTGACCGCCTCGTTTTGACTATCATGGCTAGAGCATCGAAGCGAAAGCGTGTCCCTTCGTCAAGAGCGCGTGAAGCAGCGGGTACAAGCTCCGAATCAGAACAAGAGCCTTCCAACACATCACCACCTCCTCCAACACAGTCCACATCATCACAGGCTCAAGCTCTCACGAAACAGGCAAAATTCGACACCCGCTACAAGACTAGCATCACATCGGATAAAGATGTTCTTGGTGAGTCTTTTATTGTATAGTATTCTCTGTCGTTCTAATTCCAGGTTGGATTGGCAGCCGCACAGCTCAAGACGTGGGTATCTGACGCCTATTCGCACTTCTTATCACCCGAAATTCATCGAACCGGCGATGTCGTCCGGTATATCTTTACCTGTAAAAAGTACGCCCAGTCTTGGAGATCATGTATTCCTGGTGCCATATAACTGACCTACTTCTAGAAACCCTTCTATTAAGATGTCACGTATACGCCACGATGAAAGCACCAGCAACTTAATACGCCATGTAGCAAACTGTGTCCCTGCCAACTCTGCCGAGTCGCGTGCCATTGTTGCTTTTGGACATGGCTCTACCTACAACCCCGCAAAACATCGCATGAACATCGCCATCTGGGTCGCTCGCCGTCACCGTCCTTTTGCCATCGCCGAGGATCCGGAACTACTCGAGATCTTCGCAGACCTCAACAACAAATGTGTTACACCTTCTCGGTCCACGGTTTCCCGCGATGTAAAGGAAATCTTTTGCGTGAGCCGCCTGGAGGTGGCCAAAATTCTCCAGGTAAGTCGAATCATCCCATGTATAGGTATGCAAAGCATGATTGACGGACTTCGACTGGTCTCTAGGCCTATCCTGGAAAGCTCCATCTATGCGTGGATGGATGGACCTCCCCTCAAGTAATCGCTTTCTTAGGTGCAACCGTTCATTGGGTGCGTGACGGACATATGCAGTCGACAATTTTGGACTACATCAAGTATGTGATGGTGCTCTTTCTCAATTGATATTGGCTGACGATATATAGGGCTTCAAAGGCCCACAGTGGTGCTTATCTAGCAGGAAGGATAGCCGAATGTCTCCAGGAATATGGCATACAAGAAAAGGTATATTTTCTCGTCTCTGGAGTCCAGTAGACGACGTCAAGATGTTAACATGTCATTTTAGATACTTGCCTTCGTAGCTGATAACGCGTCAAACAACAATACCTTAGTTTCCGAACTCAGCGAATTGATTCCAACATATCGCGGCGCAAGAACTCGTGTTCGCTGTTTTGCTCACATATTAAATCTTGTTGTTAAGGTAAAGTGCCCATATCTTACCTCGTTTTGTATCTAAACCTTCGTCTTAGGCTATCTTAGCTCAGTTCAGCAAAACAAAGACGGGATCCGCAGACGAGACTGAGAACACCGCCGACGACGAAGCTCTTGCGGCACTTGACGATCCCGTCGTCGATGAAGATGCTGAGCTTGATGCGGACGACGAGGACGACGAAATTGACCCATCCGTTGCTGCTAGCGATGAAGCAATGGTCAACGAGATTGAGGAGGAGGTCACTGCTTCTATCCGAGTGCCCATCCTTGATCGAGAGGATATCAACCTTGGCCGATTCTCGATCTCTAAAGTGTGTCTTCAGTCTTCTCGTAGTCTTTGCTTGGAGCCTTACCATCAATATCAGCTTCGGAATCTTGGCAAAAAGATATTCAACAGCCCAACCATCAAGGCAGATCTCGAGACGGCATGCATACGGAGCAAGATCAAGCCTATCTCAATGGTTCGTGATGTTCCAACACGTTGGAATAGCACTGCAGAGCTCGTTGCTCGTGCCCTCGAGCTCCGCGAAGCGTTAACCTTTCTCGTCATCTTGCCTGAGCATAACAAAGCACGAGGAGTCCGACTTCAACGATTTCAACTAAGTAGTGCCGAGTGGAACCTTCTCGAGAAGTTACACCCTCTGCTCGATGTACGTACCTTCGTCTCTGAGTCGGTCTATCCACTGACATCTTTGTCTCTCCAGGTTTTTCTCACCGCTACAAAAAAGATCTCTCACAGCAGTATCCCCCTCCTCCACGACGTCATACCAATCTTCGATATTCTCACCAACGTTCTCGACGAATTCGTCGACAATGTTGAGAATCCGCCCGCCGTCCGTGCTGCCGCTCTTCGAGGTGTTTCAATGCTAAACAAATACTATGGTCTGACGGACGATTCAATCGGTTATCGTATTGCAATGAGTAAGTATGATTAATCGTTTTTTTGTGCACTGCTGAGAGTCGAGACTGATATATACATCCTAATGTCAGTTCTTCATCCGGCGTACAAGATGACATATTTTGTCAAGGCTGGTTGGCCGCGCGATGTCAGCGTATATATGTGTTAGATATAAACGCAGCCAGAAGTGACTTTATTCAGGCTAATTTGTAATTGTAGGGAGATTGGTCTCGAACTACGTTTACTATCTTTGGAGAGAAAGTGAATATCAATCTGGAGAGGGCTGGAGGTACGGGTAACTTGCTGTATCAGACTGTTCTGATAAGATTTCGGCTGGCGGCGGTGCTCTCACGTGAGCTAGAGTAATACTTGGGATTTCGACGGCGGAGTCTACCACGGAGGTAACAGTGCTTGCTCAGATGCAAGCAAAGGCTTCAAATTGGCTGCTGGATTCTTGCTGAAATGGGATGTCACGTTATCCCTCGGTGCTTGCACGTAAGCTAGAAAAATGTCTTGTCACGTAGATTGTTATGCTTGAGATAACCGTTGTTATCTTATGGAGAATGTATTGCTATGATAGAAACTACTTAGACAGTGCTTTGTTTACTGTTCTGAGAATAGTTCTATGTAGAGGCTTAGTTGGTCAGAAGTGTTAGAGGATATCTTTCAAAATTGGGTAAGATGCCTTTTAAGGTACAAAGATGAGCCCTATTTATACTGGAGAAAAAGAGTGATTGGTAATTCACTTTGAAAGTCTGACTCAGCCCTTACTCAGCAATGAATAAGCGATGAGTAAGCATAGTAATGAGAATGAGTGAAAGCCAGGAAGTTGGTGAACTGGAATGAGTAATGCTTTGTAAGCTGCTGAACAGTATGGAAGGGACAAGGTAAGCACAAATGAGTAAGCAAGTGAAGTTGTTAAGTGTGTCTGAGCAGGTAATATGAGTGCTGAAAGGTGTTTGAAGAAGAACGAAGAAACTACTCGAAATTCCTTGGATATCAAGTCTTTGTTCCTTTGCTATCTTTTCTCCAAACATTATGCCAGTATGACATCCGCGGGAAACGATTTATCAACAGTCCCTGGTTGATCCTCTTGATAGCAAAGGAAAAGAGCATAATTGTTTCCAAGCGTATTTCGAGTGAAAAACAAAGAAATGTTCAGAAAGAAACGAGCTGGGGTAGTATGGGTTTTGGAGAATATTCTGAGTAAAGAAAATCGACCGTTATTTCCTTCTTATCCACTTTTTCCATCCTTCTTTGATCTTCATTCGTCCCACTCTTCCATATGCCACCATAGCTAGACCAAAACGCACCAGTTTCCTGCCAAGACGATACTGTTGGAGGCAATAGATGCGCCATTCATGCTGAGATACATCGTAGAAGCAGGCGTCGATACAAAGCTGGTCGACCAATCCATAGTCTTGGCCAGAAGCGATTTCCAGGGTTAGCTTCTTCGTCTGATGATTGATGTCGAGGATTCGAGTGATCTGGACTGGCCCATCCCACTGCGTTCCATAAATCCAACTTCCTACTCGAAGTGGTCCTCCAGGCGCACAACCATAGTTATCGTACCGGTTACGGAGCGAGTTGGGAACGAGGCTGTCGGGAAAGGCTATCACATAAGTGAGCGGATGGGGGCAGTGTTGGATGATGTCGCGGAATTTATTAGCCTCGTAGATGTTGAGGGAAGCAGGAATGTTAGATTCCCGGGTATAAGCATACCGGGGTACGTCCAGCTGCAGACGGAAAGGGTTGCTGGTTGTGATGGGAATACGACGTGGCTGATACGTTAAAGGTGGAATTGACAGACTGGAATGGAGTCTGGGCTGTGAAGGATACGTTTGTTCGGGGTACGAGTCTGAGAACGAAGGGCGCGAAAGAATTCCTGGGCCAGCGGGAATAAGTCCAGGGACTTCCCATTTCAAAGCGGAGTAGGACGAAATAAAGAGTGTACTGTGCGAGGGCATGATTGTGAAAGAAGTGAACGATGAGTGTTTGGTATGATCAGTTTTTACTGTGATTGCTTGGACGGCAGGAGTGCGAAGCGGAATGAATGATTTACGAGAAAATACGTCTTTTATGACAAGGGCGTGGGCTATTGCCAACTTTAAGGTTTTGGTATGTTTTTCTCCCTTATTTTCTGTTTTGGGCCTAGCGTTTCCTTGTGACTATGAGCGCTCTTCGTTTACTTGCCGGAAGAGGCACACAAGCCGGATGGAGCTGACCCAGGATTGTGGTATTATGATTGGCGTCGCTTTTTCATCAATCTGACTCTGGATCGGAACCGTCATTCAGATCGGATTCAGAGCCGGAGCCAGAACTGCGGTCGTGGTTTTCGTCATCAGATTCATCTTCTTGGTTGTTTTTCATGAATGCGTGGTCTCTTGTTATGTAGGGCAGCAAGCGGTAGGCCGCAGTGTGACCTTCCATTACAGATCCATCTAGTTCTTTCAGCACATAGGCTCCCCCTTTATTTTTCCTAACCACTTCGTATGGTCCCAAGTATCGTGGCTTTGTCTTTTTACTTAGTTCTTTTTCTACCCTTGTGTTGCGAACCAGTACCAGCTCTCCTGCCTTGTATAAGTCTTTCTGCAGCTTTTTGTGAAACCGTCGTTCAAATTGAGCTTTTGACCGGAACCTGGCCTTGCGCAAAGTAGCAGCAGCCCGTTCTACGTCTTCCTCATGCTTTTGCAGCTGGCGAATCCGAAGGGCTAGAAGGTCGGTAGTGCTCATTCCTGATCGGAATCCTTCGACAAGAAAGGTAGCTTCTGTTAGATCAAAAGGTAGAAGGGGATCGGTGGCGTGGAGCAGCTGATAGGGTGAGAATCCGGTGACTCGGCTGACCGTTACCCGATCTGCAAAGACTGCTTCTGGTACCTTCTTGGGCCAATCTGTTATCTTTCCTCTGCAGGCTTTGATGATAGCTTCCCGTAAAGTGAAGTGTCCTCGTTCTACTACTCCGTTTGCATGATGATTGTAAGGAGAGATTCTGATCTGGGGAATATCCATTCTTCTCAGTAACTTCTTGAAAGCACCCCTGACTTCTGATCCGTTGTCAGTTACAACCTGAACCGGTGCCCCATAACGGCAGTAGATGTAATTCCAAAAGAAGTTAGCAATGGCTTCAGATGTTGACGCTCGCAATGCTTGGGCTTCACAAGTGCCTGACAGGTCGTCCCTGGCGGCTATGATATACTTGTAACCCTGGGCTGGCGGCATATACATCACGTCGAGGTAGACTTTTGAAAACAGTGTGGTGGGAGCAGATACGGTAATGGGAATTTCCATTCGTTTTAAACTCCGAATTTGACAATCATGGCAGGATTGCACATGGTGTTGAACGTCTGCACGGAGATGTGGCCAGTAGAAACGTCGGCGTAGGGTTTCAAAGACCGCCTGGACTCCACGATGTCCGAGGTTATCGTGGGCTTGAGTGAGAATGGAAAGTCTTTTCTCAGGCTCAAATACCACCAGAAGAGGAGTCTTGGAATTATTTCTCTTGTACATCTGTGTTCCTTTCATAAAGAATTGTGTGGCTTTCCTCATAAACCTTTGACTGTTCTGAGGCGAATCTTTTGCAGGGGCTTCCAGAGTTTCTAAAAATCTCTGGACTTCCTTCAAATTATTCTCCTGGACTGGTCGAACGGCAAAACATGATGGAAGAGATTCGTGAGAGTAGTCCGCGTGAACGGGCTTGGTAAGATTGAATGGGGGAAAGGTGTGATCGGGAATGAATGTTAGAAGTGCTATGTCGTCCAGCCATGAATCATCATCATCTAGAACTTCTTCGTCATCGTCTGGAGGTCTACGTGATAAGGCATCTGGGCCTTTGAACTTGGTGGCTGGGACATGGATTAGAGTGAAGTCGAACATGAGGATTCCTTGAATCCAGCGATTGATGGCTGCATTGGGTTGTAGATCGGGATCATTGAGCATGCCTTTAATGTATTGAGCATCTACTTCTACATTGAGGTTTTTGATTCCAATCAAATAGAGTCTCCAATGTCGAAGTGCTCGGTAAAGACCAAACAGTTCTAATTTAGGCTGAGAATACCGAGATTCTCGGTCGCTCATGGGAATCGAGCCATAACGGGCTGGTCTTCTTTTTCCTTGGTCGTCAAGTTGTGATAGGATCATACCGGTTGCTTTATTGGAAGAGTCGACAGACAAGTAAACTGGGTTGGAGGATTCGTAGTCAATAGGGCGCAGAGCAGGAGCTGATGCAACAAGCTGTTTAATGGTGTCAAATGAATTTTGTCGCTCTGGGGTCCAAATGAACTCTTTTCCAATATGGTATAATTGAGATAAGGGTCGAACTAACTCGGAGTAGTTTCGGATCCAAATTCGAACGGTTCCGCAAAGTCCCAGGAAGCGGCGAACTGCATTAGGATTGTCGAGTTCCTTCCACTTTAAGATCTTTGCAACTCGATCATTGTCAGGAAGTCTGCCGTCAGGTGTGCATTTTTGTCCCACGATGGTGACTTCTGGGCGACAGATTTGGGCTTTCTTGGGTGCAAAAGTAGCTCCAGCACATTTGATTCTGTGCATGATGCGGTGAACGTCTTCTGCGTGTTCCCAAATGAAACGATGTATTCCGTGATTCTCTTTGAGTGTCTCTGGGTTTCCTTTCGCATCCAGATACTGTGTCTTGGGTCCTTTTATTGGCAGGTCGTCAATGAAAATATGCGCTTTGTCAGGAATTTCATCTTGCAAAATGAACACCATGCACTTCTGGAATTCAGCGGGTGAATTGGTGAATCCCATGGGTAATGAAGTTATTCGGAGAAGCCCGAGTGGAGTTAGGAAGGCTGTGAGGTCGCGGCTGTCCACGTGCGTTTTGCGGGCATCAAAACCCCAAAATAAGTCAAACACTGTGTAGCATTGGCGCCCTGCAAATCCTTCGATGAAGTCATCCACAATTGGAGGAAGTCCGGCGTCTCGAATAGTAACCTTATTTAAAGGTTGAAGATCATGAACGATTCGTAATTTGCCGTTCTTCTTCAGGACACAAAACCATCGGGATCGGTAAGATGACTGACTTGGTTCGTAGACACCGGCTTCGATTTTGGACTTGAGCAGCTCAAGTACCTTAGATAGGATGCCGGGTGGGATAGGAATGTTACGATACTCCCATGGAGTGTGCGGGATTGTTGGTATGATGTACGGGGAAAAGTATGATTCCTTCAGTGTGCCTCTATCTTTTTCTTCGAAGGCCAAAGCCTCTTGGTTTAGCCACATAATATGCTTGAAGAGTTTCTCTTCCTCTGGCCACAAATATCCATCACCGTTGACATTTAATTCTTCCAGTCGCTCTTCGGTGAGCTTAATGCTTGGCGTGAATGGAGGTGGAGTTTTAGATAATGCTGGCAGGGATAGTAAGGGATCCTCGGGAATGGTACGACGTACCTGAGCGGCTTGTGGAAAGGTTCCCGAGACTGGGTGGACTTTCTGGTCCACACGTTTGTAGGCTGTGAAGGACTTCAGGTTTTCCAGTCCATCTTCCTTTGTATACGATGGGTAGAAGTAATACAGATCTTCCTCTTCGTCTTCTTCTGAGTCCTCCAAGTCATACATAGTCTGACCTTCCTCTTTTTCTTTGTCTGACAAGTCCGAGTTGTCTACCCGAATGAAGAAACAACTGACCGAGCTGTCTGAGTTTCTCTTTTGAGGTAGCGGTTGCGTAAGGGCTATGTCATGGAAATGGTAATGCAGTATTGAATTTGGTTTCAAGTAAGTAGGGGGTACCGGACTCTTCAACGTACGAGAATCTGCTAAGTACAAGTCCAGGAAGTGCAACCACCAACCAGATATTCCACTGGCGGTGTTGTGCAGGGATAGTCCGAGTGGATCAGGATAAGTAAGGGAAACGTAAGAGGAAGGTATTGAACATGATGGAACTGGAACGAGCAAATTGTGTAGTACAGCGTAAGGATAAACGAAGCCGGCTCGACCCTCCGCGGGAAACGAAAAAAGCGAACTAGAGGATTTTTGCAGAAAGCACGGTACATAGTTTTCGGGATTTTTGAATGAAAGGTATGGAAAGGGAAAGGTTTGTTGTACATCCTGGCAGGGAAATTGGTTGAGCGCGGGTAACGATAAAATAAGACGGTGGAACATACAAAGGGAAAGAGCTTCACTCGCGGGTGTCGCCCAGACCGCAAAGTTCCATTTGGTCAAGGTATCCTCGCAACAACATACGATGCACGGTATCGGGATAGTAATGGAGTCGGTAACTGACGAGTCGATCGAGGTAGTCCGCGACTTCCTCGCAATTGGCGTTTCGAAACCGCCGGGAAGCAAGACGAATGAAGGTGGCCTCGGAATCAAAGAGTAGCGGGTTTGGTGAGAGAACGTCTGACTCGTTGTATGCTTCCGGTCCGTTGTGCATGAGCTGACGAAAAAAATGGTCAGCTTCAGAACTTTGATGAGGCTGACTGAGTACCTCTGCGAGTTCAATGTCGTAGTGACGAATGGCCGTTATCCTGCGAAGCCTTGCCATTCCTCGTACAAGGAGAAGGCGAATGTGAGACAACTTTCCAATGTTCTCGAGCCATCCGGGAAAGTGGAATTGGAGCTGTCTGCGCTCGTCTCTCGTTCCACGAGTGAATGCTGTGTGGAGATTAGGTGGGATGCAGACGATGGGTCCAGGAATAGGAAGCGGAATGTGGTGTGGTGGAGCATTTATCATGGGGTGCCCGTCTACCAACGCAACTTGCTCAACTGTGTCGAGGGTGGAGTCGGCGGGAAGAATCATGGGGGTTATGGGAGCATTTCCAGTAAGGGCTGCGGTATGCGCTAATGCTGAGACAAGACTGAAGATGGGGGATGGACGGGCTCGATCTGCCTCTTCTTCCATCGGAAAATCGTCGCGGTTCCAGACGTCTTCGTCTAGCTCTGCAAACCCCGCAGTATCATAGTTCAACTTCTCCATGCACTCGAAAGCCTCCTCGAACAGTTCGGCAACGAAGGAGTCCTCCATTTGATGGATTTCGTGACGCTTTGTGAACATGTGGAAGTTCCGTAGGTTACTAGACGAGTATGGCACCCGTTCTAGTTGAAAAGGGACGAGGGACGAAAACGAGCGCGCTATAGGGTTACTGGGTCTGGGATACTTGTCGGCTGCATAGGCTGCGTAGGCGTCGCGAATCTGGTCTGATGCGGAGGATGGTGACTGTACGAGGGAAGATCCTGCTCCGTAAGTCGCACTATTGCTTGATAAGACGAGAGTGCGTACCCTTTTTGGCTGGTAGTCATCGGAATCGATGCTCATAAGCGATGGCATGGATTCATCTGACTCGTTATCGGATTCCGCCTTGACTTCTTCGCTTGGCTTCTTGAACTGTTCTAATTCGAGTCCCCATCCGGTCAGAGTTTCGGGGACCTGATCCATATCCATCTCTGGCCTGTTTAAGAAGGCAACGGCGTCGACAAATGTGAATAAGTCTTTAATTGTTCGAATAACAATGTTGACGTACGCAACATGTCCTTGCGCTGGGAGTTGACTGAGGATAAGCGGCCGGTCATACAACTCGACGTCATCCGAGGACGGACGTGATTCATCGCTATCGGAGTTGACTGGCGAGAGGTAGCGTACATCGAAGTTTTCTCCGAGTGGAACGAGCTTGGTGACATGAGGCTGAGCCTTGTTGGAGAGTGTAATGAAATCGACATCTTTTTCGTGGGCTTTTTCCATATCGTAGTCGTGGAGATCCAAGTTTGAGTCTGAGTCAGAGTCAGAATCGGAATCGTATGCGTCGGTCCTGCATTGGTGATCAGCCTGGTTCGCATTTCCGTAGCCTAGAGTGAATCGGAAGGGAGTATGGTGGACGTACAATTCAGGCATGTCGTCAAGATCTGTTTCCGTCCCTATGAACCTCGGCCAGATTTGCTTTGCTGCGCGAAGGATTTCATTAGTGAGCTGGTCGGGGGTGAATGGTAGCTCACCCTCTTGAACGCGAGCGAATGCAACAACAAATGTGTCTTTGGGTTCAGCGGAACGTTCCGTTGACTCAATGTTTGCGTCGTTTTGAGTTTCGACAGGTGAAGGAGTTGGGGACGGGTAGACGAGGTCGAGAGAGCTAGCAGTGGGGGATGACGATGGGAGTTCTGTCTTAGGAAGGGTGGTGTTGGGTTTCTCGACCAGCGGCGGTTCTGGACGTCCATCCCAGGCGTCAGTAGTCTCGTTCACGGTCTCATCGTGGAGCCGTTGAAGGTCTTCCCAGGCCGCTACCGGAGGGACTTCGTCATCCCAGTCACTGGGTCCGCCATTCAGGCTCGGAGGTTGGAAGATGGTTGTGATCGTATGCCCGTAGATTTTTCCATACGTTCCTGTGACAGGATTGAACATATCCACGACAGAATTGAGTCCAAGGGCGGTGCTGACAGCGCCATGCTGCGGGAATGAGGGGAGATGACCATGCGACAGGAGGAATGCTTGCTCGGACGTTAGATTCATTGGTCGTATACGGGGGCTTCTTCCTGCAGTGAAGTCGTCACGAGTCTGCTGCACAGCAGCTTGCAGACTGTCGTAGGGGTGTAATGCGTTGATAACCCAGTCGCTAGGACCAGGATGAGATAGCGATGAACGGGGAAGTAAATGGAGAGGGTTTAATCGACGAAGTATGTCGCGGAAGGGAGTGCGATTGGAGTCGCCATCGGGCAGATGAGAACGAGAGAGGTGTTCTGGAGCAGACGACATTGGTTTGAGTACGATTTTGGACTGGAGATAGAATGTAGAATTCAGCCTGCTTTTATACATGAAGGGTGGAGTCGCAGCTGGTTTGCTTACTGTGTTCCCTTGACTCCTGGCTCGTTTTCTACCGCGCCGTTCTTCCTCTACGTGCCCCATGTCGCGTTTGTTGAGGCTAGGTGACGAGTTGACAGCCAGGTCCAAGTACGCGTAACGCGCGTTTGTGTGAAAATTTGTCGGCGTCTCAAGAACTTCGAGCGCCTGATCGGGACTTGCCGCCGGGTCGGGGAATTCGGCGTCTTGAAGGGCGTCTCCAGGAACGCTTGCCTTGTCTTTCCGTCCTCGGTGGTCATTTTGTTTCTCAGTGGCCCCCGAGACTTCTTCGTCAGCATTGCCAAATTTTCCCTCGTCGATCTTCTCAAGATTGCTATCGACTTTTTCCTCCACTGGACTCGCGATCACCAACAAGCTAGCAAGACGATTCTGCGACTGGATGTCCCGCGAGTCCTCGGCTTTCACCAAGATTTCGTACCTTGATTCGAGTGTCTTGGGGTCTTTAAACACTAGGTAAGTTCCATTTACCCTCTCGTCAATGGAAACGAAGTTTCCGCGTTGCCACGGTCGTCCCAGGAGTAGGTCAAAAGGGGTCTTTTCCCCAACATATAGGCTGGCTTGGGTAGTAACTGCGCCAACGGTAAGTGGTACGTTTTCCATTAAGCCTAAGAGTTCGGATGCTCCCCCATTGACGTCGTTTACTCTTATCGTCTGCTTGGTGTCCATTGGTCGCTGAATAAGCATTTCCGCAACCTCCTGCTTTACAATATTCAATTGCGACCCGGTATCAATGACCGCAAGGATTGGTCGCCCCTCACACTCCATTCGCATCTCAATTAGGCCGTTTCTCGAACGGGCTGCAAAGGCAACGAGGGATTTATTTGGTGAGCTTTCTTTTACCCAGGCTACTAACGGATTTCTCATGTTTCTAGGCTTGAGCCTGTCCACCAGCTCCGAGCAGACCTCTCGAGACGATCCCAAGACTTGGCGAAGGGGCATTGTGACCTGTAAATCGAGCAGATGGTCCACTACCTGTGAGTTTTCTATTTCGGATGATATTGCTGACTGCCGACCCATTCCTTTGTTTGATGCAGGTTGCTTCAGTCCGGGTGGTCCAGGTCGACGATTTGGAGGTACAGGGAGATTTCGGACATCACGTATCATAGGAGGACCCGTTTCCTCCACTCCTTCCATTCCCTCGTTTTCGTTCTCTCGCATCTCTCGTGGTTTTCGCGCATCCACAGGTACGGGTTCCTGTAACTCGTTTCTTTCCGCAACCCTTAACCGTCCCCCGGTCACTTGTAATAATTCGGTCTTTGAGAGGATATTGGGTTTTCGAATTGGTTTGAAGGTTGAAGTCGGGTTCTTTGAAGGTACGTTCTCTTTTCCCCCACCTTTTCCTCTGGTTAGCGGAGGTGGGTATACACCGTCAAATGCAACTTTTCTTGCGGTAGTTGACTTCTTTATTGCTCGTTCAGCAGGCATCACCCGTACCCACTCGTCTTCTTCTTCGCCGGTGGACACTACGTATATTGAGTTGATATTGTCGACATCGTCGTCGTCGCTCAACTCATCGTCTGCTACATACGCCGCTATTGGATTTGCAACTTCCTCGTCATCTTCGTACGTGTCCTCGTTAATCGTTGCGTAAAATCCCCTGACCATACGACCAGTGGATGCATAGTTTGATTTTGCCGGAACTTGTCGTTCTGCGGCCTCCACCAGACTCTCTCCTCGATCACGAACGATGTCCGAACCGTCCGCCATAATCAGCCTTCGGCTTCCGGGTGCCATTCGTACTATTCCTTTCTCAAGTGCAGCTCGGACCGCCGGGCAGTTTGACATGGTATGTTGTGTATCATTGCATCCATAGCATCGTCGTTCGTCTCTCATTGTATTCATTCCGAAATTCCTAGGTTCAAAGGCAGGATTTGAACTGGTGGTTGTGTAAGTGCGCGGTAGTCCACGGGGTGGATACATGGGTCGGAAATTGGGATTTATATGGGGCGGAGGTTCCCGGAAGGAAGTTGCTGTGGTATGCAGTGTAATGGGTGCTCGGACGCAGCTAGTGACAGTGTCATCCAATTTAATGGCTTTGAAGTATACTAGCCCATAGCTTGGGTCTTCAATTGACATTGAGTTTAGTTGGCGAATAAGCCCCTCGACTTCTTCTTGTTTCATGGTGTTTGGCTTTCGGGTTCTAGACTTGGGTTCATCTTCATCGTCCTCATCATCTTCATCACGATTCTTCCTGGATTTCTTCTTCTTCAATGCCTTGGCTTTGGATTTCTTCTTCTTTCGTTTCTTCTCTTTCTCCCCATCCGAGCTTTCACTTTCGGAAGCGCTAGATTCTTCTTCGGAGGTCCAATCAAGCTCATCTTCGGAGTCATTCAGATCTACGGCCATCTGAAGGAATTTATTTCTCTTTAAGTGCCGTTCGGCTACTTCACTAACTTTGGCCACTGGAAAGGGTACTTCAAGGTTGATTGTGGGGTTTTCGGTTACTATCTTAGTTTCCAGAATTTCCCGGAGTGGCCGGTGTATCCCTTGCCAGAACCGAAGAGCATGATCGTTTTCTGTGATCCGTTTCTGTGATAATAAAAATCCCCCAATCCGGATGTACCGCCGGCAATATTGTTTCCAGGCTGTCAAGGTACGCATGGGCTGATCCCGAGATTTACGGACAAACTCCAGAAGATCTTTGGGCAAGTACCGTTGCTGGGAACGATCTGCATCATAATACATGAGCAGATCTTTCTTTAATTGATCCCAATTAGGTGTGGTGAAACTATTGAGAGCTTCAATGAATGTTGCCACCTTATTGGAACAGTACTGGGTAATTGATTCACATCTCTGTCTGTTAGAAGAGACATGATTCTGGGCACAGAGACGTTCATAGTGCTTGAGGAAATTCTTGATTTCTGTGTGCTTGCCTTTGAATTTGGGTGGGGCAAGTTTAGAACCCGGAGTTGGCATGTCCACAACCGAGCGCAATGGGGGTGAATATGCAAATGGTGCATTGGGAATGATTGGTGATGGACTGCCAGGCATGGTGGGAGAGCTGGAAAATGATGATGTTGGGGCAGAGGAAAGTCCTGGACTTTCCGAACGAGGACGTCTGTTGCGTGGAATTCCTTCAGGATGAATGCTCATGATGGGAATGAAATGAGATATTGTTTCTCAAAGAGGATAGTGGTTTGGTAGATTCGATGTTAATCTCCCTCGCGGTGGGCTCCAGTGATGTCAGCATATATATGTGTTAGATATAAACGCAGCCAGAAGTGACTTTATTCAGGCTAATTTGTAATTGTAGGGAGATTGGTCTCGAACTACGTTTACTATCTTTGGAGAGAAAGTGAATATCAATCTGGAGAGGGCTGGAGGTACGGGTAACTTGCTGTATCAGACTGTTCTGATAAGATTTCGGCTGGCGGCGGTGCTCTCACGTGAGCTAGAGTAATACTTGGGATTTCGACGGCGGAGTCTACCACGGAGGTAACAGTGCTTGCTCAGATGCAAGCAAAGGCTTCAAATTGGCTGCTGGATTCTTGCTGAAATGGGATGTCACGTTATCCCTCGGTGCTTGCACGTAAGCTAGAAAAATGTCTTGTCACGTAGATTGTTATGCTTGAGATAACCGTTGTTATCTTATGGAGAATGTATTGCTATGATAGAAACTACTTAGACAGTGCTTTGTTTACTGTTCTGAGAATAGTTCTATGTAGAGGCTTAGTTGGTCAGAAGTGTTAGAGGATATCTTTCAAAATTGGGTAAGATGCCTTTTAAGGTACAAAGATGAGCCCTATTTATACTGGAGAAAAAGAGTGATTGGTAATTCACTTTGAAAGTCTGACTCAGCCCTTACTCAGCAATGAATAAGCGATGAGTAAGCATAGTAATGAGAATGAGTGAAAGCCAGGAAGTTGGTAAACTGAAATGAGTAATGCTTTGTAAGCTGCTGAACAGTATGGAAGGGACAAGGTAAGCACAAATGAGTAAGCAAGTGAAGTTGTTAAGTGTGTCTGAGCAGGTAATATGAGTGCTGAAAGGTGTTTGAAGAAGAACGAAGAAACTACTCGAAATTCCTTGGATATCAAGTCTTTGTTCCTTTGCTATCTTTTCTCCAAACATTATGCCAGTATGACAGCGACTGGATAGACGAAGCTGAGTCTGTCGTTCGAGAGGAATGAGTCTCAAATTACAAGCCCAGTACCCCGTCAGAGGATACCTCCACAGCAGTAAGTCAATTCTATATGATGCGCATTGCGCTCTTCGTTGACTGACATGAACTTTCACAGCCATCTACTGGATCTACCAACAAGTACTTCGCCTCTCTGGACCACGTTACAACACCCGGGGATGCTCTCGATGAGTGGCTGAACAGCCCTCCTGTTAACACGTCCGTAAACGCCATCACTTGGTGGTCTGGAATGGCTGCCACGGGCCATCCCTTGGCTCAGATGGCTCTCGACTTCTTGTCAATCCCTGGTAAGCAATCTTTCAGTTGTCAATCTGATCGACTGTCGAATCTTGATGTCGACTAATATGTTCATTATCTAGCTAGTTCCACAGATGTCGAGCGAGCTTTCTCGCGTGGTGGATTGACGGTATCCAAGATGCGCCACTCTTTGTCGGACGAATCCACCCGCGCAGCATCTGTTCTTGGCTCTTGGTGCCAACTACCTGGAGCCATACCTCGCGATGAGATTGTCCAGCTATTCAAGGACAAGAGCAAGCGGTCGAAGGGGAAGGGAAAGGAGAAAGAGGTAGTTAGTGTACTCCATGTCGACTCCTCAGACTCAGACATTCAAATGGCTGATTGATTTACGTACTGTACATACATCTACACTGCTTGTGCTCGAAGTACCTGCGAGTACCCGTAGGTACTCGGGGGTACCCATAGGTACTTGTCTGACCCGGATCCGTCAGAATTACTTGTGGGTGCACAAGTACTTGACTCGTGGATCCCAGTAACCTGCAGTCCAATACTTATGAGAGTGTGAGTATGTATTTGAAGTGTCTGAATACCCGCGAGTCCGAGTCCGAGTCACCCGTGAGTGCACTCGTGCCCTGCCTTAAAGACATAGCGACGACGACAACGTATCACACGGTGGCTTTAGCCTCTACCTCCACCCGAACGGCTTGGCTTAGCGACGTCCTTCCCTTTCCCCTTGTGGACAGATGTCGGCTTGATTCGGGTGGGCGTCGATTCTGTGCGTATGGAAGGATCAGGCCTGCGAGAGAGAGTCAAGAAGACGGGCGGGCTGGAGGGTAGGGAAGAGGTCGTTGACGAAGGGGAGGGGGTTGAAGGAATGGCGGAGGGAGGCGGTGAGAACAGATCAAATGGATCAATAGAATGATCGACGTGATGTGCCTGCAAAGGAGGCGAGAATCGGGCATCGCGCTCGACGACAGTAACACGTCCCGCACGCAGTGTATCTCTCCAAGCATGGACGGCTTCCTGCACTGTCTTGAACTCGACGAAGTGGGCGCCGTCAATGTTTTCAATTGAAGCAAAGAAATCTGGCCTTGGTCAAGTCAGTCGCTGTTGGCAAATTTGTCAGTTCGTAAGGAGATCCCTACCAGTCCAAAAATATACCAGGCACCAGCCCCTTGAAGACGACAGGGACGGGCGCAGGCGCTCCAGCATCGACGAGCTCGGGGATTTTTGGAGGGTAAAGCATACTGCGATCCAGTACGACGACCTCTTTCTTGCGAAGGGCCGTCTGCCAGGCCTGAATGACAGCTTCCATCGTGTTAAACTGAACGAAGAAGCAGCCGTCGACGGCATCCGTTGCCCTACAGAGGCTTTCCCTTGACAATTGTTAGCTAGACCGTAGAATGATTTGAAAAAGCATACCAATCCTTATAAATTCCGGGGATCCCGCCCTTGAAAACTACAACGCAAGGAGGGCGTCGAGAGACCCAAACCTTGAGCTTGTCGATGTTGCTAGCGCTGAGAGGAGGACCGTCTCGATGCAGTTGACTCCTCGAGGAACCTTCCCCGCGAGATGAGGTGACCTGAGGCCTTGGAGGACGAAGGGTTTCAGGAATACGAGAGAAAGATAGAGGTTGATGCCTAGATGAAGATCAGACCACCGATGCACGCGATAGACAGACACAACGACTCACCCTAGATTTCCACCAGGACTGTTTAGTTCTGGGGATATATCGCGCTTTTTGATGGGTGTTGTAATGCGTTTAGGTTCTGCATGGCGTCTGGTATTGAGAATGTTGAGCATGAATGAAAATCGGAAGAACTTACCATCGAGTTCGGACGGGACGTCATTTTCTATAGCGATCGCTAACTCCAAGGCCTCCTGGCTCGTACAATCTTGAAGATATTGGCTTGGATGAGGGGGCATGGCATAGGGTGGAGACGACGACGGAAGGCTCGCGAGAGACTTTGAAAGTTCAACTTAGGATTTGGCTTATTTGGTCTGTGGCTGAACGCTCTGCGCGACTTCATTGACACAATGGCTCGAAAAAAGACAGGAAAACCCCTCGGCCGCACTTCTTTCCAGGGCACTAAGCTTTCATTCCTGGAAAGCTTCAAGTCTGAATTCCTCGAGATTTTGAAGACCAACGATGCTACAAACTTCTATAGCAAGGTCGCTCATCGTTTTGCTCTGAAATACGGCTTCGATCTCGATCTTCACCAGGACATCAACGAGGAAGAAGTCCCCGAAGATGACCCTATGAATGCTGTTGATGCTCCCGGGATCTCGGAGGAAGAGCGGACTCAAAGGGTTCAGTATGTGAAGGATCTACGTCCGGTAAGCATTTCCAGTTATTTTTGTCCTTCAGCCTTTTTTTGACTGATCTTTGTCCCTCTTCTCAGAAGCTCGCCCAGTGGTTTCGTCACAGATATACCGGCAAGAAATCCAGCAAAGACACCGTCGCTGATTTCTTGAAGGGCCTTGGTCAAGCTACACCCTGTCCCCGTCGCCAATCTCCCATAAATCTCTACTCCCAACTCTACTTTAAGGACGAAATGAAGCAGGAATTTCTGCAGCTTTGGAGCTCAACTAAAGGAAGCGTTCCTGCCACCGAACGGCTCAACATGTATCGTCGATTCGTTGCTCAGCGTTGGAAGGAGGAGGACGAGGAAGTGAAAATGGAGGTGAAGAATCGAGTAGAAAGCGAGTACGCGAGTGCGATGGAAAAGTATAAAGCTAGTAAGAATACTCGCCATCGACGTACCGCTGAGGACTACCACGAGTACGTATTCTTTCTACCATACCTTCGTTATTTTACTGATACCCATTCCTTTTGCAGAGCCCTCCGGTCGGCTGACGAAGTCCTCATCCCCATTATTGATGCGATATCGGAGAGGTTTGGTCTCCATGCCGTATTGATGCTCGTCGGTCCTCTTGGCTCCGAGGGAGGCCGAGTGGAAGTCAGAAGGTAAAGCGCGCCTTCGCATTCTAAAAAATCCCGTCTGACGACAATACCAGCGTTCATTCAGACACAAGCGAAGGGATGACCAATCTGACTTGGCCCGAGTACGATCGCAATGGGTTCACGGAGGCTTCTGCATCTTTTTCCCGTTACGGTCGAGCATTCTTCAGTAAGTACCTAAACTATATCGACCGCTAATCGTATCTTAACAGTTATGTAGGTAAAGCGACGTGCGAAGCGCGAGTATTCATGCCAGGCGATGGGGATGAGGCTGGCCCTTCCAGACCTGACGGCGGCGACAGTTCGACACCGGATCTCGACAAACTCGATGGAAATCATCTCTACACCTTAGATCCTTCTCGAGCTGGAAGTTCGTATAGTCCAGACCGCCAGCCTTCCCCACCTAGACAGCCTTCGCCCTCCTTTGACCAAGGACAGCCCCCTCCATTGGATCTTCGTACCAGCGAGAACGATTCCAATCCAGAAACATCCAGCGCCAACGGTGTGCAAGCCCCTGCGCCTGAAAGTCGCTCTCCTTCTTCAGAATCCGCCGTCGACCGTCTACTACAGGGCTTAGACTGCAGTGAAAAGTCCCCACCTCCACCAGATGGCGCCGTCAACGGCATGCAAGAATCAACACTCGGTGAAACACATTCTCCCCCAACTATCTCCACCAGCAATGGCGTCCAAGGCCCAGATACGACTGGCGATTGCGCCTCTTCGTCGGACAATAACGCTGACAGTCTGCTGGGTCAAAACCGCGGTGAGAACCCTCGTCCTCCAGTCACTTCCGCCGTCAACGACGCCCAAGGCCTATTCATGGCCGAAAGTCATCCTTCCTCCTCCAATCGCAGCCTCAGCGATAGCCAAACTCCACGCCCTGAAGGGGGATCCCTTCCTCCAGAAAATCCCGCCGTGAACAACGCCCAAGGCCTATGTAACGCTACAAACAACGCTGCCTCGTCGAAATCCAGTCCAGGCCCTCTTCTAAACCCTGCCCAGTCAGCAGATGCCAGCTCTATCCAACCCCAGGGATCCAACGCCCATGGCGATGTCGGTGCTTTGAAGACCTCTGTGGATCGTTCTGGCTGGCCTGATCGCGTCAATCGGGCTTTCGATTACTTCATCGATGGGAAGGATTGGGGGAAAGGTTGGGCGCGTTGCGTGGCAGCTTGGTCCGCGTTTGAAAGGGCTAGGGCATTCAACGTACGTGAACTTGTTCTTCTGCCCTCCCCTTCTTTTCTCACTTATTTCTTTCAGTCCTCGAAGAAGCTGCTTATCGGATCTCGCCCCCCCGAAGTCAGTGCTTGGATGAAGAACGCAAGGCCCTGGACCGATTTCCCTGTTGGCGCTGACTTCCCAGAAGGGTGCAGAGCATGGTGGAGGGAGTTGCAGCCTGCCGGCCGTGAGATCTTCGATCGAGAGGTCATTCAGGATTGGGGCAGCCTGAACGCAGCTGGTCCTGGCGGCACCATGCTTCTGCTCATCGTTCTGGCTTGGTGGAGGTGTGGATCCGGCAACGAGTGCGTCACAAACTGGGAATATTACGTCGAAGATGTCGCATGGGTGCTAGAGAATATGAAAACCTGTGAACCAGCTGCAGGAAGCAAGGCTCGTGTCTCGGAGCGCAGGTGAGCAAACTTCTCGAGCTTTTGTAAGTCCTTTGCCGCTGACATCTGTATCCCTATACGCAGTGCGTCTACCGGTGGAACTTCAAACGGTCAAGCAGGGTCTTCATCCACGAGGACGCCTCGCAAACGCAAGGTAGTTGAAGGGGCGGCATCTACTGCCAAAAAGTATTATTCCTCTGTGTTGCTCTTCCTTATACTTACTTTTTTCTTTGTAGGCCTCGTAGATCTTAACGCTATATCTCTCGCCGCCGCCGTATCTTCCGTTGCTCGTTACGGGCTCTCTGCCGCTGCCGCGTACCCATGTTTTTTCACATATGCTGCCTACAGATTGTTTTGCTCGCTCTATCGTCGTTTCTCAATGTATCTTAGTGACTTTTTAGAACAGAATTGAAGGGTTTTGATCTCATGGATCTTGGTGTGCGTTGCTGTAAAAAAAATCGAGTTTTTTGTTGTGTTGTATTTGCATGTTCTCACTTTGAAAGAACTGACGGAATGGTAGACGCAATGGTATCCCAAGGTACAGAGCCATCCCCGAAGGTAGAGCCCCCATCCTCAAAGGTAGAGCCCCATCCCCGACCCACCCCCGGAGGTACAAAGCCATGCCCGAAGGTACAGCCCCATCCCCGACCCACCCCCGGAGGTACAGAGCCATGCCCGAAGGTACAGCCCCATCCCCGACCCATCCCCGGAGGTACAGAGCCATGCCCGAAGGTACAGCCCCATCCCCGACCCATCCCCGGAGGTACAGAGCCATCCCCGAAGGTACAGCCCCATCCCCGACCCATCCCCGAAGGTACAGAGCTATTCCCGGAGGTACAGCCATCCCCGACCCATCCCCGGAGGTACAGAGCCATCCCCGAAGGTACAGCCCCATCCCCGACCCATCCCCGAAGGTACAGAGCTATTCCCGGAGGTACAGCCATCCCCGAGCCATTCCCGAAGGTACAGACCCGCCCCCGAAGCCGCCAGGCCTCCGGGGTACACATTATAACTTGCTGGAGGCCCACACAGCATATAGAGACATGATAACGTGCCCCACTTCAGATTGTGGGGCACATTATGATTTTATTACTTGGAAGCCTCAAACGAGTAATGGAATAAGAGCATATATCACAACATATCCCCCCCTGTCCGGATATACCTTCTATTGTGCGCGTCTAGCTCTGTGAATAGCAAGCTCCTGTGCCATGTTCTTGAGGATTCGTGAAATGAGTTTGGTGGTCTCATTTGCTGACGCGTCAACGTAAACGTCGCTGCCACCGTCAGTAGCAAATGTAGAGAAGTCGGCGTTCCGACGAGCGTGATGAGATTCGTAAGGATGAAGAACGAGCGCTGTTTAAGGTGACTCTTTTGAATATTGTGCAGAGTTAGAGTAGGAAATTCGACATACAGTGATTGTCGGATCCACTCTCCACATCAAACACCATAGCTTGCGGAACGTACTCGGAACGATACTTATCCCTACGCAGCTCTCGTTCTTTCGCCATCTCTTGAAGGACCATGGATTCGGATCGCTTGAGAGCGTGCTGAAACTCGGGGGAATCGATGGCGTGGAAGTTTCGAGTCATACGGTCGGCGAAGGTGACGTTGGTGGGAGGACTCGCAGTGTCGAAAACTGTTGAGTCGGAGTAGATTAATATGTGTCAGAGGGCAGGGTAATTCAGAAAGTAACTCGCCTTGGGGACCCATTCCGGGTTCAACGGGTGAATACGTCGCACCATCCTCGAGAGCCCTGCTAGGCTCCCACATCCAGCTAGCGTATTCCCTACGCCGTTGCATTTCCCACATCTTATCGCCCAGCCAAACTACGGAAATGCCTCCCCTGTATCCTAGTACCTTATACAGGAAGTGGAGGTTGTTATAGTCAACGTCCATACGATAACGATGAGGATCGGCGGAGTCGACATGCAAGAAGGCGAGGAGAGGGTGGGGGAAGGGAATAGCGGGGCGGTTCGGGTTACGAACCGGAGGGTATCCGTCAAATCGCTCGTCTATACCGCGGTAAGTCGATCCAGGGATGTGCTGTGGTTCGACGTCGTCGAGGAAGTTATGGGCGATGTTGACGCTTCGAGGTTCACCGGTTTCAGTCTTGAACTTGATGCGGTGAAACTTTTCGAGGTAGTTCGATAGATGCTTGTCAAAGTGTTGTCGTTGGGATAGGGAAGGCAGCACGGTACCGTGAGGAAGAACGGTATGGTCGTCGTACATAGCTCCGAGTGGCAGGGAGTCGGCTGCGAAGATATTGGCGAGGTCGAGGTGGGCATCTTGATGGATGGACATGGTTGTAAGAACGGAAGATGATGGAAGAAAGATAGAATACAAGGCGTAAGCGTTAGGCGTCGATCGTGAAGGGAAGATGAGAAAGGAAAGGAACAGGAGGGGGAAACCTGGTGATGTCGTCCGGAATATTCACGGTCTTTATATGAGAAGAGTATCCCATAAATTAGATGTAAATCTTACCATTTGTCTCAGTTTTGCACCGAACGAAAGCGGTTCTTGTTTCTTGGATCTGTTTTCGCGATCTTTTTCCGACGCCATTCTCCTAAAACTAATGGTGAGTTGGTTAGTTGTATCGCTGTTAACCATTCATCGAATTCGGGACCGTACCCTGTGAATCGGGTTCGATATATGGGGATCCTGCGGCCCCGACTTCCTTTACGCCAAGATTCGCCAACGATTTCTTCTACATCGTATTCAGGTCTATCATCGAAATCGTCTCGGTTAAGACTTTTCCGAGGCCGAACACCGAACTCGGCTGGGGATTCGTTGTACCTTTCCAGATGGGCAATGTTCAGAACTGGGTGTATTCCGTATGATGCGGGCATTCGTAGTCTATAAGATACGGGACTTAGCTTTTGGATTATTTCAAACGGCCCGTCATATTTCATTAATAGCTTGTCACCTCGGCCTTTTTCCGAGCGTAGTAGATTCAGAGAATGAGGGTTTAACAAGACCTTATCACCTTCCTCAAATTCAGTCGAAAGGCGGCCTTTGTTATATGAATTTCGCTGGAATATTTGCCCTAGTAGTAGAGCTTCTGCCGCTCGGTTCCGATCTGCTAGGAATCCGTCAATCATATCGTCAGCTCGTTCATGCATGGACGCTTCAGCCCGAGTCAGTGAAGGAATAACCGAGGGTACGTCCTCCCCCCCAGCCGTTGTGCCTGTCTCAAATGGCCGAGGTATCGGGCTTCCTTCGTGCATCAACGTCGAGCTCGTGGTAGGGTAATATCCTCGTAAGAGAAAGGCAGGGGAAAACCCTGTTGCAGTGTGCGGCGTAGTGTTGTAGGCCAACATTAGCGCGTCTAGATGATCATCCCAGTCGTCACGCGAAGGACCGATGTATGCTCGTAGCTGAATTTCAAGAGTCTGATTTAGTACTTCTGTTTGCCCGTCAGCTTGGGGATGATACGCCGTTGTAAGTGCACGAGTCATACCCATTAATCGACATACTTCCTTCCAAAAGTCACCACGCCATCGTGTGTCGCGGTCGCTTATGACCTGCCTAGGAATACCGAAATGCGCGACGATGTGGTGGAAAAACAGCTTCGCTGTAGCGGTTTCCGTTAGTGTTGTTACGGTGGGTATGAAGATTGCGTACTTGGTAAGTTTGTCGACAATCACGAATATGCTGTCTTTTCCGTTAGAATCAGGGAGTTCCGGGATGAAGTCCATGGTGACGACTTCGAATGGGCGGCTTGGAATCGGTATCGGCTGAAGTAGGCCTAGAGGGGCGTGTCTTTTGGGTTTGGACTTTTGGCAAATGTCACAAGTTTCGACGAACCTTTTGATGTGCCGTGACATCCTAGGCCAGTAATAAGTGCTGGAAATGCGATTGTAAGTTCTAGTGTACCCACCATGAGCAGCTTCGGAGATGCTATCGTGCATCTCACTCATTATTTTGACTTGCATCGAAGATGGCACGCAAAGTCGCGTATTTCCGTAAGCGTCTTTGAAGTAGATGAGACCGTCGTCGCTGTAGTGATATTGTCTATAGGCAGGATTGATGAAGTCGTCCTCGGTTTGAAAAGCCTTGAGGACCTTCTTAAAATGTTCGTCTGATCGATACGCGTCAGCCCACTTATTCATCTCGTCCTGGCTGATTCCGATGATAGTTGCATATCGCGAGGCTGCGGTATACGATAACGCGGTGTCCGTATCATACGGGGTAGGTGTCGATATGGTGGTCTCGTAAGATTCAGTTTCGAGAGCCTCAAATTCATCAGCCCTTACACACCTTGTTGCCGTTTCCAAGAGCTGAGCTTCGAAATTCTCGCCGAGTTTCTTGAACATGTCCTTCATTGGATCGTCGTCCGAGTCTTCCTTTGGTACCAACGGAGTGTTGTCGGAGTCAGGCCCACTTTGTTCCGGGACACGCCGTCGAAGTCTCGAGATTGGGTCGACGTTGGAATGAATACGGCCGGCGCGGTGGATAATGCGGAGTTTGGGGTAGGCTGAAAAGACCAGACCCCAGCTGAGCAATCGTCGATTTACGTTCTGAAAAGTTTTGCTCCAGGTTAACGCAGCGTGATCGGTGATGGCTAGAATCTTTTCACCTTCGAGGAAGGGCTGGAATTTAATAAGGCCTTCCTTGAGAGCCAGGGCTTCGCGTTCTGTGGGTGAATAGTTTCGTTCGGCCGACTGCAGGACCCGCGACCAGTAGGCTATGACGCGTTCGACGTGTACTATAGTGTCTTCAAATTCCTGCGCCCACTCGCCACTTTCTGGGACATCACTGTCGTCTTTAGTCAGGGCTGTCACAAGATTAGGGATGGGGTCACCTTTCTTGAAGGCCTTCTCCAACCTCTCGTAGGCCTTGGTTCCCTTCAGGTCCCCGACACGGATAGGTTGAACTTGTTGCAGGATTGCAGCCAGCCCGTAGTCACACGCGTCACTATAGATCCTATAGGGCAAGCCTGGTATCGCGTATGCGCGAACTGGAGCGTTAGTTAGTACCATTTTACATAGTTGAAACGCGTTCTGATGTTCCGCGTTCCAAGTCCATCGGTTTTCTTTCTTTAAGAGCTGAAAGAGGGGGTAAGCCATCCACGCATAGAACGGAACATAATTAGAAAAATATACCATCATACCTAGAAAAACTTGCAGCTCCTTTACATTCCGTGGTTCTGCGAGGTCGAGAATGGCCTTCACCTTCTCATGGTGTGTAGACATTCCTAAGCGAGAAACCTTCTGCCCTAGCAGCAGCAGCGATTGGTACCCAAAGTGGCATTTAGCTGGGGATAGGGTGACTTTGGCGGCGGTGATAGCGCCGAGAACTTGGTAAATGTGCTTCAAATGGTCTTCGAAAGTTAACGAGAAAATGACAATGTCATCAATATATACGAGTGCGAATAACCATAAAAAAGGAGCCAACACACCTTGCATGACTCGTTGGAAGACGGCCGGTCCGTTTCGGTACCCAAACGGCATGCGTATAAACTGGTAAAGCCCACGATGCGTCCTGAAAGCAGTCTTCTCGCGATCTTCTGGAACGAATGTCATTTGTGTGAATCCTGCTAACGCATCCAGCGTGGTCAACCATTGGGCTCCGGATAGCGCGTGAAGTATGTTGTCCTGTCGTGGAATCGGGAACTCATCTGAAATGGCCTGGTCATTGAGTCGTCGCCAATCGATTACCATTCGTGGCTTACCGTTTCGCCATACAACAAAGGCTGGCGCACCCCAGGGACTCTTCGAGGGTTCGATGACCTTCAGTTGAATCCACGAGTCCATTTGTTTGTCCATGGCTTCTCTATTAGCAGGGGAAGTGGGGAATGGTGGAAGCGAAATAGGTGTAGCGCCGGGCTGTAGTGGAATAGTTACTTTGGCGTCTATCTGTCCCAAACGCCCGTTAGTACCAAAAACCTCTTTGTTCTTCAGAAGTACTTGCCTCATCTTATCCCGACGTGAATCTGATAAGTCGGGCGAGATGTCTAGTTCGTCCAAAACCGTGGAGGCGTCCACAAATTCTTCAGGTGTCTCAGCCGTTTTAGGTCCGCCGTCTAGCGCTGGTTCAGCTAGGGCGTCTTCTTTGATTCCGAGACCTAGTTTTGGGTTAAAGTTTAAGTCAGTCTGGCTTCTGATGATATTGGCGCCCGTGTCGATGGTTTTTCCTGAGATATCCTCCCCCCCTTTCTTCAAGTCCGTACGAGTGAGGCTTTGAAGAAATCGGGCGTAAGACGAAATCTTGTCGCGCTCCTCCATGCTGTACTTCTCCATCTTGTCCAGCCAGGAATCCAAGCGCTGATTTCGAGCTATAGCCTGCCCAGACGAAATCGTTACTGGGAGCCTCGAAAAGTTTGCGACGTGAAGTCCCGCATTGATTCTATTGACTATCGAATCTGCAGGTCCGTAGACATCTTCAATTTCCCGATTTGTCGACATAAGCTTCTCGGCAAAGATCGCGTCGACACCAGGAGGGAAATTCGCGGTGACAGGGATCCACTTGGACGTTTGGGCTGGTATAACTACTTGGTACGTTGAGCGAACGAATCTATCAGCTGCTCTAGACTGACCTCTTCTTCTTCGTGATTTATTGCTCTTGTGTAGGCGCTGGCGAGCGAAACGTCCTTGCTCGTCAGGCCGAACTCGGATTTTGAACGCATGGCCCTCGTCGTCTGTGAATGGTTTAGTGACGGAGTTCTGGACTGATATTCTTCGTCCAGTGTTACCGAAAACGACGCTGGTTTCTCCTTCCTCGCGTAGGACTGACAACGAGTATTGGTCTTGGAAGTCATTTCCGAGGATAAAGTCGCTTGTCATGCCTTTCACGACGTAGGCTTCTACCACGATCTTCACTGGTCCATCCTTGGTTTCGAAAAAAATAGGCACTTCTACGTACCCGGCTATAGTCGCGCTCCCAGTCACTTGTACCAAGTTCACTCGAAGTCCTGATCGTAATTTCGGAGCGGGTTTCGTGGCCTTCCAAGCTTTCTCAGAAATCAAGGTAATGTCAGATCCTGTATCGAAAATGATTTTTGTCCGATTTACTCCCATTTCCTGTAGAAAACCTTCCCCTTCCGTGGCCCTCGATCCCAGGAACGAACATCCAGCTGGTCGCGCCATTACCTTCGTAAGCTCTACTAAGGTATTCCCGTTTTCCATCGTGCTAATTGATTGAGCCGTCCCCACCAGGATTTCGCGTGCAAATCTTCGACGTGCCTTGCGATTGAGAGCCTTTGGCGGAGCCGGCTCTGTTATGCCGTTAACAGTTTGCTGAAATTCCGGAAACTCTGGTCCTGTCTCTCGTAGTCCCGGGCACATAGTTTCTATTCGGTAAGATCGTGCGTTCCTCTTCTGAATTAAAGTATCAATTTCGTTAGGCCCTCCCAGGTCTGGTCGTACGGCTGAACCTTCGGATCTAGTGAAGGCAACATGTGCTACGGACTCAGTAGTCTGGGAGGGTTTACAAAAATCCTCTCGCATCTCAGGTGAGTTTGTCTCGACATCGTCCTCGTTATCTGACACAAGAGAATAATACAAATCGTCATATTCTTGTTGTGCTCTGTCAGATTCGGTGTTGATCGCTCCGGATGCCAAATTGGCGCGCGCTTCACGGGTAGCTTTATGAGCATATTTGCATTCGTTATCCCAGTGGTTGTCGCTCCCACAGTGTCGACAAGGTCTTCCGCCAGAGGCTACAGGAGAGCCTCTTACGGATACGTTTTTGTCATCTTTTGGAAACTTTGGAGGTTCTAACGTCTTGCTCCATCCTACTGCGTTAGCACGAGCTGGTTTGTAACCCTTGAATTCTCGAGGAGTGTTGTACCTTGGAGTATAGTCATCGGGCGATTTGTATGGCCGAGTGTAGTCCATGCGCATCAAGTTGTCCTCGTGATACTTGATAGCCGTTTGGAATTCCACTATATTGTCATAAAGGTGAGTCGTCAGAATGTTATTCCAATAGCTGGGAGCGCCGCTCATTATTTCGTGGATTAATTCAGAGTCCTTTAATTCGTAGACCATTCGTATCAACTCGAGTTTGCGGATGAAGTATTCGCTAGGCGTTTCTCGTGAGGCGGAAGCATCGCGGTAAGTGGCTTGTATGGCACGGCTTTTTTGTTTATCCATCCATGATCAATTCATGTAGTAATTGCCAATCCCAGATCGCATGCTTTCCCAATTGGTTTCTAACTGCGAGCGATAGTCCGCAGGATTCGAATAATACCATCGTAGGGCAGCCCCTTTCAGTCGTTGAGGTACTAGTTGCCCTAGCTGTCTGAATACGGTGGCCGAACCTTTCGATATCTCGTTGACGCGAAGAATCCAATGCGCGAGGACGTCCGTATTCCCATCCCATTCAGGGATAAGTTCCCGTTTAAGCTTGGTATCAAATTTCAGTTCCTCAGAGGTACTCGGTTTAGCCGGGGGTGATTTCGGCACCAAGGAGGGCCTATGAGGTACGATAGGCCTTCGGGCAGGAGTACGCCTATTTCTTGGGTCATTTTCATCGTCGTCATCGTCATCGTCATCGCCTCCATCCCCTGGATCTGGCGCACTTCCTTGACGAGTGGGTTGAATGGTGTCCTCCTCCCCCTCTTCTTCAGGTTCCTCTCCCTCATCTTCGTTCTCCTCAGGGATATGAGCGGGTATATCTCGCTTAGGATTCGCAAATAACTCTCGCATGGTTGCAGAAGAGATTGAATTCGGAGCGAAAAAGGTATCAGAGAATCTACGAGATCGAAGAGCCCTTCTCTGCGCGCGGACGGTTTCGACACTGTTACCGACACTCCTCTCAATTTCCTGACTCCATCCCACTCTTCCTGGCAAGCGGTACGCGCTTACGCTTTCGTCGTCGGCTGAAGTCCTACGACGAGGAGTGGAGGTTCGTGGGCTTTCGGGTTGATCGGTCTCCTTCTCCTTTGCTGACTTCTTGCTGCTATCCTTTTTAGACTTCTTCGTACCCATGGGTAGAAACTTATGATGCTGAGAAAGGTAAGCCAGATAACATTCGACTTCTCGTCGATAACATGCCCCCAGGATTTCGAACTCATTTAGCTGCCAAAATACGGCGGGGTCACCGGATGGTCCCCATCGAGGAAGTTCAGGCTGAGGCGCGTTCTGCAAGAGAAGTGACTCTGACGCTGTTCGCTTTCGATGTATAAGAAGCTCTGAGAGTTGAAGAAGGGTTTCAGGCTCGATGCCATACGCGTAGGCCCCAGGGCCAATGACGGTCGTTCGAACGCGAGCGAGAAGTTGATCGAGAAGAGTACACTCCTTCGGAAAGTAGTTATTCTCTTGCTTTCTGGTGAGTACCTCGTCGTTGTTGGTAGGTATGCGCTGCAGATGGTGCTGACCTTCCTGTATAGCTTCCTCTACTCGGTTCATATCAGCTTGGCTAGATAGATCACGAGGTGAAGTACAACCGGGAAGTTGCAGAAAGGCAGCCTTGACCATCTGGAGATCAACATTAGCTATCGGGCGTCCGAACGCACGAATGGGCGGTAGATCGATTTCGACGTGATCATCCGCGGAGAATGTGATGTTGGCTCGCGATAGTTCGGGTTCTTCGCCACTGTTAGACATTTTTTCAGGATGTATCTATGCTGAGAATACGGGTGATTTGTTAGTAATGCTGTTAGTCTGAGAATAATGAAGATATCGCAGAATTTCCTATAGTACTCACCGTAAGACTGGTCCGAGATCTTAGTTTGCAGAGAACGTCCGGATTTGTCCACCAATGTTAGAAATAGGTTTCGTATTTCGAGAGATTGGTATATTCTTTGAATATACGTTGCGAGTTAGCGTGTTCTCAGAAGCGTAAGTTAGACGAGAATTACGGTGCTGTAGGACTAAGTCTGCCGATGATTAGAGCGAATCAGTAATCAACGTGTTTAGCTAGCCGTAGCCGTAGCTTAACTTTAAGACAGTAAAGATTGGATGTAGCGCGAGGCCGTATATCCAAATCTTCTTAGATGGCAGAGCAAATCCGTGCCTTTCGAACACTCAATCAAACAGTTAAGAGTTTGGGTTAAGAAAGTAATATTCAAGGGGTGAAAAGAGATGTCCTTCTTCTACCAGAAGGGACTCCTTTTATACAGCAGAGTATCTACAGTTATGACTAGGATTGAGTTAGGGATCTCGGTTCCGATGTCGAGCTCGGGGATGCATCAGTAATCCCGCGGCGCAGCTTAGATCGGGGACCGGGGAGCGATGGCCTTGGATAAAAACAAGACCAAACAGAATTCAGGGGGTTCGCTGAATTCAGAGGTTCGAATCAAGTCGTGATCGTGATACAAAAGGGTCGTAAGGGTCTATAAGACTGAGTGTAGTGAATGTAAGTGAAGAAGGTCTATCAGGGCAAGTAAGTAGAAATGGTAAAATGTATAAACGAGTAATGGAATAAGAGCATATATCACAACACTATCCATCTATTGATAGCCGCATTAGGTTGTATATCCGGATTATTTAGCATTCCTTTGATATATTTCGCATCTGTTTGGACCGTCAGGTTTTTAACCCCGACTATGTATAACCTATAAGCCCTGAGGGCCCTGAATAAGCCATAGAGTTCGATTTTTGCCTGGGAGTATCCTTGCTCGCGTTCATTCCATGTAATAGAGCCAAATCTAGATGGATATTCGATCCCGTCTTGTCCGAGCTGCAGCAGGACACAGCCCATCGCCCTCCAAGACGAATCGACAACTAGATAGACCATCCTTTCCGAGTGGTAATCTATTGCTCGGAGTGCCGGAGAGGTTATTAAGAGATGTTTGAGCGTTTCCATGGCTTTTATCTGTGGCAATCCGAAGACGAAATCGACATCCTTTCGTGTAAGCATGATCAGCGGCCGCGCATGTAGCGAAAAGTTCTTTATGAAGATTCTCATTAGTCCGAGCGTTCTTAGGAAGGCTCGGACATCTGTTAAATCTTCACAGGGTGGCCAATCTTTGATTTTCTGGACCTTTGTTTCATCCGGGACCCTGCCATGCACGTTACAGCGGTGGCCAACAATGATGACCGATGGTACTGCCAGAAATGATTTCTTGGCATTGAACGTTCCTCCTGCATGCCTTATTCGGTGAACGATTTGATTGACATTCACCAGGTGTTCCCACACGAATCTCCTTATCCCTGGGTTGTCCGGTATTGTTTCGTATTCCCCAGTTTCCGATTGGTAGTACGTTGCTGGTCCCTTCACCGGACAATCGTCCACGAACGGTTGTGTGATGCTCGGAATCTCGTCTTGCAGAATGAACGAAACATCTCCCTGTTGTATCTGGACCGAATTAGTGTATCCTTGTGGAAGCTTTGTTAACCTGAAAGTGCCCATCGGCGTTTGGAACGTCGTAAGATCCCTTGAAGGTATAGCAAGGATTCTGTGGTCAAATCCTACAAACAGATCGAACATTCCATATATCGTGGCCCCACCGAAGGACTCCGCATAGACTTCGACGATCGGCGGGCAGCCCGCGTCTTTTATCGTTACAGCATTAAGAGGCTGTAAGTCATGCACAATCCTTAACGATACCCCATCCTTCTTTGGCACGCAGAACCACCTCGACCTGTACAATGAATTCGATGGTTCATATACTCCTGCCGCTATCTTGTCTTTGACTGCCTGTACCACCTTATCTCGTATCCCCGGTGGTATCGGAATGTTTTTATAGCTCCAAGGGGTGTGTTCGAGAACTGGGAGCTTAATCGGTTCGAAGTAGTCCGATCTGAAGTGGCCCTTTTCCATCTCGTTCCAGGCAAACGCCATTTCGTGCGTTTTGATTATATGATGGACTAGTTTTTCTTCCTCAGGCCATAAAAAGCCGTCCGGGTTGATATTCTGTTCCATCATCCTTTCCATCGTATATCTCGTGCCTGGTTCGAATCGCGGTGGATGTGTTGGTAGCTCAGGCAGTGTTTCCAGCGGGTCCGACGGGAACTTTCGTACTATCCTGTACTCCTCCGGTAGCGTAGCAGCGACCGGTTGGGTCCTTTTATCTACCGGTTTGTACTTCTTCCCCTTCTTTTTCTTCTGCGGTATTTTGTTGTCCGAAAGCGTCAGGCATTGCGTATTTTCATTTAGTATACAATTTTCACATGAGGGCTGGTTGAGGGTTTGCTCCGCTCCCTCCGTTTTCGTGTTTTCGTAGTGCGTTCCGGTAAATATGTTACTTGCTGGGTGGCCCAGTCTGGAAGGGGAAAATCGTGTCGTCGAGTTCGTTGTTACATTATGATCGTTAATTTCGGCAGTCTGGGTATCGTCGGTCACCGTAAAATACTTGACCGATATGCTTTTTCGAAGGTTCGTCTCGACTACTGACGGCCTCCGACCGGGCGAAAACCCACCAATGTCGGTGAAGATCGTTTTTGTTTGACGAACGTTGGAACTGTGACAACCTTCCCTGTATTAGGGCAGGTCAAGGTCAGGTCCTGGTTTCCGGTCGTGTAGTCCTTGGTAACGCATCCCGTTGTGATGAGGACTGCGGCGCTAGGTGCGAAATAGTTTCTGCAACCTAACAGTAGTTCGTCCACTAAGGGTTTAGGTGACGTTTGTTTGAGGGGATTTGTACTTGACGGTAATACCTAAATGCTCGAGGTTTTTATAAGTAAATATAATGGAGAGGTCTAAATGACCTCTGTGAGAATTATAATGCGACGAGAGGAAGCCCTCTCGAATTTAGAGGTAAAGGAACTGGGAGTGAACGACTTAGCCGATCGGTTTACGGTCGCAGCAATAGTTTGTTCGGATTTGGGAGATTTCAGAAAGGCGATCGGTCGAAGCAATTCGTTAGAAGGTGAGAAGTGAGCTACTTCTCCTTGTATAGAGTGGGTTTGTTGATTATTTCGTTCGTACAGAGATGGGGGGGGGTCTACCCGTAGCTACCGTAATGTATTTTACAAGTCCGGTATAAGTATTCCTCGCCTCTTGCGATTAGGGGTTCGCCTTTCCACCCCTCGAGGCCTATTTCCGATAAAGAACGATGCACGCAGCATGAACCGGATATTGGTTCCACCGGGGGGATGTCCGTTAAAATTGGTAGAGCGTATTTCGAATGCAGACTTTTCGTTTCCGATCGGTTGTGTCGAAGGGCAACCCCTTATTGTCGCTATGTCGGTCTTTGGCGAATTTCCTATCGAATCGGCCGCTTTACTGGATCGGTCGATCGGCCAATTCTTGGAATCGGTCGGCTACGAGCCATAATCCTTGGGTAGAGACGACAATCGGCCGTTCCTGGAACAGCATGTCGCGTTGAATAGTGTTACACATATGCTTCATTTTGTCTTGATAGATCCATAATTTAGAATCGCTTGGTGGATGGGTCAACCGATCGGCCAGTGCAAAGGATTGGTCAGTCGCGCGCTCGAAATCTTAAGCCGGGATAAACTGGTCGGCTGTTTAATTGGATCGGCCAATCGGCCATGGTATCATCTGCATGGATAAGTTCCGTAACTTGAAATTGCCGAGTGACTAGGTCGGCCGATCGGTCAGCACATAGGATCGGTCAGTCGCGGGTTCGAATCATTGGATGGAAACGACGATCGGCTACTCCTGGGACAGCATGTCGCGTCGAATGGCATTACACATGCGTGTCATCTGCACGGATAAGATCCGTAACTTGAAATCGCTGGATGACTAGGTCGGCCGATCGGTCAGTGCATAGGATCGGTCAGTCGCGGGTTCGAATCATTGGATGGAAACGACGATCGGCTACTCCTGGGACAGCATGTCGCGTCGAATGGCATTACACATGCGTGTCATCTGCACGGATAAGATCCGTAACTTGAAATCGCTGGATGACTAGGTCGGCCGATCGGTCAGTGCATAGGATCGGTCAGTCGCGCGTTCGAGTCCTTATACCAAGATAAGTGTCGGCCGATCGGATGGTGCATATTATCGGTCGGTTGCGCGTTCGAATCCTTAGACCAAGATAAGTGTCGGCCGATCGGTTGGTGCATATTATCGGTCGGTTGCGCGTTCGAATCCTTAGACCAAGATAAGTGTCGGCCGACTTTGTAACCGAACCTTCTACAGAAAGCGATCGCGTTTGGCCTCATTGTCGGCAGCGATAGCCAGGTCTCGGATCCTTTCGGCGACCGATCGGCTGATAGATAGGGAAGTTCGTCAATTGTGTATCAGGAGTGATAGGCTAGGCCACCAGGTACGTGTGGGCGCAAGGTACAAGGAGTGATAGGAGCGTGTGTGTGGATTGGGCGATCAGTATTTCCAGAGGAAAATGCGTTTTGGCAGGGAGTTCATGGGTAACTGTATGACGGACGGGATCTTTTTAGGAGTCGTGGAGTCGTCTATTGGAAACTTCAGTCGTGATTTCTTCTAGACTGTCGTTAATTTTTCTGGTGACTGGTTGAACTCTTCATCTGTGGGAATACAGGGGTAATGGCTGAGGAAAGTCGTCAAAGCGTGAACGCAGTACTGAGCGGGTAGGTGAGGGATGGTCTTTCGGGGAGAAACCTAGATCGGCATGGGGTTAATGTCTTCGTACTCATGAAATGGATAGGAACTAGGATGTCGCAGGCTAGGGATGTTCACATCCTCACACTCCATCCTAACTTTTGAACATCGACCGTCCTCGGTCGATCAACCAGATCAGGGAACCCGTAGGCAGAGGACCAGAGGGCAATCGCCGGGGTCCCGAGGGTCCTGTGGTACGCATAAAAGCGGCAGGCCGATCACGAAGTAGACGCCGCTCATCATGGATTCCGTCGCTATAGAGCTTTTTGCTGACCTCTCACTCGACCTGGAGGGTATCGACCCCGAAATATCGAAAAATACTTTCCGTCGGTATCTACGCGTTAATCTCCGGTCCATGGTCAACATCGTCTTCTGTACACTGTTCCAGGACAGGATCGGCAACGAACTTCATGAAGAATTTACGCCGCGTGGGGTAGAAGTTATTCGTAAGCACGTTCGGATTATATGCGATCACCTAGTGAGCACAGTCGGTCGAACACCAGGACCCGAAGCTAACCCTGCACTGTAGTCATTTATCCTCCGCCTGCGTTGGACCATTGAAAATCGGTATCGCGATAACAAGGAGCCGATCCCCACAGAAGCAACAGCGCTCGTCGTCCTGACTCGCCGATTTGTGTATGTCATTGGTTTCACACACGATACCCTAGTGGAAGAGGCTAGTAGGATATACAGTGATCTGCAGTTCCTAGAGCTGTATGCGCGTCGATCTCGGTCGGGAGTAAACTTGGACTACATGGAGGCCGATCCATCGAACATGTTATGTGCGGCCATCGAGGAGTTTCAACCAAGACTATACGGCGATCGCATTAGCCTTACTGGCGAAATTCTACACACCAATCTGCAGGTCGCGCGTCGCACTCTACCTTTCCCGGTCCGACGGGAAGAAGAGGGAACCGTCGCCACTGACAGCGATACAGAAATGGGCGAAGAGATTCGCGAAGGGGAAGAGGCAGTTGACAGGCCATCTCTGAATCGGGAGACAGACATAGAGACAGCCCGTGAGTGGAACGCTCACCGCCGGTCCGCGGTTTAAATGACTAATGTTTCTCAAGGGATTGCCCAACTAATCGCAAGTGCCGAAGACGGAATGCCGCGACTAGTGGTCGCACGGAACGGCTGAAAAAGGGGGTACTGCAATCGGTCCTTCGGGGAGAGGGTTTCTTGGAAGGGAGAGGTAGCCGATCGGGGGCACAAAAAAAAACTATTCCATGGAAAAAGCCGGATTTCCAATCCGTAGTTGGTATAAAGGTCGTCCAGGAATGGCTTGATATCTAGAATACAGCGCCTTCCCGTGCCGTGAAAAATCCCCGTTAGAATGAATCCCGATCACTCTCTCCTAACGGAGTTCTTCTCTTTGTACGTTCGTATCGACCAATCGGCCAGCGTCGCAGCACGCGAAACCATTCCTGAATTCTTCGAGCACCGCCTTCGACCAATGTTCAGTATTATAGAGAGAATCCTACCGCACCCGGTGATGTTCTTGCCGACCACGTCGTTCAACCCGATCGCGGAGTATAGCGTCCCACGCCATCTCATGGCGTTCTTCTTATCCAACATCGTGCGTCGAAAAGTCCTTTTCAAACGTTCTGCAAGGGAGCTAACCGCTGGTAAAGGCCATGATAATCGATCACAGAGAAAACACAGTATCCGATACAGGAACCGTCGATCGGCAAATTCCCGCCGAGGCGACAATCATGCTCGAACGAGCCCTGATTGTCATAGACAGAGTCGGCTTCTATGAAGACTGGAAAGACGACGCGAACAACTTCTACGTAGCCCTCTTGGGGAAGCTGAAAGCTGAAGCAGAGGAACTGGGCAGGACACTGATCGGCCATGGCCAATATCCTGATTTTGATCAAGGCTGAAATTCTACCAATACCGGAACCGGCAAGCGATCGCTTTTCTCCTGTGACCCTTTGACTAAACGTTGCGAAAAAAAAACAGAGACGATCGGCCGCACAGTCGAGGAGAGAGAGCCCAGGCAGGAGAGGCAGACGATTAGATGAACGATGTCGATCCAACGGCAGATGACGGGGTCTCGTAGATACCTCTCAGTTGGAATAATCGTGGAATAATTACCTGAGCCAGTCCAGGACACGCGACGCGATCGAGCGGCAGTGGCGTCCACAAAGCCCCACAGGTCCAAACATGCGGCGGTGCTTCAAAAATTTTCCTATATCTCCTATAGACACGTCGATCTCCTGTATCCTTCGTAATGGCGTCGTCAAAGCAGTGGAACTTTGAAGGTAACCAGAAGATACAGCAATTTGTCCAAGTTGCCCTACCCGATCGGCAAAACCTTGGATCAGAAAACGAGCTTAGAAACTTCCTTGCGGAGCACGTCCGCCCTTTGTTAGCCTATATCGCTGCCGTCGTGCCCCTGCCCTTGCCCGAGACGAGAAGCGATCTCTACAAGATGAAGGAGAACCAAGGCGTCCACAATGCCCGGTGGATGGTTAAGCAAATAACTGAAATCCTGGTGCGTCGAGCAATCAGGACAAGGAAGCCGAGCGCGACTTTTGACCTTTCTGGCTTCAGGCGGCAGTCCAAGAGATCAGACGTCACAAACGCAGCGACGGCCAGCCTATACCGACCCTTCCCGTCGAGGCTCAGTATATGTTGAGGGCAATCCTCGGCCTTATTCAAGCGATCGGCCTCAACGGTGAACCTTGCATTCCCATTAGGACACCTATCGCCTATCAAATAGTCAGAGACATGTTGGACGAGGTCGAGGTTAGAAAGATATCCGAGCAGACGCTTGCAGATTTCAAGGGGTACGACAAGGGAGGCTGGCCACTAGATAATGCAATACATGGGGTACCGATCGCCGCGTTCCAAACTGAAGGTGCGGCCGATCCATGCTTTCGCGTGCCGATCGAGATTGACAAGTTGCAACTATAAAAGGCCCTGTAGTTGGATCGCCAGAATAACGTACTCTTCAGCATTGTTCAGGAATGGCGTCCAATAATGCGACAGAATTTGCCCTGTTAACCTTGCCATCGTCCTCCTTCATCCCGACGTTCGTACCGATTGAGGGATTTCACGGATTCCTTCATTATCGGCTCCGCCCGATGCTTTACCTGATAGAGCGCGAATACAACACCGCCAGCATCAACCTTCATGCAGATGCTATGGTCGCGCAAGCCGCACTATCTGTCGCTCGTACACAGTTCATCAGATTCCTCGCGCACTTGGTAGGTCAGTGTCGATCCATCGTTCGAGAAGATCGCTCATGCACAACAGGCCCTCATCCTAGATTACCGATCGCGCACAGTTGCTAGCGGACTCCGCAACACCGTGCGCATCCCAACCGAAGCGCATAACATGGGGTCACGCGCACATCTCTTGTTAATTGCCCAGGCAGATTCCCTCGGCCTATCTTCGATCGTTATTACAACTTTTCGGAATATGACAGCGAGCTTTGCATTTTACACGCGGCACGTCGTTGCCAGGGGAAACGGACAAGTCGATTATCCCGGATACCAGTAGAAGAGAAAGCCAAAAGAGCGTGGAGATAACGCATTAGGTGACGAAACGAGGGCGATGTCCTAGCTGGAGCAGCGATCGGCATATCATGCGGTACAATGTCGGCGAGGGGCGAGCAGAGTCGATAGCCTCGCTCTACGATATACTTGAAAATAAAAACGATTTCACAGCCGATCGGCTCGAATCTTTTTTTTTTCACAGCATCGGCCGATCTTGTCCATTCGAGGTGTTCGGCGTCGAGTATAAGAGCAATATCATCGCGACCGACTGCTGTCAATATCGCAGACCATACATGGACCCCCTTAGTATAGCCATACTCGACGTTCTCGTCAAGGACGCCAGCTTCCATTGGATCAGTAACGATGAGAGTGCCGATCGCTTTCTTCGTCGGTACCTTCGTCCCATTATCGGCCTTGTCGCATCCAAAATCTTTCCCGTACTCGACCCAAGTGGCGAGTTCCCGTCCCTCTCTGAGGTCGATCGCACGTCCTTTGCCAGCTCCATTCGATCGGTCATGAAACTGTTGGTGCGTATGTCGATCGGCCCTCGATCGGCCCTTTTCTGACCTAGACAAGTTTTTTTTTAGATTGTATTCTGGAACGCGCGCAACCGTGTCTCAGATGCCGATTTAAACAAGAACCGGGTACCATCCGAGTCCGGTCAGATGCTAAGCGATCTACGCCTTATATGGAGGGCAGCCGATCGCTCCGAATTCGTTTTTGAGGGCAGCGATACATGGAGGGAGAGATCGGTAGAGATCCTTGTTGAGCTTAGCCGATTGGCTGCTCTCAACTACAGCCAAGCCACAGACCCTTTCGACTGGCCTCAATACGGCTTCGCTCGCGAGGCATCGCCAGACTACGATGTAGCGGCCGATCGGTTCGGTGCCTGGGGAACCGATGGAGGATACGAAATGAATGGTGACGAGGGGAACGGCTGGGGCGATCAATCGGATTCTTACGAGATGTGGCCGGCCCCGAACGGAGTATCGTCCGAGGACGACCCAGGCGTGAGCGACGCTGAATTCGAATAAATAGAGAGTGTAACCCGGTCTTGATTCAAAAAATCCCTGTACCGCGATGTCATTTTTACTTCGCTTATCGGCGAACAAATTCGCAGAGGACCCAAGTGACACCAGGGGCGCTCCTCCACAAGACATGGCCACCCTTTGGTCCGCCTCGATTCGGCACCTTCTAGGCATTGTTCATTTATCGACTGTCGACCGCGCAACCAGCGCGATTGCCATTGAAGAACGCCTTTGGATAAGAACCGTTATCGCCAAAGTGATTAATTATGTTGTAAGCCGATCCAGTATCCAGGCGCTTCCCTTGTTGATACTGAGGAGCGACAATGCTCAGCATCAAGCTATGAAGTTACGAATCGCTCAAGCGATCCAGGCGGGGGACTGGCGGACAGTCGACGTTCCTGCCGAGGCGACCCTCTCGGTAGCCATGCTCGAATACTTTATTCGGGAGTTCGGCTTCGAAGGTGATTATGTAGGGGTCAATGTCAGAAATGTCGGCTTTCTGTTAAACGGGTTGAAGTGCGATCTTATAGCCCAGGTATGCCCAAAGCTGTCTATGACCAATCGGCCTTACTGATCTCTGCCTATTTCAAGCCCGGATACGCATCGTCCGCCATCGACTTCCAGGGTTATAGTTTTTCGGATACTTTCGCACGGTATGGTGCCGATGAGGGAATGAAGGAAAGACAGATCAATGACTTGCTTAAGTCGAAGGCGATCGGTCAAGTCGATCCTGGAACGATTGATCCCGGAATGCCCTTTCTCCCATACGTGCGCCAGTTCCCCACAAAGGATGGACACGAAGAGGTACTGTTACACGGGGCGGTTCCCGCACCTGTTCGCAATTCGAGCGGCACCAACAATACGTTCGGTCGGCCATTGATACCTGATGCCAGAGGGCCAGGTCTCGCCGGTCCGTCAGGCAGTCGGGAAAGGTTGCCGCGCCGTGGTCCTAGGGAAAACCCTCATTGCCGATCCGCTCCTAGTCGCCAGGCCAGCCGATTCTAAAGTTAACAAAAAAAGTCAGTTCATAATTTGCCCGTCTTCGGCACATAATCTAATAAAAGTTCTGCATAGTTAGTAGCTTGTGCCACAAATGTGTATTTTGCCTCGAGCGGCGTTGTTTTCGTCTATAATGCATAATTTGGCACATTGCGTTGTCCCATTCCGCTGGCCAGCCGAATCGGGGTCGCCTAGTGTCGTTCATAATTGATTTCATTCAGAAATCCAGTCGGCATAAATTTTATAAGGATCGTCATCCTTCATAGGCGCTGGTTTGTCGACCCTTGCGCTCTCCTAATCGTGTTTCGCTAGCGTCGCAGCGCTTTGACTTCCTTCTGTTTGACTTCCTTGGTTCACGTCCGATCGATATTCGGTTGTGAACAGTGTTCGTGTGATTAGGCCGATCGCTAGTGGGTTTTTCGAAAAACTGGATCGGCTCCCCCGTTTTCGTTCGTTTCTTGTCCTTTCTATGTCGAATTTATGTAATCCATATTATTCCCGTATTATCGCCGATTTTTACCGTTTTTATATAATAGACTCTCCGGCGCGGTCCATGGGAGCATCGAACTTAAGGATTATCGACCTGCTGCTGGCTAAAGCGGTTGTTTGGCTGAAGCTTCAGCTTGTTTGGCGGAGTCGCGAGTCGCGATCGCATTTCGGCCATATCCGAGCTGAGTTTCAAAAGACTTCGAGCAATTTCTCGACGCGTATTTTTAAGCGCTCGCTCGGTCCTTCCTTTCCTCTTCTCCTCCATCATCCTTCCCTACTCGACTTCCATGGCACGTACAAAGACGAATCCCGATGACGAGAGTCGTCGCGGATCACAGCCAACCGCGTCGTCCTCTGCCATCCGCGGCGTTCCTCGGCGGATTAGTCCTGCCAGGATGCAGGCAGCCGCTCCTCGCAACCCCTTCCTCGCCATAAAGTCCGAGCCGTTTGCTCGCAGCCAACCTTCGACATCCACCCCTCGTACTCATTTCGCGGCAAACGCGTCTTTGACGTCGCCGATCGCTTCTCATACATCAACGTCTCGTCTCAGTGGCCCTGGGGAAGGCGTTCCCCCCATCCTGCTGACCCAATCTACGTCACGTCGTTCTCGTTCCGTCCTTCCTCAGCGACACGATTTCTATCCCAGACTCGCCGGGAGCTCTTTTAACATCAACGCTCACTCGCCCGTTGCCCGTAAACCAGTTCCCACTCTCATCAACGAGATTAAGGACTGGGCCGAGGCGGTGTACGGAGACGACGACGATTTTCCCGACTGGGTCGACGACCTCCCCCAGATAACGCCTGAAGCCCTCGAATTCATAAGGTCGTCGAAGTGGACTCCAAAATGGGCTTTCGATTGCCTCTGGTATCACTGTCCAGACACTCCTCCGCCTCAGGTCAGCAGCTTTGGGTCGCCAAGCCCCGTTCCTCCTTCACCGACGAGCGGACGGCTCGACGTCGAGCCGGGCGCAGAAGGCTTCGAGGGCGAGGGATCGAGAGGGGACTTCGATCGTACGATCGAGAGCGACATTTTGGGGATGAAGATCGTCGAGGATGGAACAGTCGCTCGTCCAGAGAGCTCGGCAGGCAACGTTCTGAATGAGTCGGAGAACTTGGGTCGCGAGGAGACAGACGCCGCTGCCATCAGTAAGTCCTACCCAAGCAAACGTCCTCCTCTTTCTAAACTTCATTCAAAACCTTTACTTGTCTTCTAGGAAACCGACGACTCGACGAGCTCGAAAAGGAACAGGCGGAAGCCCGAAGGGCGGACGTCGTACCAGAGAAAGGGGCGAATTCGGGAACGGGGGATTCATCGCAGGGAGAAGTGGAAAATATGATGATTGGTGAGTGACCCTCCCCTTGTTACCCATCATTCTTACTGATTCATTCCTGATTATGAAGATCCTCCTCCGGAGTCGCCTCCAGCAGAGGCGCGGATGGAAGTCGACCTCCCCCCCCCGATCGCTCGCCCTCCTTCACCCGCCCTCGAACTCATCGTCCCTAACCTATCCCTTCCTCCCCCAACTTTGTCCGATTCCTATGCGCCTGACGGTCCCGATCGTCAAGACGTTATCGATCCTCCTCGCTCGCGCCCTCCTTCTCCCATGGCCGAGAACGATGATCGTGATCGCACACCAACGTCTCCTCGCATAGCTCCTCCACCGCCGCCAAAACCGAAGAAGGCCGTTCCTCAAAAGTCCGCTTCGTCGAAAGGAAAGCGGAAGGCACCGACTCCAATTCCTTTGTCCGACACTCCAACGCCGCGCGATTCCCCCGCGCCAGCAGCGTCTACGTCGACATCGTCAAAGCGAAAAGGAAAGAAACGCGCTAAGACCGACGAAACCGACTCCGAGATCGAATTCACCGGTATCGTTCCCTTCGAACCCAAGACCAAGGTCGATCCGAAAGTCATCGCGACTTCTTCCACCAGAGACTCCGACGCTCCGGCAAAGAAGAGAGCTCGAAAGGGAAAAGGTCCAGCCGACCCCAAGGAGGCACAGAAACCCCCTCCTAAGACCGTGCCGGCGACTACGCGTGTTCGACGTCAACGCGCTTTGGCTGTAGGCGAAGTTTTCCGACTCGAGGTGAGTAGTTTCCTTCTCCTTGTAATATTACCGCCCTCCAGCGGTTTCCTTTTATTGACTTTGTTCATTTGTTTTATAGCATCTGATGTGTCGCCCTTGCCGGATCGCGCTCGATGTACAGCCATGCGTCGGTCTCCCCGGCCGACGTTGCCGAAAGTGCATCCGCGACAAGCACAAGTGCTCGATCAAGTTTAACGAGTTCACCAGCGCGGACAAGGCAAAGTACATCGCAGACGGCCTCTTGAAGTTGGTCACCGAGCCCGGCATTCCTCCTCCTGGTGAATCGTTCAGTCGGAACATAGTCCCTTCGCACCAACAGCAGAAAGCCGACGAGGACCAGGAAATGGAGGATGACGACGAAGGTCCGTATTCCCGTACGCGTCTGCGTACGGGAGTTAGTATTAAAATTCCTGACCGACGTCTAAACATCCCTCCCCCGCTCTCTCCAGACTTCGACACCGCTTCTCAGGTTGCTGCCAACGACGCCGAGGAGGCCGCCGCTAACGATGCGGCCAAAAAACACCTCCGAGCCCTGTGGTCTGCTTCTAGCAAGAGGTTCGAGCGGGATTTCTCGTCATTCGTCGCTGGCCAGATCGCCAAGATAACCGAGGACGCGATGAACTTGCACTTCGGCGCCGTAGAATCGGCTTTCAACGAAGGGCTTTCGTACTCGTTCGGTGGGCCTCCCGCGCCTCTTCCTGGGCAGGACGACGTCGGAGAAGGGTCGAGCAGGTTAGATGGGTGGTGATCGTTAAGAAGAAGGAGAAGAAGGATTCAAGGCAAGCTAAGTAGTTTGTATAATCACTTCTTTTAAAATTCCCTTCTTCCTTTCTTTCATATAATTCCCCCTCCTCGCGCGTCCTTTGTTCGGTCGGGCTCTCGCGTCTGCGGACATTTTTCCTCGGGTTTCGGCCCATATCACATTTTTACGGATCGTAGCTTGTCGTCGGTACCACGTTAGGTGGTGCCGACTCGTATATCTGTACGGTTATCTGTAAATACAGAAAACCGATTCTTCACGAGTCAATGGGTCCCGTTCTTAAGTCGCCGCAAGATCGGCCATAAACAATTGGTTATATGTCCAACACAATGGTTTCCTGTCAAAAATCCCCAAGTCGATCGGTCGGCCTTAATACCGGGAAAGTGCACGATTTTCGAACAACTTCGATCGGCTTTTGTCCAGAAATTTCGTCAAAGTCCTCATAACAGCAGCGATCGGCATTTTGTTGTAGTCGCCCACAATCGTTTTTTTTTTTTTTTACGTTCCATCACCCGGTCACCGATCGTTGAATACTGCGATCCTCTCTGATTCCCTTTGTATAGACAATCGGCTTTTGTGCCAGGAACTCGTCTAGGTCCGGTGAGAGTACGACTTGGGATACAATCGGTCAAAACGATCAGTCTACCGATCGTCCTCTTGCTTTGTTTCTTCGGCCGATCGTTTGAACACGGCGACTCTTGGATTGCGTTCGTGTCGTCGATCGGCTTTCGGTGCAGCAATTTGTCTAAGTCCTCTTAGAGCAGCAGTAATCGGCAATTTCTCGCAGTCGGCCACGATCGGCCTTTTTCTATCTTTCCTTTAATCGGCTACCGATTGTTGAACATAACTACCTGCTCGGACTGTATTTGTATCGTCGATCGGCTTTTGTTCCAAGAATTCGTCCTTTCGCGTCCTTTTGAGCTATAGTCGGTTATTTCTCAGGATCGGCCTTCGTTGTGACGCTTTATCGGAGAAAGTACGACTTGGGATGGAATTGGCCAAGACGATCGGTCTACCGGTCATCCTCTTGCTTTGTTTCTTCAGCCGATCGTTAGAACAAGGCGTTGACCTGGATTCCGCTTGTTCTGGCACCTGGCCAGTCAAGTCTACGTAGAATCGATTGCTTCCTCGGGGTAGTATCCCTTTTCTTGTCGAAACAGGGTCGGAAATAAGGGTTATTCTTGAGAGAAGGGTGCTGATATTCTTGTAATAATGTACATTTTTGTATGGAAAAATAGAAAGGTGATTCAAAGTATCATGTGGAGAAGGAGCCTTATCCAGAGTTGTTCGTTCGCGGTCCCTTGTTGGAGTATTTCCCGAGGTTTCCAGATATCCGCGCGATATCTTTACGATCGTTCCGGAGGCCTTAGCGTATTAGATTCTTGTTCCGGCCTTTTGGAAACTGCCACAATCGTGTCCTATACGTTCCCGGAAGTGCATCGTCTCCGGGCTCCACGAGAGTAAACTCGTCAGGCGTGTCCTCATCGCCATATCATCCAGCTGCTTCGTCGACTTCCCAACTAGCGTAGTAACTGTAGGGTTATCTCGTTCCTCCTCATGTATGGGATCAATCGGTATGCGGCAAATCGGTGTTCAGCGATCGCTCCTGTCACTTCCGATAGGATGTAGCTTCCCGATTTGGTTGGCGAACCACGACCATTGGGACCGATGTATCGGGGCTTCATTTTGTTGTTCAGTTCCTTCTCTATCCGAGTATTACGAACAAGTACGAGTCTTCCTGGCGCGAACTTGAAATCGTGAATTTGTCCCTCGTATTTCTTTAAAAACTGCTCTGCCGACTGGAGACGCGATCGGTATTTGTCTCGCTGAACCTTGGAGAGCTCTTTGTCCCTCTTTTGAAGCTTCATCGCCCTTCTTGAAATAAGTTCTCCAAAATTCATATCGTCGTCTATGAAGGGATGCATGAATGTGGACTGTTCCAGGTCGAAGGGGTGGATCGCCTGAACCCGTGCGCGATATAATAAGGCGAGTACCCCGTCGATTTCTGGATCGTAATACGCTCCGCCCAGAATATCGCATGAGCCGCCTTTGCCATATTGATTGGTTGCCGTCGCAGGGATTTGATGAGTGATTCCCGAACATCATAGTGCTTTCTC